>ML660203.1:6771831-7007666 GCA_007570785.1 Antilocapra americana | reverse complement strand
ATGAGTGATGTTGAGCATCTTTTCATGTGTTTGTTAGCCATTTTTATGTCTTCTTTGGAGAAATGTCTGTTAAGTTCTTTGGCCCACTTTTTGATTGGGTTGTTTATTTTTCTAGAATGGAGCTGCAGGAGTTGCTTGTATATTTTTGAGATTAATTGTTTGTCCGTTGTTTCATTGGCTATTATTTTCTCCCATTCTGAAGGCTGTCTTTTCACCTTGCTTATAGTTTCCTTTGTTGTGCAGAAGCTTTTAATTTTAATTAGGTCCCATTTGTTTATTCGTGTTTTTATTTCCAATATTCTGGGAGGTGGGTCATGGAGTATCCCGCTTTGGTTTATGTCAGAGAGTGTTTTGCCTATGTTATTCTCTAGGAGTTTTATAGTTTCTGGTCTTATGCTTAGGTGCAAGAACTTTAAACAGGAGGTGATCACAGGAAGCGTGTGCGGGGAGTTGGGAAGCGAGGTGAGCGGGAAGGCCAACAGGGGGGCGCTGTGATGGTGTGTTACTGCTGTGGACCACGGGCTCAGTCTATGTGGAGATAAAGGTATCCGAATCCGAAGGGCCCCATGGACAGGCGAGGAATCGGGAGCCGGGACTAGGGTGAGGCGAGCGAGGTACCTAGAGGGCCAGGAGAAACCACTAGGTACCACTTCACCCCTCCTCCGACCCCACCGCCTTGCTCCAGTCCAAAAGACAGACAAGAACAAGGGCTGGCGAGGAGAAATTGGGGCCCTCACACGCTGTTGCTGGGCTTGAAAGATGGTGCAGCTAGTGTAGAAAACAATTCCTTAAACGGTTCAACACGGAGTTAACATATGACCCAGTAATTCACCCAGGAGAAATGAAAACACACTACCTCACAAAACTATATATGCATGTTCATAGCAGCATTTGTCATAATAGCCCCAAAGTAGAAACAACTCAAATGTCCATGAGCTGAGGAATGCACCAACAAAATGTGGTTTATCCAAACAATGGAATGTTATTCAGCCATAAAAAAGGAACAAAGTGCTGACACATACTACGCCATGGATGAACTTTGTAAACCTTATGCTAAGTGAAAGAGGCTGAGCTAGTTTGATAGCATCGCTGACTTAGCAGACATGAATTTGAGCAAACTCTGGGAGATAGTGGAGGACGGAGGAGCCTGGTGGGCTACACAGTTCATGGGGCTGCAGAGTCAGACACAGCTTAGCTACTGAACAAGTCAGAGAAGCCAGTCACAAAAGGTCATGTACAGTATGATTCCATTCCTGTGGAATGGCCACAGCAGGCATATCCACGGAGACAGGAAGGAGATGGGAGGCTGCCTGGGGCTGGGATGAGATGGGAGTTGAGATAGGAAGTGACTAATGGTTTCAGGGTTCCTTTCAGGGTGAAGATGTTCTGGAATTAGAGAGTGGTGACGGTTGTCCAATTTTGTGAATATACTAAAAACCGCTGAATGGTGCACTTTAAGAGAGTGAACTTTATAGTATTTGAATTACATCTCGATAAAGCAGTTATAAAAACAGTTAAGGAGGTGCTTGCTCTCAGATGCTGACTCGACGCTTGCCCAACTCTGTGAGAGTCTCAACTTTCGTGCCCTAGATGTCTCCCTTCCCAGGGCACATCCTGGCCTCAACTTGGCCCTGAGGAAAGATGGGGATGTTTATCCTCTAAATTCTGATCCTCACTGATCCAGGCTCATCCTGGGATTTAACTCTCCTGACTTGTCCTCGGAATTCAGCCAAGCTCAAGGCTGTGCTGTGACTCTCAGGCAGCAAGACACAGGAAGCCAGCAGGGGGTGATGTGCTGATGACTGAAGCACCATCAGAGATGTCTCCTCTGTTCTGTGTCATTAGGCCACCACCACCCTTATTATTATTATTATTATTTTTAATTTTGACTGTGCTGGATCTTCATTGCTGCATATAGGCTCTGGAGTGTGTGGGCTCAGTTAGTTGCCTTGCGGCATGTGGGATCTTGGTTCCCCTACCAGGGATCAAAGCCACATCTCCTGCATTGGAAGGTGGATTCTTAGCCACTGGCCCACCAAGGAAGTCCCTAGACACCATCATCCTTGTAACCTCATCTTGCTCTCCTTCTTACTCCAGACACCTTGACCTCCATTCTCATCAGGAAATATATCACTTTCTCAACTCAAGGCCTTTGTATGGCTGTTTTCTTTGCCTGGAATACTGCCCTCAGCCTTTCTTCATGCTGTCTTCTTCAGGATGCAGCTCAAATGTCACCCGAAAAAAGGCCTTCTATTCCTCCCTATCCAAATGGATTCCTCATCATTCTCTCTCCAAATACTGAGGGTGTTTTCTTAATAGCATATATCACAATTTGGAAATTATATACTCATTTGTTTGTCTGTGTATTTAGTCCCTTGTAGGCTGTGAGATTCAGAAGAGACAGATTGGGTTTGTCTTGCTCATGACTGTATCTACCATATCCTTCACTGTGCCTGGTACACAGAAGGTACTAAATAAGTGTTTGTGATTGCTCTGTGAATAAGACACACCTCAGACCTTTTCCTTAAAAGAAACATCCCCAGCCACATAGGAAGAGGAGCATCTAAGCAAGCGTCTATGACACCAGATGGTTTGTACTGTAACAGGCGGGGGAGCAGAGGAGTGTGGGAAGCCAGATGAGAAAGAAATTAATTCTTCTTGGGACTCAGAGAGTGAATACAATCTAGAGAACAATTGTTATTTGAAATGGGTTTTGAAGGATGAAGAGGAGAGCATCAGGTATATAAGAATGTGGGAAGAAAATGTCAGGCAGGGGGAAAAGCATAGCTAAAAGTCTGGAAGCAGGTGAGTGCTACTCTAAACGTGTGTGTGTGTGTGTGTGTGTGTGTATGTGTGTGTGTGCACATGTGTGTAGGGTGGGAGTTGAGGAGGCAGAGGAGGTGGAGGGGGTGAAGTCAAGAAATCCTCCAATGCTAAAAGAAGGAGTTTGGACCCTGTCTCAAATGAGAGCCACTGAAGGGGGTTGAGCAGGGGTGTAGTGTGGCCAACCCTGGATTATAAAGCATCTGTTTGAGGTGGTCTGGATGGAGTAAGGGGGATAGGAGGCAGAGAGGGCTGCCAGAAGAGAGCTGGTATTCCAGGGGGAGATGCTAAAGCTTAGAAAGAATGTCAAGGAAGTAGCTGGGGAATGGCAGTGGTACCCAGACTCAGGCTCCCTGCTGATGGGCATAGGCCCCCTAGGATGCCCACCCTAACACCCACTCCTGATCCCTAAGAGGGTACCAAGGAGGGAAAGAGGAAAGAGGCTGGATGATTTGAGATAGGACGTCAAATTCATGATTTCACAAGGATTTTTAAATAGTATGGGATTTTAATAGTTTTGTTTTAAAGATAAATGTACATAAATCAAACAGGTGAGTCAACTTGAAGGAAAATATTAAGTAAATCACAAAAGCATGTAGATCACGGATAAATGACTGATGAATACTGCTGAGGCTGGTTGGAGCCACAGCCAGAATGGAGTGAGGGAGGAGCATGGCAAGGCTGGAATGTTGAGGCTCATTCTGCCTACTCATTGCCACCTGGCTTGACTGGGGAGTGATAGGAGGACATGAGTGCAGAGCCTAGAGGGCAGGAAGGAGGCAAGAATCCACAGGTCTTGGGGTCTGATGGGATATGGGAGTAAAAAAGGTGAGGAGTTGGGGGAAGCCCTGGTGTTTGGCCTGAAGGGACCAGGCTACTTCTAAGGTGGTGCTAGAGTCAGTCATGTTATAAGATTCGGATTCTTATATCCTGCAATGAAATATAATTTGCAGAGCTCTATAGTTCCTGCTCCGGGTCCCCAGTCAGATGCTGCAGCAGATATGGTTGGTGCCCTGCTCCTTCCCTTCCCTCAGCCCATGCTGCAGGTGGCTCGCAGACTGTACCACCCTCACTGACATCTTTCTGGGTGTCTCTCTGCCAGAGGGCATTCTCTGGCAAGAATCAGGTCAGCCTACACACCGGGCAGCTGGACAAGCTGAAGTCATGTCCCAGGACTGGCCTTCATCCATGTGCTTCATGCAGTGTCCCAGAGGCCCCCAGCCAGATCCAGCCCCATTACACACAGCAGGAACCCCCATTAACAACCCTATATTAAGCTTCTTCCCTTCCCAGATTCACTTCTTGCTGTTAGATTGTGCCTCCTGGGACCACTTCTCTGCAAAAGCACCTGCATCCTTTGCTCAGGGTCTGCTTTCAGGGAACCCCAGGGGAGACAGAGAAGCAAGAAATGCCAAGGACACCCCTACTTCCCCCTTCTGCCCTGGAGATGTAGGTTTCATCCACGCAAATGAAACCCAGAGCTAGTGTACACCCTAATAGCCCACCACTTACAGCAGTCTGTTCAGTCGCTCAGTCGTGTCTGACTCTCTGCGACCCCATGGACTGCAGCACACCAGGCCTCCCTGTCCATCACCAACTCCCGGAGTTTACCCAAACTCATATCCATTGAGTCGGTGATGCCATCCAGCCATCTCATCCTCTGTTGTCCCCTTCTCCTCCTGCCCTCGATCTTTCCCAGCATCAGGGTCTTTTCCAATGAGTCAGCTCTTCACATCAGATGGCCAAAGAATTGGATTTTCAGCTTCAACATCAGTCCTTCCAATGAACACCCAGGACTGATCTCCTTTAGGATGGACTGGTTGGATCTCCTTGCCATCCAAGGGACTCTCAAGAGGCTTCTCTAACACCACAGTTCAAAAGTATCAATTCTTTGGTGCTCAGTTTTCTTTATAGTCCAACTCCCACATCCATACATGGCTAGATGGACATCCATACACACTAGATCTAGCCTTGACTAGATGGACCTTCGTTGGTAGTATGTAAGCACAACCAAAAAACCAAGACTGTGAAAGGGGGAGAAAGCCTCCTTTACTGCTTCATTTAGGCCAGCGATTGGCAGACCTTGGGTATGTGCTGGCAGAAGCTTTGTTCAGGTGTTTGGAGATGGAGGCAGGGGCCTTCCTGCCTCAGGGCCTTTGCACTTGCTGGTCCTGCCCCTGAGATGTTTCCCCTAAGACATACTCATGTCCAACTTGTCTATTTCATTTCTTAGTTTAAGTACTGACTCCTCAGAGAGGTGTCTCTGACCATATAATCCTAAACAGACTCCTTTTCCCTTCATTCTATTGTCTTTATAGCTCTTGGCATCATATCTTCTAAAAAAAACCACTTTATTGTGGTATAACTTACAAGACATTCATTTAGCATGTGCAGTCTGCCAAATTTTGACAACTATGTATGCACTGGAATTAACATTTCCATCACTCTCCAAAGTTCAGTCAGATGGCTTTCTCCCTGCCCTATACACTCACCTGTCCACTTCTTGTTACTATAGCTTGGCTATTTCTTTTCTAGAATTCCACATACATGTAGTAATTTGGCCTGTGTTCTTTTGTGTTTGACTTCCTTTCCTCAGAATATTGTTTCTGAGATTCTCTCTCGTTGTTATGGGTCTTCCATGGTGGCTCAGATGGGAAAAGAGTCCGTCTGCAATGCAGGAGACCTGGGTTTGATCCCTAGGTCCAGAAAGATCCCCGGGAGAAGGAAATGGCAACCCACTCCAGTATTTTTGCCTGGGAAATCCCATGGACAGAGAGGAGCCTGGAGGGTCGCAAAGAGTTGTATACAACTGAGCAACTAAGCGCGCATGCACACACTTGTCGTGAGGGGGCTCATGCAGTCCTGCAGCTGAGCTGTATTCCACCATGTGGCTGAATCTCAGGTGGTTTGTTCACTTCCCTGTTGATAGACACCTGGGCTGTGTCCATTTCTCAAGTATCAGAACTAAAGCTGCTATGAATAGTATCAGAACATGTGCTATGAATAGTCACATGTACGTCTGCAGGTGGACATACGGTGGTATGTTTTCAATTCTCTTGGGTATACTGAACTGTAAACCTGCTGGATAATCAACAGGATTACATTACCTGTTTGTTCGCTTTTTGTATACGGTCCCTCCTCCCTACTCTGCATCATCAGGGCTGGACTTGGCTCACCACTGGATGCAGACAGTGTCCAGCAAGCACGTGGCATGTCCACAATGAATGAATAAAAACTTGGGAGGGCTGACTTCCAAATGTTAGTGCTCTGAGCGAGGGATCTGCTGGGTTTTGGGGCACCTCCTCCCCAGTGGCCGGTTCCTGCTGTGGTTCCTGGGGAAACCTGATACTTTCTGAGCTCTGCAGGGGAACAATGCACACAGGAGAGGAGAAATCGTGACATGGTGGCTCCAGGGGTCTCGATCCCCACACCTGGGATAACTGAGGGTCTCCTGTAACCCTGAGATGTGGCAGAAGCGTCTTGCCTCCTCTCGTGTCCCTTAGGACTCAGCCTGCCGCCCACGCCGTGTGGCATTTCTCCCAGCGCTGGGGCGTGTGGTGCCTTTCCCTCACGGGTGTTTATGCAGCCCACCCTCTTCCGCCTCCTCACACACCATGAAGGGCCTGCAGGACACACATACGAATCCCTTCTGTGGTCCATGTGTCCAAACTGTGCACACCTTCTCTGCCCCTAGCTTTTCTGTGCTCCTGGAACCATGGGAAGGGCCCGGGTGGTACCGGGCCCATGTTTTAGGGTGGGCCTGGAATGTATCTGTGTCCCTGCGTGTCTGAATCTCTTGCCAGCCCGACGTCGTTCCAGGCCGAGTGGCACTGCCCACCCGGCGGGAGGCCACCTCCAGAAACCGCCGAGGCGCCGGGGCCAGGGCTGTCCTCTCATCTTTCTCCAGCAGGGGCCGCCGGCGCTCCGCGGAGAAGCTGCGCCGCAGCCTTGCTGCGGGCGTAGGGCGGACTGGGGACTTCGAGAGACCGCGCTCTGCAAGCCTGCCGCAGCCCCCAAATACCTCATCTCGTCCAGAAAGGGAAATTGAGGCTCAGAAAGCGAGTGGGAGGCAGACTGAGATCTCCCAAATCCCAGGCCCAATTTCCCACCGCACCACCCCCTTCTCTAGACTTAGCGTGGGAAGGGAGGGGTTCTCTGGGAGGTAGGATGAGAGGACTCTCTTCTCACCGGGCCTCTCGGACAAACTCGGAGGCAGGGGGATAGACTCGACCTCTCAATCCCCTCAGAGAACTTCATTAGCTGCCGCGAGGTCTGTGAGCCCAGGGGTGAGGTGTGGAGGTCAAGGCTGGGGAGACTTGGCCCTCTGGAAGTCGCCCAGTATAAGAGAGAGGCTGACGGCCCCTTTTGTTGTTGTTTGGTCACTAAGTCGTGTCCAGCTGTAGTCCCCCAGGCTTCTCTGGCCATGGGATTTCGCAGGCAAGAATACTGGAATGGGTTGCCATGTCTTCCTCCAGGGGATCTTCCCAACCTAGGGATCGTCCTTGCATCTCCTGCATTGGCAGGTGGATTCTTTACCACCGAGTCAGAGAGAAAAGCCCAAAGACCTGCTTCAGTTCAGTTCAGCTCTGTTGCTCAGTCTTGTCTGACTTGTTGCGACCGGTGGACTGCACCACGCCAGGCCTCCCTGTTCATCACCAACTCCTGGAATTTACCCAAACTCATGTCCATTGAGTCGGCGATGCCATCCAACCATTTCATCCTCTGTTGTCCCCTTCTCCTGCCCTCAATCTTCCCCAGCATCAGGGTCTTTTCAAATGAATCAGCTCTTTGCATCAGGTGGCCAAAGTACTGGGGTTTCAGCTTCAATATCAGACCTCCCAATGAACACCCAGGACTGATCTCCTTTAGGATGGACTGGTTGGATCTCCTTGCAGTCCAAGGGACTCTCAAGAGTCTTCTCCAGTACCACAGTTCAAAAGCATCAATTCTTTGGTGCTCAGCTTTCTTTACAGTCCAACTCTCACATCCATACATGACTACTGGAAAAACCATAGCCTTGACTAGACGGACCTTTGTTGGCAAAATAATGTCTCTGCTTTTTAATATGCTGTCTAGATTGGTCATAACTTTTCTTCCAAGAAGTAAGCGTCTTTTTATTTCACGGCTGCAGTCACCATCTGCAGTGATTTTGGAGCCCCAAAAAATAAAGTCTGACACTGTTTCCACTGTTTTACTCATCTGTAAAATGGGTGTTTAGGGAACCATCTCCTCCAATTCTCTCCTGTCCTTTCTGCTTCATCCATGGCTTAAGAGGTGGCTAGACCAGTGTCCTGGGGACTCTGTTCTTGCCCTGGCCAGACAACCAGTTCCAGATGAGACCACTCTGTTCATCCCTGGACCCTGCTCAGTTGGAAAATGGGATTGTCATCTGACCTGAGGGTGTGTATTTTTATTACCTAAGCAGCCTGACTCAAAATGATGAATTGGGCCAATCAAATACCTGCTCTCCAGAATTTGATATGGACGCCCTCGCAGGGCAGCAGTCTTTGTGCTGGGTCCCGGGGATGGAATAATAAACAGGAAAATGAGGCCCTTCCCCTAGGACCTCACCCTCCTGAGTGGCAAGACAGACTGTCAAACAAGTAAACAATAACCAAATAATTACAAATTGGGATCAGTGCTGTGAAGGAAGCCAGGAAAGGGCAGAGATAAAGAGTAACCAAGGAGGGGAGGCTGCTCTTGGCCAGAACTGTCAGGGGAGGGACTCTAATGAGGCAACATTTAAACCAGGAGCTGAAAGATGAGATGGAGCCAGTCATACAAAGGTGAGGCATGTCGAAAGGGGGGAAATAGGACAAGGAAAATGATCAGATTCATATTTTTAAAAGATCCTTCTGGCTGCTGGGAGGAGAAGGGGCTGGGGCAGGGCGTGAAAGCTGGACAGCTGGAGAGGAAGCTGTAGTAATAATCCAGGGGAGAAATGCTGGTACCTCAGATCAGGGTGGCCAGGTGGGTGGTGGATTCTGCTAGATGAGAGACAGGGGTGGGTGTTCTTCTGTTAGATGAGAGGTAAGGGACAGGGGAGAAACCAAGATGATGCCTTAAAAAGTTAGGTGGTTGGAAGTGCCCTGTGCTGAGATGGGGAAGGGTGTGAGGAAAGCAAGTGGAGGGGAAGGGTCACAGAATTGAAGACCGCTGGCAGACACTTAGGGATTCCAGAAGAGACTCCAGCCTGCTTCTATTCCCCTGCCTTTGGGGGTGGATTGTGGTTCTGAACTCAAGCACTGTGGCTCCTAAACTTGGCCTCAGCATCACCCTGGGGTGTTGGGAAATACGATCCCTGGGCCCCCAGCCTATCGGAAGCTTCCTAGGGGTGCTGATTCAACCGGTCTGGGTCTGTGTGTGGGAACCCCTACCCCAGAGGTCAGGGTGTCTGTTTCCATTGGAACCCTGGTGATCTCTGTCCTCCTCTCCCAGGTGGCCCTACCCAAATGAGGGAAGAGGCAGTGGCAAGAGAATCAGCAGGGAACCCCAAGAGAGACAAATGGGCAGAGGCTGCTGGAGATTTCGAGATGCTGAGAAATGCCAGAGGAAAACAAGCCTCCTTTTAATTTTGACCTCATTTCTAAATAATCCCAGCTACTAAGAAAGATATTACTTTGCTTCCTGGGAAGTAGCTGGGGGCATCACCCAGAGGAATTGGCAAGTGACACAGAACACAGAGGTTCAAGCCTTGGAGCATACACTTGCAGGGGTGAACGTCAGGGGCACTCAGGCCCTGGGCTCACTCCAAACTAAGCCTATACATTGAGGGTAGCCCAGTTCATTCTGGACTCACCCCACTAGTGGGTCTTAAGTGGCCTCAAAGTCCCTTAGCCTTGCCGGCCTGGGAGGTAGGGAATATTCCCTTGCCCTGACCCTCTTCTTCTGGAGTCATCTCTGAGGTCTCTGGTGCTTCTCTAGGGAAGCCTCCCCTCACCCCAACCACACTCCCATAAGTGGGTCACATCCCCCACTGTGAGCACATGTTCACCGACGCGATCTGATTTCACCCTGCAAGGCAGGCCTGCCATCTCCTTTTACAGACAAAGGCACTAAGGTTCAGAGAGTTCAAGCTGCTTGCCCAAGGTCACACAGCAGGCACACAGCCCTGAACATCTGCAGCTGCAGAAGATCTGGGTAATGTGGCCCCCAAATCTTTCGTTATAGCTGAACACCACCGCACAGTGGAAAGCTACAGATACCCAAAAGGATCAGATGAAGCATCTCAAGGGACCAGATAAATCTCCATGCTGGGCTCAGGCAGAAGTTGGGGATCCCATGCCCTCCTAGCAACAGGACCCCAGAAGCCAATCTCCACTGAACGCAGTCCTCCCCTTTCCCAAAGTCAGCTGTTTCTCTTCCCTGGAAATGCCTCTGAAATGTCAATTGTGGGCCACCCGCCCTCCCTCCCCCCTCTGCGAGTCATGTAGCAGCTCACATATATTATACATATTAAAAGAATATATTCTCTGGCAGCCCTGAAGGGGATAATGAAACCTATATATATATATCTATATATTTATACACAATGGATTGGCTGGAAATGCTCTGAATATCCCTCCAGCTGTGGCAACCCTTTGAAATATGACACTCCAGCAACACCTCCCCCACTGGCGGGCTGGCGGGAGACATTAAAGATTTAAAAAAAAAAAAGGGAAGAAGGAAGGAGAGGAAGGAGAAGAAAAAGGAGGCAGCTGGCTTTTGCCTTTGGCTGTGCAGCAGCAAACTGTGTTTAAATATTAAAACCACCCATCACCAGGCCCAGCTGTCCGCCCCCTTCAGTGGCCTGTGTACACACCAAGGTCTCCTGTGGCGACTGTGGTTGAGGGTTGCCAGGCAGATCGAACCTCTCCCCAACTCCAGGGATGGGGAGAGAGGAGGTGGGGAAAGCAGGGGGAAGGCTCTGCTTCAGATCTCAGATTCTGGGCTTGTCTAGGCTGGGCTGGGAAATGGGGCCTGATCGGGGTGGGGTGGGCTGGGGGGAACTTGGCAGGATTTGAGGCAGAAGATGTAGGTTTGGATCCTGACTCCGCCACTTAAGTACTGTGTGACCTTGACCTTGGGAAAGTCTCTTCCGTCTCTGGGCTGCAATTTTCTCATCTATGTGATAAGAGATTTGGACTGGATCATGGGACTTTAGGGGTCCATGAATATTCAGAAATTACATGCTGAATTGGTGGGGGGTGCAGTTGGTTTCAAGGGAGTCGTCAGGCTCATTAGAGTGACTGGTCCTTCTCCGAGCACCCAGAGCATCATTTCTGTCCCAAAACTGGTGCTTTAGGGCTCCCCAGTCAAGCAGGGCCTGATTTCTCCCATGTCCCAGCTGCTGTAGGGGAGGAGCTTGGAGCTGTTCATTAAGGTACGGCACTATGGGAAGAGACATCTTGTTCCAACAGTATAATTAAAGGTGAGCCACAGTGACAAGAGCTGTCTTGTAAGGTGGTGAGCTCCCTGCCACTGAAGGAATTCAAACAGATGCTGAATGAACTCTCTAGTTGGTGGGGGGTGCAATGCTGTACGAGAGATTTCAGCATTTGACAGAGCCTGACTGTGAGGTCCCTTCCACCCCCAAATGTCTGTGATTTTAATTTTCTTTGATTGAAGACTATATAGAGCTTCAACTATGACTAAGGAGGAAGAGAGCCATTTGGGGTTTCTATAAACATCATGAGCATGTAAAATGGCAGGAGTGTGGCTTTGCCTCCTAGGTACCTCTCATGATCGTTGCAGGCATCTTGCCACCTTGAGTGAAATTCCAGGGTTTAAATATATGTATTTTATGACACCATGGCTTCCCAGGTGGCACAGTGTAAAGAATCTGCCTGCCAATGCAGGAGACGCAAGAGACTCAGGTTTGATCCCTGGGCTGGGAAGATCCTCTGGAGGAGGAAATGGCAACCCACTCCAGTATTCTTGCCTGGGAAATCCCACGGATAGAGGAGACTGGTGGGCTATAGTCCATGGGATCACAAAGAGACATGACTGAATATCTGAGTGCTCACACACACACACACACACACACACACACACACACACAATAGACCCTAAACTCACACCAAATACTTCATCTTTGGCTCAACTGGTAGCTCAGCTGGTAAAGAATCCGCTTGCAATACAGGAGACCCCAGTTCGATTCTTGGGTTCGGAAGATACCCTGGAGAAAGGATAGGCTACCCATTCCAGTATTCTTGGGCTTCTGTGGTGGCTCAGCTGGTAAAGAAACCACCTGTGATGTGGGAGACCCTGGGTTTGATCCCTGGGTTAGGAAGATCCCCTGGAGAAGGGCAAGGCTGCCCACTCCAGTATTCTGGCCTGGAGAATTCCATGGACTGTATAGTTCATGGGGTCACAAAGAGTCAGACACGACTGAGCAACTTTCAACTTGGCTCAACTGAAAAGGCAAGGCTTTGTTCCATCCCTGGACCCACTGAGCAGTGGAGGGTGCCAGCATGGGGTCTCCTGAAGAATTCCCAGGGAGAAGAGATTAGTTTGACTACTCTGGGGTGGAATATTTTCTGCTAACTCTAGAACCAAATCCCCAAATTAGGATGTTCCAAGTCTAAGATCAGGAGTCAAAGGTTTCAGGATTTCAGAATCAAGTTTCTATAACTTGGGGTTTCTGGGAGTCAACATTTCTAAGATCCTTTGAATCAAGAAACCTTTAAAAAGAGGTCACGATGGGCCTTTCTATGAGGAATGTATATTGAAAGGTGGAGGTGCTGAGAGGGGAATATGAAATCTGTTTTTTGTTTGTTTGTTTGTTTCCTAAGGTAAATCATGTACCCACAGAAAAGAAATCTATGAAAAGAACCCATACAGAAATCAAAGTAATTTAGTTTTTTAAACTTAGAAAAATGCAAAATATTTTGTATGTTTGGGCAGGACAGGGGCTCAGGTGGGGGTCTGCTAAAGGGATAGAATTAATTGCATGCTGGTAAACTCACTCTCCAAAAAAAGTCTGTTTTTTACCATTTGCCAGTTTCCATGGTGTAAACATTCCCACTGTGGCTTATTCAATTTGCCAACAGTTTAACAGCCAGTTCTGAAAATTTCTAAAAATGTACCAGTTGCTTCTGGTGAAATTAGCAAAAGCTGGCTGTAGTACATTGTGGGATGGGGTGATGGGGTGATGGGGTGCCCAGGCCACTATAGTTGCATCCAGAAGGATTGGGAGGGTAGGTTATAGCTATGAGGGCAATTGTTCAGGTGGGAGGAGGGCTATGCTGATTTCAGTGTATCTGCAGTCTGATGGGAAGTCTTCCTGCTTCTAGGGAAGGGAAGCAGGGGCTTCTTCCTCTGGGTCAGGCAGATGGGGGATTCCTAACTGCTTGGACTAGGGGGAGAGCTGGGAGGTGGGAGTGACTAAGAAGGGCAGAAACTACCCTTTCATCCAGGGTCACTGCTTGGTGAAGGTGGGGCATGTGTTTATTTCCCACTCAGTTATTTATTGTAGATTTATGCAGAGCAGGGGTCAATGTGCCCATTTTACAGATGAGGAAATTAAGGCTTCAAGAGACAAAGGTATCTATTTTGGGGTTGCCAAAAACTAAAATGATAGTAGCTAGGGACTTCCCTGGTGGTCCAGTGGTTAAGACTCCATGCTCCCAATGCAGGGGGTCATGGGTTCAATCCCTAGTTGGGGAAGTAAGATCTCACATGCCATAGGGCACAGCCTAAAAAAATTATGATAGTAGCCAAAATGGATTGAGCCTTTACTCTGAGCCAGGCCCATGTTGAACAGCTTGACTTGTTTCTTAGGCCAGGGTCCCCAGAAGTCTTGACCTAGAGATCAAGACCCCTTGCAAGAGATGTATTAAGAAAATGTGTCCAGGTAAGGGGTCAGGTAAGGGAGTAGCCTAATCCCGTGGGGAGTTCTGGAGTGGGAGGGGTGCTTCAGAGTTTGTCCTACCTGAAAGCAAATGAACTGGGCTTTTGCATTCCTGGACTTGTCAGTCATTGGTTGTGGGCCACTTGAGGGGTGCCTAGACCCAGGCACTTCAGCCAAGTTCGGGTCTCTGAATACGGTTTGCAAACCTGTGGGAGGTGAGCTGTGGACGTACAGAACAAGGAAAGCAGTTTGGGGCATCCACTTCTATTAGGTTATTTATTTCCTTGCAACAGCTCTAGGTGGTATTATTATTACCCACACTTTGCAGATGGAGAAAATGAAGCACATCTCAATTAAGATCACACAGCTAGTGAGTGGCAGAGGCAGGCAGAACCCAGGCCAAGCCCAGACCTATCGCCAGCTCTCTTTGTCCTCTTCTGAGAGGAGGGGAGGGTGGCAGCGGGTAGGGGACCAGAAGGATTGCAAGAGATGGAGGAAGATGCCAACATCAGGGGTGGGAGAAAGAGAGAGGGACCTGCAAAGGAAGTACAGAGGTGGGTTGCTGGTACAGGGTCCTGTTTTCTTTCCCACAATCATCTTAAACATGTTCTCAGAGTCTTAGTCTTTTTTTCTATAAAATGGAGGTTAGTTGAGGTATCTGTGGAGAGAAATAAGAAAATGCCCGTCAAGCGTTTGGTCAGGGTGCCTGCTGTGTGGACCAACAGCCACAACTGTGCCCTCTGCCTGGCCAAGAGGCACCAGCCAGGGCGCCAGATGTGAGCTCTGCCTCTAGCCAGGCTTAGTGTATGTGTGTGGACCAGGCAGCATCCCTCCAAAAGGGACAAGCTTGGGGCACTTGCCACTCACTAGTGCATCTCATTCCTCACGCCACGCCAGGGGTTATTTATTTATCCTGATCTTATATGAATGGGGAAACTGAAGCTCAGTGATCAAGACACTTCTTTGGGTCACCTAGTCAGAAAGGAGCAAGCAGGATTTGATTTTGGGTCTCCTAATTCTAAATCCTGTGTATGTGTGTGTTTTCATATTTCTCTTTCTCTCTCTGGCTGTGTATGTGTGAAGATTTGGCCATTACTCATTCATTTCTTTATCTACGTACTCATTCCTTCGTTGTATCAATGCATATGAAGGGTTCTGGGTCCCATGCTCTATGACAGGCACTGGGGATGTGTGTGAAGGAGGCCAAAATGGACATGGTCTCAGGGAGCACCCAGCCTAATGGAGACAGGAGAGAAAAGCATCACATCCTCACAAACCTGGTCATTGCAACTCTGCCTGGGGCTTCTTTCCTTTTTTAAAAATTTTTTGTGCCCAGTGCTTCTAAGGAGTGCATAAACCAGCTAGCTCTGAGGTGGCCCAGGGCTCAGGGAGGGCTTCCCAGAGAGATGGTGTTTGAACTGAGCACGAGCCGGTCAGCTGGTAAGGAGGAAGGGGTGAGGGGCACGTACCCAAGCACAGGAGCAGCCTGTGCCAAGGCCCGAGCCTGGAGAAGTGTGAGCCTCAGGAGGCTCATAGTGGGAGCTGGTGTGGCTGGAGGGGGCTGGGATGCCGTGAGCTGAAGGGGGCAGTGGGCCTGGCCAGGTGTGGTCTTTGCCTGAAGAGCCAATGTGTGTTTGTAGATTTGTGTGTGTATGTGTATGTCTGGCCCCAAACCAGCCTGCTGGGGTGGCAAAGGGGCTGGAGGTCCTGAGCAGAGGCCTGACGGGACAGTCTTGGCATCCTCTCCAATACCCACTCCTGGTACTTAATTTCCTGAGAGGAGAAAGGCTGGTGACTGCAGAGTCCATGACCTGAGGCTGGAGGAGGCTCTCAGGATCCGGGGAGGGGTCTGGCTGGAGGAGACAAGAGTGGGGGTGAGTGGAGATGGATGGGACTGGAGGAGGCTGGGTGCACACCTAGGACACAGCCACCCCCTTGGGCCTCTGTGACTGGGAAATAGACCTCGACGGGCACAGCCTCAAACGATAAAGGTGACTGGACCCTCGCACACCTGCTGGTCCAAACCCTACTTTACATCCGAGGCCCAGAGAGGGCAATGCTTGATAAGTTTTGCCCAGCAAGTCAGTGACTGTCCAGAGATCAGACCCGAGGCCTCCTATTTAACACCCTACTTAATAGTCGGTACCTTCATTAACACCCTAGTTAACTACACTCTACTTAACAGAAACCTTTCTTGTTGAACATCCTAGTTAGCACCCTAGCAAACAGTAAACATCCTGATTAATAGTTAACACCCTAGTAAACTGCAAACATGCTATTTAACAAAACCCTTGGTTGACAATGAACACGCTGGTCCACAGTGAAAGCATCCTAGGAAAGCATCCTATTAACACCTTCATTAAGAGTTAACACTCAACAGCAAGCACCTTCACTGACAGCTGATTCTTTGGCAGGAAATAAATTCCAGCTGAAAACCAGGGTGAGGCACTGGGGTGCGGTGGGGGTGGGGGTTTGGGGGTGTGGGAGTGTAGAGGGATGGGGGTGTGGGATGTGCGAAGACAGGGTGCCTGACCTGGCCCTGCCTCCCCACAGCAGTGCTCACCTGCCCACTCTGCCTCTATATCTCCACGGGTTGCCGCCAGCCTCCACTCCAGAACCCAGGTTTACAAAGGGAAAGATAAAACGGCCCTGGAACGTGAAATGCATTATTCAGCTCCAGCCTAAACGCCCCTCGCATCCTCGAGGGGAAGTCAGCTTCTACTCGTGTCAGAGATGAAAGTCCAGGCGTGGAGGGTAGGGAGCTGGGAGTTATTTGCAGTCTTTCTTTTTCTATCACCCTCCCTCCCTGCCCGACTCCTTGTCTCTCTTTTTGCCCCCTCTCTCCCCAGCCCTCTCTCTCTCTGTGTCAATGTGTCCAGCTTGCTGAGTCTGGATCACTTCTGTCTACCTCGCCCTCCAACTGTCTCTCATTTCTGGCTCCTTCTCTTTATCCAGCATCTTCTCTTAAACTCTAACTCTGTCTTTCTCCCTCCCCATTTCTCTGTCTCTACTCCTCTCTCACTCCTTTTGTCTCTGCTTCTCTCTCTCCCTTCCTCCCTCCCACTTCATCCTCCAGATCTCAGCTCCAGCACCATCTTCTCCAGGAAGCCCTCCTTGTCCCCTCCTCCAGACCCAGCTTATGTCCCTATGTCACATAAGGAAGGAACTGTGTTCCTTCCCTTCAGAGTCCTTACCTCTATTCCTTTAAAAAAAAAAAATTAGTTAATTATTTTTATTTTTGGCTGTGCTGGGTCTTCGTTGCTGCTTTCGGGCTTTCTTTAGTCGCAGCAGCGGGGGTGGGGAGAGGGAGCAGGGCCACTCTAGTTGAGGTACTCAGGATTCTCATTGGAGGAGCTTCTCTTGTTGCAGAGTATAGACTCTAGGGCACTCGGGCTTTAGTAGTTTTGGTGCATGGGCTTTGTTGCCCCTCAGCATGTGGAATTTTCCTGCACCAGGGATAGAACCTATGTCCCCTGCATTGGCAGGCAGACTCCCAACCACTGGGCCACCAGGGAAGTCCCTTGCCTCTATTTCTAATGAATGATTACAAATCAGGGTGATGGTTCAATGTCTGTCTCGATCGTCCATCAGAGTGTAAGTTTCATGCCTTCTTTTGCCTTAATCAGCCCTGTATCCTCAATGCCTGGTATACAGGAGGTGTGTGCACGTGTGTGCATGCTCAGTCGCCTCAGTTGTGTCCAACTCTTTGCGACCCTAGGGACTATATAACCCATCAGGCTCCTCTGACCATGAAATTCTCTAGGCAAGAATACTGGAGTGGGTTGTCATGCCTTCCTAGAGAGGATCTTCCCAACCCAGGGATTGAATCCTTGTCTCTTACATCTCCTGCATTGGCCAGTGGGTTCTTTACCACTAGTAAAGAACCTGGGAAGCCCATACCTGAGGCTCAGGAGGTGCTTAATGGATGTTTTCTTTCTGCCCTTCCTCCTCTCTCCTCTGCTGGCTGCCTACCTGCTCCAGCCTGAGGCTCCTCTTGTCTCTCATTTAACCTCAGGCCCTCTGGTCCCCACAGCTCCCAGTGGCCCAGGGTGAGCCTTGGCTCTCAGCCTTCTTATCCAGGATCCTCAAAGCCCTGAGTGGAGACCCGAGACTCCTAAGCCTGATCCAGCCAGTGGGTGCTCACTGTACTTTTGTTGGAGGAATGAGTGACACAAAGAGAAATAGATTCAGTATTCCTGATATCCCTGCTTGGCGCCACTTCACCTTGGGCAAATCATGACAATCCTCTGAGTTTCTTTCTCCATCTGTGAAGTTGATGGGGCTGGGGTGAGGGGTGGACAGCAAAGGCATTTGATGGGTGCCTGCACTATAAGCCATAGAGTGCCTGGTTGGTCTCTGTGACCAGCAGATGTTGGCACATTTTCTTCTGATATCTGAGCAATGAGGAGACGAAAAGCCGATTTGTTCCCCCCACCTCCGGTCGAAAAGCAGAGGTATCCCTTTGTCAACAAAGGTCCGTATAGTCAAAGCTATTTTTTTTCCAGTAGTTATGTGCAAATGTGAGAGTTGGATCATAAAGAAGGCTGAGCACTGAAGAATTGCTGCTTTTGAACTGTGGTGCTGCCAAAGACTCTTGAGAGTCCCTTGGACAGCAATGAGATCAAACCAGTCAATCCTAAAGGAAATCAACCCTGAATATTCATTGGAAGGACTGATGCTGAAGCTCCAATTCTTTGACCACCTGATGCAAAGAGCTGACTCACTGGAAAAGACCCTGATGCTGGGAAAGGTTGAGAACAGGAGGAGAAGGGGGTGAAAGAGGATGAGATGGTTCAATGGCATCACTGATTCAATGGACATGAGTTTGAGCAAACTCCAGGAGATAGTAAAGGACAGGGAAAGCTGGCAAATTGCAGTCCATGGGGTCGAAAAGAGTTGGACGCGAGAGTGGCTGAACAACAGCCTTCAAGGAACCCACAGTGGGAGGAATTTGGGGAGCTGGAGCTCTTTGGTGAGGAGATTAGGGGGAGAAGGAAGTCGAAGTATAAAACAGTTCTTTCCTGTGTGAATTACTGGGTGCCTACTGTGTGCCTTTCACCGATCAAGACTTGGGCCCTGTGAGCAAACAAAGCTGAATCCTGCTTTTGGTTTCCCATGTGGTCATTCCACCATCCGTGCATTTAGCAGATGCGCACTGAGCACCTACTCTACACTTGGCACTGTGCAGGCTTGGAGAGAAGCTGTGAAAAAGCCTGGCACGACCACATTCCTCTCCCACCCTCTGTCTCTGCTCAGGGCTAGGGGTCCTTCCATACTCAGAATGACCTTCCTTCTGCCCACGTGAACTGTGAGGAGGCACTTCTCCTCTCCATTTGTTTGATGAAGAAACTGAGCATTGGGCCACCCACCCAAAGTCATGTGTGCTAGAAAGTGGAGGACCCAGATCAAAACTCAGAACTGGCTGATACCAGGGCCCTAATTCTCTGGGGACCTTGGGTTCCACTTGGCCTCTCGTTCCAAGCCTTAGTTTCTCTGTCTGTACGCCAAGGCGGAGAACAGGGTGGATTTGGAGCTTGTCCAGTAATGTGGGTTGGTGGAAGGAGAGCTGGGGGTCAATGGAGGTTGGGAAAGGGGGTTACCCCACCAGCTCAGCCTCCACGGGACCCTCCTGCCTGCAGAGTCTGGAGGTGGTTCTTATTATTGGCTCCAAATAACTTTTGCATCCATTTATATGCTGCATTTTGATTTTGCATTCAATTTCCGGGCCATTCACGGTGTCTGCGCTGCCTGGGGGATGTGAAATTGAGGCAGCTGGGAGCGCAGCTTGGACACGCCTGACAGCCACTGCTCCTCAGAGTGGGGACACTGGACCGACTCCACAGTGGAAGGGCCCGTGAGCTGAGGCTGCCCTGCTCCCCACATACCCACCCCCTCACCCCAGCCAGAATCTAGCTGAGGAGCCTTCTGCTTGGGAGTGGGACTCCTCCATTCCCCCCACCCCGGTCTGCATATACCTGAGATGAGAACCTCACTGGTACCTAAGGCCTTTAGGAAAACCAGACTCTGGTTTTTCACAAAGAATTTTAAATCCTGCTGGAAATGTTCAGGGGCATTTAAGAAGGGATACCAGATTTGAACCCCAACTTGACCCCTCCAACCTCTCTTCCCCAGTCATCATCAGCGTGACTTTCTAACATTCAGTCTGCCTTTGCCCCTCTCCCACTCAAGACCTTCCCATGTCTCCCCATTGCCCTCAGGCTTGGGTACAAATTCCTGGCTTTCCAAGCCCTGTCCGCATCAGCCTCTCCTCTCAGCACTTCCTGCCGCACGCCCTAAGCGCTAGCATCTAGCAGCAGCTCATATTCCCCTATGTCCACACCTGTCCATAGACTGTTTCCTCTGCCTAGAAACATTTGCCTTCATCTTGTCCTGTAAGAACTCTGGGGTATGCATGCTAAGTCACTTCAGTCATGTCCAGCTCTTTGGGACCCTGTGGACTGTAGCCCACCAGGCTCCTCTGTCTATGGGAGTCTCCAGGCAAGAATACTGGAGTGGGTTGCTGTGCCCTCCTCCAGGGGAATCTTCCCAACCCAGGGATCGAACCCATATTTACCTGCATTGGCAGGCGGTTCTTTATCACTTGGAGAGCCTTTAGGCACTCTTAGTGTTCCACGAGTTGAGAACATCAGCTAACCTTCTATAACAAGCGCTATGCTTAGCACTTTTTAATGCGTTCCTCACTTGGCAGTCACAGCCCCCTAAGAAGGATTCCTGTGACCGGCTCTTCGGAATTCAGTGGAGAGGCTCCGAGAAGCCCAGCAAGCTGCCCAAGGTCACACAGCAGGATACCAGTGCAGGCAATCCAACCTCAGAGCCCATGCTCCCAACCTCAGAGGCTCAGAACCCAGTTCAGAGACCACCTCCTGAGAACATCCTCTCAGCTACACACACCCACCTCCATCCCAGCAGAGGGACCCCCTTCTTTGATACCTACGTATCTAGAAAGTTTTCTACACTGGAGTGGTGCTCTTATTTTTTAGTGTGTCAGACTCTCTCCCAAGATGCCAGGGCTTATCAAGGGCAGTGGCTGTGGGTTCCTATGCTCAGCCTAGGTCTTGGCACAAAAGGTAAGTAGAAATTAGGATTATTCTTGTCAGGTACCCTGCAGCGATGATGGAAAGAAGAAGTGAAGTAGAAGTTGCAAACAGACCTTGTGTGGTTTCTGGGGGGAGAAGCGGGAGGGGGTTACTATGCAGAGAGGTCACACACTTTGCCCGAGCCTGCACAGCAATGATCCGTAATGTCTTCCCTCCACAAAGACAAGGCAGAGAGAGCGGGTGCTGAGTGGTCTCTGAAAATGCTCCCTGGTAGCTGATTCAGTAGCATTCCAACCCTCGAATGCTGCCAGCTGTGGGGAATTTGGGGGAGAAGAAGGGTGCCTTTGGGGTAAGGGGTCTGATGGAGGCTATCTATCATAGCAGTAGCTGACACAGAGAGACGAGGGTGATTTTTCTTCATGGTTTGCAGACAAATGAGGTGGACAGAAAATGGATGGCAACCTGCAGGCTGTGAGAGGCCTGGGGCCAGGCAGGGAGCTGGCCACGACTGCCCAAGCGGTAGGGAACACATTTCCAGGTGACCTCTGAAACTCCCAACCAAGGCTACTCGCCTCCAGACAGGGTCGGAGGCAGCCGGGACCGGGGACAGCGTCAGGACAGGGGAGGGGCTGGAGGCTGTGTGTCCGGGGCCCGGGTTTGCGCAGCTGGCTGTGTGACCAGAGCAAATCAGGTCCTCTCTGGGCCTCAGCTTCCCTGCCTGGCCCAGTGACTGGCCTGGGGACTTCGCAAAGGAAGGCGCAACAGCTTCGACTGACGGGGTTCTCGAGCCCTGCCTCATCCAGGCCTGGCAGGATCTGGGGCCAAGAAGATCACCGGCTTCCCCCCAAACTTCCTTATTCCTTCACTGCCCTCTGAGGTGGTCTGGAGAGTCAGAAAAATGGACACAATCCTGGCAGAGGCCTCAGGAGCCCCAGTGCTAGACTTTCCCTCCTTCTACACTGACCTTGAACCATGGGGTTTGGGAAGCTTGGAATCTTAGAATCTGGGACACTTGTCTCCCTGGAAACCCAGATACCTCAGTCCCAAGTACGGTGGGTGTAATTCTCCACTCACCCCAGGTGTACAAGGAATGTCGCTTCCTTGGCTTTCCTATGGTGTGATATCATTTCCGTGTGGGAGCCTGGGGCTGCCATGGTGGGAGAAACCCAGGGAGATGGGGGTCTTTTCTTTCATGTGGCTGGAGGACATTTTGGGGACTGACGTGGATCTTGAGGAAGGACTGTTGACCCTCAGTTGCTGTCCACCATCCAGACATCCTGCCCCTCTCTCTGTTGCTGCTCACCCTGAGGTCCTGCTGTCCAGAGGGCCCTCTGAGGCTGGGGAGTCTCCCTTAAGCTCTTGCATCATGCCAGGCATGGGGGCCTCCAGGAGGTCATCTCAGGCCTGTGGACGCAGACTTTTCTTCTCTGGGATTCAGTCTGGAGTAGGGCACAGGTCACTCCTTCTCTCAGGCTTCCCTGGTGGTTCAGTGGTAAAGAATCTGTCTGCCTATGCAAGAGGGCAGTTTCAATCCCTGGGTCAGGAAGATCCCTTGGAGGAGGAAATGGCAACCCACTCCAGTATTTTTCCTTGGAGAATCCCATGGACAGAGAAGCCTGATGGGCTACAGTCCTTGGGGTCACAAAGCATCAGACACAACTTAGCGACTAAACAATAACAACATCACCCCTGCTCTCAGGTCCTCCAGATCTGACTGTGAGTTCTGTTACCATCCTCAGGCCTGGAATCCGAGTGGGACTCCTTTCTGAGAGGCCTCAGCTTTCAAGGCTCCTTCTGATTCCTCATCCCAAGCCCAGCTGAGCGAACTGACAAGGGAACTTGTCAGGGGTGCCTGAGAGCCTGGTCACTCTCCAGACCATCAGCCTGCCTCCCACCTCTGCTATTTGCGCCCCTAAGCCCTCCTCTTCCTCTCAGGCCTATGGCTTCGCAAACTTAAGACCAGAAGGACACCAATTGGAAATAAGAAAATGGATACATACTTCAAAAGGATCATTTGACTACACTGAAACATTTGTTGTTCAGTTGTGTCCAACTCTGTGACCCCATGGACTAGAGGATGCCAGTCTTCCCTGTCTTTCGCTATCTCCCAGAGTTTTCTTAGACTCGTGTCCATTGAGTCGATGATGCCATCCAACCATTTCATCCTCTGTCACCCCCTTCTCCTTCTGCTCTCAACACTGAGATATTAGGATGATATAATTTGGGGATCTTGGAATCTCAAAATCACAAAAACCAGGATTACTTAATTCCCATTACAATCTTCCACTGGAAGATAGATAAATAAAATGTGGGAAATTAGTAAACTGAGCTTCCCAGTTATAGGTAACGAACTTCAGCCACATGTATTGACATGGATAAATCTCAAAACTATAAAAGTGAGTGGAAAAAATGAAAGGCAAATCACAGAAGGCTATGCATGATACAATATCATGTAGGTAAAGAGCAAAACCTCACCAGCAGTATACAGGATTCATAAACAGTTAAAATACATCACAGAAGGATTCCTAGAGAATGTTTCCTTGGGCTAGGGAGAAAGAAAGGGGAATTGAATTGAGGAGGAGTATATACAGGGGTCTTCAAGTATAGCTTAACATTTTATTTCTTTTGAAAGGTCATAACTAATAAAATATATATTTATAAATGTACAAATTTGTAGGGCAAATATACAAATATATAGTGTAAATATACAAATTTTAGTGACTAAACCACTGCCAGGTATTTGGGCTTTACTTGTAGCTCAGTTGGTAATCTGCCTGCAATGCAGGAGATCTGGGTTTGATTCCTGGGTCAGGAAGATCCCCTGGAGAAGGAAATGGCAACCCACTCCAGTATTCTTGCTTGGAGAATTCCATGGACAGAGGAGCCCGGTAGGCTACAGTCCATGGAGTCACAAGAGTTGGACATGACTTAGCGACTAAACCACCAAGAACAGGAGCAAGTCAGGCATCATTCTAAGTTAAAACTGGGTAGTGAGTACATTGGTCTTCATTACATTGTTCTTTAGATATTGGAAATAAGTTATAACTAAGGAAATTGTATTTTTAAATTCCTGAATCTTGGATGTAGGAGACCTGTAGTCTTTAGCGTTGTTGAGGATTTGGGATTCGAGCTTCCCAGGTGGCTCAATGGTAAAGAACCTGCCTGCCAATGCAGGAGATGTGGGTTTGATCCTTGGGTTGAGAAGATCCCCTGGAGAAGGAAATGGCAACCCCTTTTAGTATTCTTGCCTGGAAAATTCAGTGGACAGAGAAGCTTGGTGGGCTGCAGTCCATGGGGTCACAGAAAGTCGGACATGACTGAGCACACACATATCATGTGTCTGAAATATCCAGGGTCTTACTCAGGTAGCTTCCATCTTCTGTGTGTATGCTCCCTACTGTGGAATGCTGCTGCTGCTGCTGCTAAGTCGCTTCAGTCGTGTCCGACTCTGTGCGATCCCATAGACGGCAGCCCACCAGGCTCCCTTGTCCCTGGGATTCTCCAGGCAAGAACACTGGAGTGGGTAGCCATTTCCTTCTCCAATGAAGGAAAGTGAAAAGTGAAAGTGAAGTAGCTCAGTCGTGCCCGACTCATAGTGACCCCATGGACTGCAGCCCACCAGGCTCCTCTGCCCATGAGATTTTCCAGGTAAGAGCACTAGAGTGGGTTTTCATTGCCTTCTCCAAATCGTGAATGGCCCAGAGCTAAAGATGAGATGAACTCTGGGGGTGGATGAGGTCAAGAAACAAACATAGCCCTCATCTATAGAAACTACTCACAGCAAAGAGAAGCGACCTAGGGTGAAATAAGAGGAGTTGATAACACATCAGGGGGACCAAGGAGGGGCCCCAGTGACTGTTAAAGCTGTGCCCTAGAGATGGGTTGCTGAGAAAACCAGAATGAGGTCTGCAGAGCTGGAAAGGGATGTTCCAGAGGGGAGGCTGGTGGGCCCAGGAAATCAGGCCTGGAAAACCACACCTCCCTCTTCCCTGTACTGTAGAACCCGGTCCTTCTCACCAAGTTCCCTTATGGCTTACAATCCAGTCCTCCAGCCCCTCTTAAACTTCAACAACATGTTTCAGGATTCATGCATGTCTGAACACATGGACCATATCCCTACCTTTGTATGTGCCTGGGCTTGTGAGCACATGGGGTGCCCAGGGTAATTTTAGCTCCCCCTGGACCAAGTCCCTAACACATAATCACTATTGCCAGATGACTCCCAGCCTCTTCTTTACTCCTCTGCCTCCAATCTCATCCTCTCTGTGCTCCACATTGAGCCAAGAGTAGGGGAGATCTTTCATTTAGAATCCAGCTTGATTCTTCTTCTTTTTTTTTTTTTTTAACATTTATTTATTTGGCTGTACCAGGTCTTAGGAGTAGTATGTGGGATCCTTGATCTTTGTTGGGGCATGTGGGATTTAGTTCCCTGATCAGAGACAGAAACTGGGACCCTTGCATTGGGAGTGTTGAGTTTTAGTCACTGGACCACCAGGGAGGTCCTGGGGGGAGAGATTTCTTAAGCACAAAGCTGACCCTGTCACGCCCCCATGTGGATGAACAAATATATGTCAAAGACAAATTAATGTGTTTACACATGTGGGCTCCTGCATCAATGTGTGAACATGTGTGTAAACACCATTTTTTTTGCTTACATATATATTTTCTTTTTGATTGGGTGATAATTAGACATGTTAAAAACTTGATACAATGAAAAAGATACATAGGAAAGGTCAGCATCTTAGTGGCTGACACGTGGAATGATGGAGGAAGGACTTCCAAAAATCTAATCCTCCATAAAAGCAATGAGAATACTGGAAAAACTCAAATACACTTGCTTTGAATGTTGGAAATTAACTAAAGACATACAATAGTGTGAGGAGTGTTAATTCAATAAAAATGGCCAAATCTTGGTAAGAGCAGTGAGTTTTGTGATGTTTCAATTTGCTTTAATCTTATCCCCTCTCCCCAGCTCCATGGTAAAACTGACAGCTTTGCAAACCATCAGCCTAGCAGCCACTAGAGCAGACAGAGCAGGTTTGGAAATCCCCTCAGATTTCATTCTCATAGAACTGTCTCTACTTGACCTGTTGGGCAACTTGCTCAAAAATTTCATTTTTAGAACTTGTCTTTATTTGTCTGAATTAAAACTCTCTCTGTGCAAAAGGTCTATGTCCCAGGGCTTTTGTGACGACAATCAGAGGTAATTGTTTAACATCACAGCTCCTTGGGGCAGCAATACCTTAGTTGGAGCTAAGAAAAGAGTAACCAAAAATCTTAAAAGAAAATTGAAGGAATGAATGAGGGACTTTGAAAATCCCTAACATATCCGGGGAGTCTAGAAGACATGTGCATGCCTAGGAAAGATGTTAGAAGGCCATAACCTTTCACCTGTGGCTGACCTGAGGCTCTATTTAAGCAGAAAGTGAAGACAGAGTTTTAAATTCCCCAATACATACACTCAGTCCTATGGAAAAGACTGAGACTTACGGGTTCACAGCATTTAAGAAAACCTTAAATGTCTAGTCATTAGCTGACCACTAAGTTAACTGAGCAGAGACTTCAATGGCCACACTTGATGAAGAATACAGGATTTACAGAATAAGTCCAGGAAAGTCACTAAGCAAACAAACAGGAGCAGCAACTACAGCAAACAGCAACAAAACAAACCCTGGAGACAGGGAACTGATTTTCAGAGTTCTCTATCCAGTAAAACTATCCTTCAAAAAGAGTTTTGGCAGCTAAGAGTCCATGCTTCCAATGCAGAAGGCTCTTGTTTGATCCCTAGATGGGGAACTAAGATCCCACTTGCTGAGGGTGTGGCCAAAAAAAGAGACTCTATCAGTGATAATATGTACCATCATTTTACAAACTAAAAAGAAAGGAAATGAAAAAAATCACTGCTTATTTTAATTGTAAGGCTTTTCAGGGATGTTAGTGTGTTTAAAATGTAGTTCTTGGCATCAGTGCAGATAGTATATCTTTCAGTTCAGTTCAGTCGGTCAGTCTGTCAGTCGTGTCCAACTCCTTGCTACCCCATGGACTGCAGCACACCAGGCTTCCCTGTCCATCACCAACTCCTGGAGCTTGCTCAAACTCATGTCCATCGAGTTGGTGATGCCATCCAACCATCTCATCCTCTGTCATCCCCTTCTCCTCCCGCCTTCAATCTTTCCCAGCATCAATGAGTCTTTTCCAATGAGTCAGTTCTTCGCATCATGTGGCCAAAATATTGGAGTTTCAACTTCAGCATCAGTCCTTCCAGTGAATATTCAGGACTGATTTCCTTTAAGATGGACTGGTTGGATCTCCTTGCAGTCCAAGGGACTCTCAAGAGTCTTCTCCAACACCACAGTTCAAAAGCATCGATTCTTTGGCGCCCAGCTTTCTTTATAGTCCAACTCTCACATCCATACATGACTACTGGAAAAACCATAGCTTTGCCTAGATGGACCTTTGTTGGCAAAGTAATGTCTCTTCTTTTTAATATGCTGTCTAGGTTGGTCATAACTTTTCTTCCAAGGAGCAAGCATCATTTAATTTAATGGCTGCAGTCACCACCTGTGTCTTTAGTGTATCTTTACTCCCCTTTTTACATGTTTTTGAGAGTACCTGTGTTGGGGTGTCCCCTGTGTGTAGTGGACATTTTCAGTGTCCCACTCATATTTCTGGCCTACTGTGTGAGCCCCTGTGGACAGCTCTTGCTTATGCTAATGGCTTTCTGTTCCTCCTTCTGAGGGCACTCCTTCTAAGGTGCACTTAGCTTAGAAATTCAGGAGAGTTTATGCCCAGGAGCAACACTCAGCCGTCGAGGAACAGGAGTTTCAGGCAAACACTCCAACTTCCTTGCGCAGTTTCAAAGTGTGCTCCAGAGTGTGGTCACAATTCCTGAGAGTGTGTATAACTCATCAGGACTGAGCCCCAGGGACCTCCATTGGCAAATCATTCATTAACACACCCTCCTTGTCTCTCATCTTCCACCCTGTGCTTCCTACCACCCCAAGTCCACTACTTGTATTCAAATCCCTGTTTTAGCATCTTTTTTTGTAGAGAAGCCAGATTTAGACTCTGAGTGTACATGTATGAAAATGATGCCCACATATCTGTGTTCATGAGTACATAGGAATCAAGGCACGAATGAGGGCGTGTGTGCACCTATGGCAGCTTTTCTGTTTGAGAACAGGCGTGATGTGTGTGTGTGCACATATTCATGTTTGTACACGCTTACACTCCAGGGCGGATGCTTCCACTGCTGGCCCTGCATACCTGTGTCTGGGCAAAGGTAGGTATCTGTCATATGGTGCGTGAATGGACTCTCACTCCTGCTTAAGGGTATGCTTGTACACGTGCATGTGCTGGCGAGGTCAAAGGAGCCTGAAAAAGGCCCCCCAAGGCCCTCTGGTGATTAGGAACCTCTGGTTGGGCGGCGGCGGGGCGGTGGCCAGGGTGTGCCCTTATAAGAGCCACCTGTCTCTGCTTCTCTCTCCACAGCCATCTGTCTGGAGACAGCCTCATCAGGCTGGTCCGAGATGTGTGTTTTCTCTGACAGGAGGCAGCTGGAGCGGCTGTCAGGAGCCTCACCGGTGATAGCAGGCAGTCTGCCTGGCACCTGTCGGCAGCACCTAATCACTGTCCTGATGATGGGTCCTGGGAGGGAGGGAAAAGGTGACACAGAGCAGCTATTCTTGGAGTCTGGGTACTCTTCGCTGCACTGCTCCTTGACCCCTCTATGTGGGACGGTGAGCCCTGGTTCCTGTACCTCATCTGGAATCACAGAGCTCACCCCTACCCCCAAAGGACTGACCTCACTGGCTTTGACTCTGGCCTCTGCCACTGACAGCCCCTACTCATCTCTTTTTGGAGGAGGCATTAGTGTTAGGTCTCCCTGTGTTTCCCACTCCCACTCCCTCTGCCTCCAAGGCTTTGACTTCCCTCTTCTGCCTGGAAGAAGTTCCCAGGAAGAACAAGGTGGACTCATGCCTCTGACGCCCCAATCCCAGTGTTTGAGGCTTGAGGAGGGAGACCAGGTGGGCTCAGCTGCCCATAGCCCAAAAGGACAAGGATCAGGGGCCAGGCAGCATAGGGACCCCAGGAAGGCAACTCTCATGGTGTTAAAATGAGACCACCAGCTAGTGGGAAGGAGAAGGCATAGAGAAGGGCCCCAGAGCCCTTCTAACTCTCAAGAGTAGGGGCTTCAGACCACAGAGCAGGATGTCAGGATCCCAGGACAGAGGCATAGAAGTCAAGACAGGGCTGAGGTCCAGCAAAAATTGGAGGGAAAAACCTCATGCTTCTAATTGAACCCACCAATTGTGAAGGAGACTGGCACCCCCTGGACCTGGGTTCAAATCCTAGCTCCTCCAGTTATCAGCTGTGCGACCTTAGGTGAATAGCTTCACCTCTCTGAGCCTTGGTTGCTACCATTATAACATGAAGATAACAGTGCTCAATGTAAGAAGATAATGTTGGGGAGGGCCTCATCTAGAGATGGGCATAGAGCAAGCACTGCTATCCACCTTGGGGAAAGAAAAACCACAGCTCTGTCTACTGGGGTGATCTGAGAAAAGCTTAGGAAACACTGCCAACTCTGGCTCCCTATTGTTGGTGGACGAGGGCTCAGAGCAGCCTTCAGGGTGCACTTCACCCCCCAGTCCTTCATTTCCTAACTGTATGACCTCTTCACACCTCAGTTTCCTGCCCTATAAACTGGAGTACAGAATTTGCTTGTAAGAATAAATCACTATTAGTTGCTCTAGGAGTGAACTACTTGTTAATTACTATGAATGTTAAAAATTAATTGCTGCAAGCATTCATTGCTTTAAAGTACCCATCACAGTGCCTGACACATAGTGAGACTCAGCAGTAATTGGCTATAATTACTGTCATTCTTGCATCAACATTTGAGCACCCACTCTGTGCCAAACTTCATGCCAGGCATCAAGTGTCTTGGGAGAGAGTGCAAAGCTGGGCTTGATTTGGTCCCTGAGCACTCAGTCCAATTAAGAGGTAGCAGAGGGGAAATATAGAGACATCCAAATATGTGGAAAGTACCAAACAGTACAAAACAAGAGTCATAAAAAGGTGAGATGTGGGAGGGCTTCCTGGAGGAGAAGGTCTTTGGTGTTTTGATGTCTGGGAGTGTGATGACAATGTAATTAATGTTTATCAAGCACTTGCTCTGTGCCAGTAATATTGTGCTTTGCCTATATTATGATACTTAAGGCTCATAATAATGATAATTAGTTAGGACTATCATACCCATTTCATGGATGAAGAAACTGAGGCTTAGAGACTAAGACATTTGCCAAGATCACTCAAGCCTGAATTTAATTTCCCAGTTACTTGATCTCTGAAGCTCCACACTCTTCCATTCTCCAGATAGAGGGATGAAAATTTGCAGAATTAGAAAAAGAGTGGGTACAAGCATTAACTGCACACCTGTTCTGGAAGTATGCCAGACCCTGGGCTAGGCCCTTGGCCTACTTGATCACATGCAATCCTTATAACAAGCCATATGAGGTGGACAACAATTTATTCCCATTCTACAGATGTGGCAACTGACGCTTGAAGTGGTTGAGCGTTTTACACAAGATCAAACTAGAAAGTGGTAGCACTGGGATCTGACTCTAGGTTATCCAAATCCCGAATCCATGTTTTGTCTCAAATCTCAATTCCAGGTGTTATGTCTCTGACATCAGACATATGCCCTGGGAATAGAGAAGTAATTGCCCAACTCTAAATATTCAAGAGTCCTTAAAGGGAATAAAGGATGGAGCAGTTTGGGCTGGATTGCAGAAAGTTAGATGCCTGTTCATGCAGTTCATATGGCAGGCAGTGGGGAGCCATGAAAGATTATACAGTAGGGGCATGGTGGGACCAGAGCCACATCTTCCACAGATAAATCTCACTGCAGCACCTAAGATGGATTGGATGGGGGTGAGAGATGGAGCAGGAACCCCATCAGGAGACAGCACCAGGTGATGCTGACGTTAGATGACAAGCGATATGGACAAAGTAGCCTTCTGCTGGGGAAGGAAAACAGAGAGCTCAGAGATGAGAAATAGCCAAGCGCAGGGCCATTAGCCTTATCAAAAAGCTGATTGTTCTTAGCAAAGTATTTAATACAATTTCCCGCTATTAGGACCCAAATCTGGGCTAGCAAGATTATTAATTCTAAAGATAATCATTAAGCTGGGTAGATGGTATTTTAATATATGGCAACAGGCAAGCTATTGTCATTTTTCCCCTTCTATCTTGATTGTGGGTCACCCAATTAGGGCTGGCATCAAATGCCCCTTCCTGGAGGCAGTGAGATAAGGCTTAATGTCCTCAAACAAGAGCTATTGGCTGTGACGAGAGATCCATAAATATTAATAAATCCATAATTAGTTTTATGAAAAGGGGGATCAATCCAGGAGACGATTCCGCCCATTAATACAAGAAATCACTTTTGCAAAGTTGCTGGGAAAGCAAGGCTTTTCTGTTCCAAATGCCAGACTGTTCTTTGTTCTAAGAGGATGCAGTTTTGTTGAATCTACCAGCATCTTAATTCACATCTTATTCTGAAATAGTAACTGGGGGAGGTGAGAATACCCAGAGGGCTCAGTCAGGAAGAAAAGACTTTTCAGAGGCAGTGAAAGAAGGTTGGGGTCCCCATGATCTTGTCTTTAATTAGCTTAATGTTTAACTTTAATAATTTTAAGTTACTGTGTTTCAGAATCCCAATAAATAAAATACTTCTTATTTTCCATATAAAATTCATGTGGGATCATGGGCTAAATGAAGGGGGCTTGTAGAGCTGTGCCCAGAAATTTGAATGTGTTACTTTCCTTTTTTTTTTCATTTTGCCCATGCTTCTGGGCGTGTGGGGTCGCAGTTCCTCAACCAGGAATGGAACCTGTGCCCCTGAAGTGAAAATGTAGATTCTTAACCACTAGACTGCTGGGGAAGTCCAATATGTTACTTTTCTATTTAAAATTTTTTTATTGAGATCTAACATACACCCAATAAAACACACAAGTCTGAAAGTGTAAAGCTCAGTGACTTTTACATACGTGAATCACTACATGAATTTGAGCAAACTCCAGGAGATAGTGGAGGACAGAGGAGTCTAGTGGGCTACAGTCTATGGGGTTGCAAAGATTCAGAGATGACTTAGCGATTGAACAAGAACAACAACCACCACTACCTAGATTCAGATAATGTTTCCGTTACTCCAAGAGGCCTGCCTTGTGCTAGACTAACTAGGTAACCACGTTTTCGATTTCTACTACCATAGACAGTCTGCTTGTTCTTGGACTTCATACAAATGGAATAATACAACATAAACTTCTGTGTCTGGCTTTTTTCACTCATTATTATGTTTCCATATCAGAAGTGAATTATTTGTTCTTAAATAATTATTTCTTCTTTTTGCCTTATCACAAAAGTAACACTTGTCTTTGCATAAATGACATAAAGTGCAAACGAATAGAAAAGAAACCAACGAACATCACCCTTGTACCTGAGTATGTCTGAGAGCATGTCCCTATATTTAAAAAATTAGAATCATTAGGCATGCCCATTGTGGAGATTTTGGAAAATGAAAGACCTTTGGTTGCAATGGACAGAAACTCAACTTCAACTAGCTTGAGCAAGTTTCAATTTGCTGGCTCATGTAACTTAAAAATAGACTCATGTTCTCCTAACAGTGGAACCGGGAATTAGAACAGTGTGTCTCTTTTTCTCCTCATTCTTCCCTGGCGAGGCTTCACTGAAGCAAAAAGGTTCTTCTGTGGCTGGTGAAATGGCTACCAGCAACCCCAGATTCGAGTCCCCATTTCAGCAACCATAGCTGAGCGGGCACAACCCACGGTTTTTATAAGCAATCCCAGGGCAAACTCTGATTGGCTTTGCTGGGGTCTCATGATCATCCTTGGACCAACCACTCTGGCTATGCTAATGAAGGACTTTTGATCAGCCAGCCTGAGTCACAGCTAGAGCGATTGGTGACTACTTCAACCCCTCCAGGAACAGAGGGGTGAAGAGGGAAAGGGTTCCCCCAAGAGCACCTGAAGAAGGTAGGCTGAAAGAGTGCGGGGTCACTAAACTAGGAGAGCCCATGTCTGTCTGCTCTGTGGGGCAGTCATTCCTTCAAGGAGGGGGCTGAGGTGGCTTCCCCTCCTTTGTGCTCCCTTACTCGGCTGTTTTAGTCTTCTCTTTGCCTTCTGTGCTTCCACCTCATTCTTTTTTCAAAGCCGAAAAAAGCTTTGGGGCTTAAAAAAAAAATAAGCCATCCTGCCGAGAAGACAAACCTTAACCATGTAGTCAAAACTGGCCAACCCTGAGCTCCTGCGTACACCCGGCCAGCCTCCTGGCTGGGTCCTCGCCCGGCACCCAGCCCAGAGCCTGGCACCAAGGCGGTGGCTTCAGATGTTGTTTGACTAAATGGATGGAGATGGTGACAGCACTCCTCGAGCATTTGCGGTGTGCCAATTCTCCATAATTTTCTAGACATCTTGCTTTACCCTCGCAACTGTCTTCTGTGGTAGTGTTTTGATTTCCATATAACAGATTTGCTCTTTTATTTATGTCACTATATATTTGCTATTGAGTGTCTAGGGGGTGCAAGACAGGCAACATACTGCTCTCTTTCCCGAAGCTCACAGTCTAGAGGATGGGGAACCTGAAGCTGGCAGAGAGGGCGCAGGGAGTGGGGCATGGGGAGGTGGGTGAGGGCTGGGAGGAGGAGGCTCTCCCATCTCCATCTGGGAGGGGTCCAAAACAGGGATGAGAGAGGTCACCGGAGCTCTGAGCTGGGCTCGAGGGGATGCGGGACACAGCAACTGCTTCCCCTGGAGCCTGGACCGGTTTCAGCCGGTCCAGGGCACCCAGGTTGCTCCAGCCAGGCCCTCTCCCCTCTCTCTTTCCCCACTCCGCTGCCTCGGGCAGAGTGATTGACGCGGTAATTGGCGTGCGTAGGCACTGGGCTAATTGAGGTCGGGCTGCAAATTGCTGCAGCGGTGGGCGCGGGGGCTGCGCGCTCTCCCTCCCCTTGCTGGGCCCCGTGGGGGGACCGGGTCGGGGTGAGGGGGTGGTGCGGGGCCCCGCCCCTCCGTTCCCGGTGGAGGGAAGATGCTGAACCTCGGCGGCCGTATCCTAAGGACTTCCCCCCGGGCTCTCTGATTTCAACGGGATGGGAGATTCCAGGCAGGGGAGCAGTGGGAGCAGGGAGCCCCCCAACCCAGTTTGAATCCTCTCCCTGGTGCCTGCGCTCCTGGGGAGGGAGGGGCAGGAGAAATAGCCCAGAATCCATCTTTGCCTTATCCAGCAGCTGGGGGCTCATGCCAAATAATTTCCCCTCTTCCAGCCTCTATCTCGTATACTCACTCAGTCATTCCTTCATTCACTCAACACCTTTATTGAGTGCCTTATGTGTTTTGCGCACTTAAGATGAAGTTGAAATTGGACGACATGGTCCCATCCTCTGGACACTAAATACCAGTGCGGAGACAAACCTACCAGCCAATATTTATTATTACAAACAGAGGTGCTGGGAGAGGCCTTATCTGCAGAGATTATTCATATGGTGATCAAAGCGGGTAAAGGGGCCTCTCTGTAGAAGGGACATTAGAGCTTAAGTCTGAGGGGTGAGAACACAGTGGGAATGGTGTGTGTGTGTGTGTGTGTGTGTGTGTGTGTGTGTGTGTGTGTGTGTGTGTGAAGGGGCAAAGGAAGACCACCTCTCCAGGAGAGGTGGGCAGAAAAGGCCTGATGAACTGGGTCCCAAATTGTGCAGGTCACTGCAACTTGCTTGTTTGGGCTCACATCCTCCTGAGATGGAGGCGTGTTGATACAGAAGCCACTCTTGCGGAGGTGATTTCTCATCTGCTGCCCAGCAGGACTCTTGTTTGAAGAGGGACAAGGAAGCTGACCGGGCTGGAGGCTCAGTGCAAACAGCTGGCATGGGGAGGAAAGGGTAGCAAATGTACCAGGTAGCACTTCCCTGGTGGTTCAGGCTCAGAGCTTCCAATGCAGGGGACGCTGGTCTCATCCCTGGTTGAGGAATTATGATCTCACATGTCAGGTGGTTGGAGGAGGGCATGGCAACCCACTCCAGTATTCTTGCTTGGAGAATCCCAAGGACAGAGGAGCCTGGTGGGCTACAGTCCGTGGGGTCGCAGAGAGTTGGACACAAATGAGTGACTTAGCACACATATCTGTACTTGCAAAGAGATGGAAATTTTTAGGTAAAATAAGCAATAAATTATTATTAAGTGAGAGGAAAGACTGGGAGCCTGGGGTAGGAGACAGATGATCTGTATCACTGATAATAACTGAATATTTAAATATGTGCCTATAATACTTTTATAATGATTTTTAAACTAGTTTCCAAACAAAAGCAAGTGAACCTGGAAACCCAAATCCCTGGAAGCCACATATGTGTGTATGTCTTCCAGTCACTTGACCCTGATGTTCTGAGGACCTGTCAGAAGTGGTTTTTACCCAACCCAGCATCATCACTGGGACATGTCTGCTTTGGTTCAACGAGATTGTATCATCTATCTAATTTCTTTCTGCTTTGTGTTTTATAATTTGCTCTGAAGACTAGACTGTATTTTATATTTCACTCTAAAAATTTTATAATAGCCATTGGCCAAAAGTGTGAAAGATCTGAACTTGACAGCTTTGTAAATTACCAGCCCGCACCAGTCTATTCCTGACTGGCTCCATCCAGGTCATCCTCCCTCTAGCCACCCCAGAGCTCTAAGGAGCAAATCCAATCCCCTGACTCCCATGGCTGCTGAAATCTTCCCAGGACTCGCTGCTGCCCTCAGCATAACTAATAATAACAAGGGCATTCACAGGCAGAGCACTGACCATGGCCCAAGGCTGGCTTTACATGGATTGTCTCTTTGAGTTGTCATGAAGATCCAGGGAGGCAGGGATCATCTTAAACCATTTGATAAGGAAATGGACTCTATGGACTGTAGCCCACCAGACTTCTCTGTCCATGGGATTCTCCAGGCAAGAATACTGGAGCGGGTTGCCATTTCCTCCTCCAGAGGATCTTCCTGACCCAGGGATCTAATCCGTGTCTTCTGTCTCCTGCATTAGTAGGCGAGTTCTTTACCACTAGGGCCACCTGGGAAGCCCCACAAGTATGGATATGTACAAGTAATTCCTTTCTCTCCAATGCAGTCAATATTTTACACCCTGCTTTTTTCAGTTAACGATGTGTCTGGGAGATCATTTCATATTAATTCTTATAACGGCTATATAATAATCCAGTGTGTAAGTGGACCATTATTTAACTAGATCCTGCTAGAAAATATTTTGGCTGTTTTTTCAGTGTTTGTAGGAGAAATGAGATTGATAGTTAAAGGGGACAGATATTCTTTTTTAAAAAAAAAATTATGTATTTGACTGCACCAGGTCTTAGTTGCACCATGCAGGATCTTTGATCTTTGTTTCGACGTGTGGAATCTTTAGTTGCGGCCTGTGGGATCTAGTTTCCTGAGTAGGGATTGAACCCGGACCCCCTGCATTGCGAGCACAGAGTCTTAGCCCCTGAACCACCAAGGAAGTCCCATGGAAAGACCTTTATGTTGATAAATGTTTCCAAATGATCCCCCTGTAGGGAATACTGTTGATGTTCCACTGTGATATCCTTGGGTTTGCTGTGAGTGTGCCAATGTTCTGTGCTTTGCTCCTGATAGTTCACACTTGTGACCTTCTTCAGCAGCCTGTCCATAGGCTCTTGGTGCTGCTTTGCCCATAAAACAACTGAAATGCCTGAATTTAAGTCCTGTATCAGGGGACTTTCAATGACTGGCCCAGGAGAATGAAAGCCCAGGTCTCCTGTCTCGAGGCTGGACAAACTCTCATATGTCGTTTATACTCCAGAGCTCCCCGTGGGACCAAGTTGCAGCTGGAACTTTGCCTAAAATCTCACTGTGACAGGCAGCCTCCAAGATGGCCCCAGGATGCTCACTCCCTGGTAGTCATCCCCACCTTTTGAATTTAGACTGTGATGTGACATCAATTCTAAGAGTAGGCTATAAGAAGGGTGAGGCTTCTGTTTTGGAAACTCTCTCTTGTCCCCTCTCTCTTTCAGATTTCTTATTCTGCCCTGTTCTAAGCAAACTTACAGAGTGGTCCAGCATCCAGGGAGGACCTGAGGCCTGTCAGCACTTACAGGAATGAGTTTAGAAGTGGATCCTCTCCCAGTCCAGCCTTGAGAAGCCTGCAGCCCTGGCCAAGACCTTGACTGCATCCTCTTGAGAGACCCTGAGAGACCTTAAGAGACCCCATCTAGCTAAGGCGTTCCTGGATTCCTGACTCACAGAAACCATGAGATAATAAATGTTGATGGTTTTAGATTCTAATTTGGGGAAATTTGTTATGCAGCAACAGCTAACTAATACACATATCTTGCTTGGCTTTCTCCCTTCCCTATCTTGCTTCCCCCACACCCTTCCCAGTCTTCCCAGGGAGCACTCCTGTAATAAGTCATGTGCACAGGGATCCTCATCTCCTTCCAGGAAACCAGCCCACCCGCCCCTATAGGATTTATGCAGTGTTCACGGCCTACATTTGGAGGGGAGAGGAGCTATTCCCTCACAGCCTCACAACATCATGTGCTATCAAACTTTTAAACTCAAATGTAGTCATGAATTGGAGATGACAAGAGGACTCTTTATTCCAAAGAGGATTATACAATAAGGTCTGTATGTCTGAACTATAGTCACGTTACCCATGTGCCCTTTCTTCAGCACTCCCTGTAAATTCCCACTTTTCTGCCCTTACATAGGCTGGGCCTTTGCTCACTTCATTTGTCCAAATCTCTGTCCTTCCCATAACGTCCTATTTACCACCCCCCACTCCCTGCAAGAACCATCTTCTGACCTGTCCTTCTGGAAGTGACACTTCCTTCCCCCAAGCTCCCTCAGCTCCATGTGTCCCATTCTAATGGGTGTTCTCATGGCTTTTACCCAGCTTATTATTTCTGCTCAAATATTATCTCCCTGCCCACACTAAGAGATCTTTGCAGGATGGGACTCACCTTCCAGGAGAGGGCTTGGTACAGAGAAGCTGTGCAGCCATTCTTCATGGATGGATGTGAGTGAACACACGACCTAGGTTATGCTCAGGGAACCTTCCCAGCCTCCTTCTGCCCTGTCTGTCTCCAAGTCCTGCTCTTCCCCCTCCTTAGCTCTGGTTCAGACTTCACCGCCTGTGCTGATGGTCAAGGCCCTTCCTGGTCCATCCCTGTTTTGTCCTCCCCTTTCATTGCTTGCTGGTCCCCACCTCCCTCTCCATCTTTTTGAGCTATTCACAGTTCCCTAAAGATGATAACTATTGTCAGGGCCGCTTCTGAGGCCCTGTGCTAAACATTTTACATCCTCACGATTTCTGTACAGCAGGTACCATTATCAGCCCCATTTTAAAGATCAGAAAACCAAGGCCCAGAAGGGCTAAGGCCACGCAGTTGGCGAGTGATGGAGGCAGATGCTCTTGGATCCCTGCCCCACCATCAACCTGCCCCAGGGGGTATCTGTAGCCAGACTCTGGACAGGTCAAAGGGTATCTCTGGCCTGTGGGTGCATGTTGAGCCCACAGGGGCAGACAGGTAAAAAAAAAATGAGGGCAGAATTCCAGCCTCCTCGCTCCACAAACCCCTTTTCATCCCCTCAGGACAGTTCTGCAGGCTTAGGCACACGCTCTCAAGCGTCCCCAGCAGGACTGGGCTCCAGCTGCCCGCAGCAGCTGCCCGCTCATGAGCATACCCTGCACTGGCTACCTTCCCTTCCGTTTCTGATCTCAGTTTCCTCACTGTGCTGGGATCATCCCCCAGAATACCGCTCACACATAAATTCTCACCTTAGGATCGACTTTGAAGAAAACCCCGATGAAGCAAGCAGCCTCAGACTGGGATTTGCCCTCAATCTATCTGCTTTGGGGCTACTGTGCTTCACAGCCTCAAGTCCTAGCCCACCAAAAACCCTCCTTGGGGACTTCCCTGGTGGTCCAGTGGCTTAAGGCTCGGTGCTCCCAATGCAGGGGGCCTAGTCAGGGAACTAGGTCCCACGTGCTACAGCTAAGACCTGGTGCAGCCGAATAAATAAATGTAAAAATAATAATAAAATCCTGCCTGGAATATACTCTCCATCCATGATCACTTCACCTTCATCTGAAAGACCCAACATAGATTAGCTTTCTGTAAGAAAATTTGTCTGACATCCCCTCCCGCAGCTAGAATCGACCACATCCTCAGTTTCTCAGTGGACAGGCCTCTCTCCCAGCTCTGTACAATCCTCATGTTGTTGTCTGTGCGCCTCTGGCTCCCCTGTCACTCTAGGAAGGATGCTGTCTTACTCATCTTGGAAAACCCCAGGTCCACGCGGGACTTCAGGAGCAGAGGAGACCCTGGTCCATGTTCAAATCAACTGCAGCTCTGCACATTAGATTCCTCCTCTACCCTCTGCCTCTCTACTCCTTTCCACCCCACCCCCAACCATTTAACATCATTTCCCAGGGGCAGGCCATCGTTTGTATCTCTTAGTCTGCCTGCTTGGGCACCCCACATCCCCCGAAGTGCCTCACCTCTCTCGGGCATGCAGTCTTTCTCTGTGACTTCCATCACACTTCACTGCACTAATTTATTTTCCTATCTGCCTTCCCAACTGGATTGTGAGTCCTTTGAGGCCTCCTGTGTATCTTGTTTATCACTGTATCCACACTGTGCCCCTTGCATGGTACCTATTACATAGTGGGTGCTAATAAATGTTTGCTGAATGGATGAATGAATTAATTACTTAATACACATATCCCCCGATCCCTGAAAGGAAGGATAAAGGAACCGGTGTAAATGACTTAGGACTCTCTGGGTTGGGAGAGAAGCACATCTCAAGCTGGCTTAAGTAAAAGAGGATTTTATTGGCTCAGTCATTGGGATGCCCAAGTGGACTTCAGGCCTTGCTAGATCCAGAAACCGAATAAGGCCAGCTGCAAATTCTCCCTCATTTCTTCTCTGTGTTTCTCTGTGTGTGTCTCTGTCTCTTTCTCTCCTTCTCCTGCTCTTCCCCTTATCTTCTCCCTCTCTCCTTCCTTTCCTCTCTGTGTATTTCTCTTCATGTTGACTCTGTTTCTCTTTGAGTATTGACATTCTTTACTACCATAGGCAAGGGCAATCAGAAGAACTTAGTTTTTTCTCCCTTCGGGCCTCCTTTTCCCTCATCTGTAAAATGAAGAGGTGATTCAGTCTGATGACTTCTAAACCTCTTTCATATCGTCTTCAAGGGGATCCCAGATAACATTTCCAGTTTCTAGTTAGGAAAACTGAGCCCAGAGAAGCAAGTGATTTGTTCAAGGTTATTCAAGTTAGGTATGGAGCCGGCACCACAGTCCAAGTCTCTGACCTTCATGGAAAAGAGGACAGTGTCATTTTGGACACAGAGAACAACCAGAGAGCAGGGCCTCAATATTGACTCCGAGTGACCCACCTCCTCTCTGACTTCATCCTGGCTCATCCAATGCTGAGACTCTTGGGCCACTGAGAAGATTTGTGTCAAGTTTCTGTACCTCGGATACCCCAGCCCTGGATTTGAAACTCAGCTCTGCCACTGGCACTGGTCACCCTGGCAAGTCATTTTCCCTCGGAGACTCTATTCTTTTCATCTGGCAAATGAGAAAACCACAGTAACAATGAGCCCTACCTTTCTGGGTTGTGTCAAGGATTCCAGGAGGTGATGAGAGTAAAGCTCACAGCATAAGGCCTGGCACAAGGGCTCAAGGAGAAAACTCATCCATCTTTATCTGGGACCATCCTGGTGTTAAAACTTAAGTCTCACGGCTCAGGAACCCCTCCTTCCCAGGCAAAGTGGATGGTGGTCACCCCATCAGGCCAGCACCCACATCTGTCAGCAAGGAGGAAAGGGTGTCCTCAGAAGACCCTAGAGATCAGGTTTAAGCAAGCCAGATGCCCCAGAACAATGGAGGAGTCTTGCCCAAGGTGATGCTGGGAAGCATCCCTTCCTCTGCATTTCAGAGCCACTGGTGCAATAAGGAGGCCCGAGATGCTGCAGCTCTCTGCTTTTCTCACTGAACATTCAGAGGTTCTCAGAAACTCTGACTCCAAGAACATGTAGCTGGAAAAGACCCCCACCCTTACCCCATCTCACCAGGCACACTCCCATTGTACAGATGGCAAAACCAAGGTCCAGAGATGGGGAAACAATTGGCCCAGTGTCTCATGGTGGGCTGTCTCCTGTTTGTCTGACTTTGCAAGTGGGCTTCTGATGCTTTTGGTGAAAATTCAGTTTACACCTATGCTAGGGTGAGAGCTAGAAGATACAGATGAGCGATGCCAGGGTGGTGGGGAATGGGCACAGCTTCAGAGCCCAGTTCTCAAGGCCACAGACTTGCTCAGTAACCTCCCTGGGCCTGAGCGACCCATCTGTGCAAAAAAAAAAGGTGATAATCTCACCTGGAGTGCCCCAGGCACTGTGGCTTGCGAGTGACCGAGAGCTCTGGGAAGTATTAGTCCTTGTGTATATCAGATTGGAAGACTGTTTTTAGTGTTTCTGAAATCTTGGGCATCCCTAGATCACACCTGTTAGTTAATATTATTCTTTAAAATAATTGGCTTGTCAAAAACTTAAACGAAAATATTTTAAGGGACTGTGTCATGTCATTTATTTGATATACCAGTTGCGTACCTTTCTAATCCTATTTAAAGTAAGTCCGTGACTTCCTTGATGGTACAGTGGGTAAGAATCCACCTGCCAGTACAAGGGACACAGGTTCGATCCCTGGTCTGGGAAGATAACACATGCCACAGAGCGACTAAGCCCGCCTGCCCTAGAGCCTGCCCGCCACAACTACCAAGTCCGTGTGCTGTAACTACCTAGATCTGTGCTCCGCAATAAGAGAAGCCACAGCACTGAGAAGCCTGCACCACACAAGGAAGAGTAGCCCCCCTGCTCACTGCAACTAGAGAAAACCCACGCAGCAACAAAGACCCAGCGCAGCCAAAAATAGAAAAAATAATACTTTTTAAAAGAGAGAGACATAATATTATTTTTTTAAGTAAGTTCAAAACTATTCAAATAAAGGTTTAATCCTGAAACAGCCCCCTGCCAAAACCTAGTGTATCCCTCCAGCAGCATACACATAGTACTTTGCAAGACTCTGAGTTCATCTAATCCACACCCCCTGCATCCTGAGGGGTGTAAAGCAAGGTCCAGAAGGAAGCGAGGATGCAGCTGAAGTCACACAGAGCGAGTGCTAAGGCTGAGTGCAGACACTGCTGCCAGTGCCGCCACCACTCTGGGGCAGAAGTCGCTGTCCCAAGGAGCCACGGCTTTTCCTGCCTCTAGGCGTTTGCACAGCCTGTGCCCTGTCCTGGAAAGTCTTCTTCCCTCAGCTGTCCCAGGCCAACTCCTGTTCATCCTTTGAGACTCAGTCACTTTCTCTGGAGCATCCTTGGCAGGCAGAGTGAACCTGACTCACTCGTAAGCCCAGATTGCAGCAGCCTCCTTGGGAGGCCCTCTCTTTGCACTGAGCCAGGGGTGTCCTCCAAGGTAAGGCCATGTCTGGTTTATTTCTACTGGGAATAGGTACCCTGGGGCTGGACACCCAGGAGTCCCTGAGCAACGCTGGTTAATTAGGGGAGGCTGAGGGCAGTAGGAAGCTGAGTGTCGTAGAACTGATGCTTTTGAACTGTGGTGTTGGAGAAGACTCTTATGAGTCCCTTGGACTGCGAGGAGATCAAACCAGGCAATCCTAAAGGAAATCAGTCCTGAATATTCACTGGGAGGACTGATGCTGAAGCTGAAGCTCCAATACTTTGGCCACCTGATGCGAAGAACTGACTCATTGGAAAAGACCCTGATGCTGGGAAAGATTGAAGGCAGGGGGAAAAGGGGACAACAGAGGATGAGATGGTTGGATGGCATCACTGACCCGATGGACATGAGTTTGAGCAAGCTCTGGGAGTTGATGATGGACAGGGAAGCCTGGCATGTTGCAGTCCATGGGGTTGCAAAGTGTCGGACACAACTGAGCGACTGAACTGAACTGAACTGAGGGCAGTAGGGCCCTGAGGCCTGGGTCAGTCCTGTCCAGGCTCAAGAGGGACAGGGCCACCAGGCAGGCAACTCATCCCAGTGATGAAATACTTCAACTCAGGCCCCCATCACTCCACCAGATACATTTCAGCAGCTGAGAAACAAGTTCAAGGGCTCACCTGGGTCCGTTGCTTAGCAACAGGAGGCTGTAAATGACATCGCTCCGACACTTTAACTAACCCCTCCATGGCAGGCAGAGGATAATGATGGCAAAGGCAGACGGCGAGACAGAATTAAAAACCTGACCCAGGAAAGAGCAGAGGCAGGTGCTGGGGAAAGTGGGAGCTTGCAGCAGGTATATGTGAGCCTGGGGATATGGGAGGGATCTCTGAGACACTTGCTGGCTGCCCTATTCCTGGGAGCCTTGATCAGGAGTTATGGGCATGTTTCCTAACCTATAAAGGGGATTTGCAGAGCTTGGTCCCTAATGACAGGTTAGGCCTTCCAGGGCATGGTGCCTGTAATTCCAGCGGTGGCCACTAGGAGGACAGCAGCGACTCCAGCGCAGGGGTCAGAACTTTAGATCTTTTATGCAGTGGTCCCCAACTTTTTTGGCACCAGGGACTGGTTTCCTCGAAGAAAATTTTGCTACACATCAGGAGGGGGATGGTTTCAGGATGAGTCAAGCGCAGTACATTTATTGTGCACTTTATTTCTGTTATTATTACATCAGCTCCACCTCAGATTGTCAGGCATTAGATCCTGGAGGTTGGTGATCTCTCTTTGTTTGTTTTAATTTGACTGCACCAGGTCTTAGTCGAGGCAATGAACTCTGCATTGCAGCATGCAAACGCTTAGTTGCAGCATGTGGGGTCCAGTTCCCTGACCAGGGAATGAATCCGGGGCCCCTTCACTGGGGACATGGAGTTTTAGCCACTGTACCACCAGGGAAGTCCCAAGGACCCCTGTTTTTATAGAATTCCTGAACTGGCAGCCAACCTAGATGAGGGCAGAGGGTGCAGGGAACATTTATTCAGCACCACTTTACTTTTTTTTTTAAACTCATCTGATTGTCATAATAGCTCCATAACTTAGGGAAGTATTTTCATTTTACAGATGAAGAAACTGAAAGCCATTCATTGAACAAATATTAATTGAGCTCCTCCTGTGGGCCAGGCCCTGTTCCAGGCTCTATATATAGAATAGTGAGGAAGACAAACATCTCTGCTCTCTTTAAGTGCCATTCTAATCTAGGGGATAGATAATAAACAAATAAAATATATCAGCTGATGATAAGGGCTCCAGGGGAAAAGTAAAGCAGGAAAAGTCATAGGCGTTCCAGGGAAAGTGAATAATTTGAGTGGTCAGAAAAGGTCCTACTGAGGGGCCATTGAGCAAAGATTTGAGGGGAGGGAGGAGCAAGCCACGTGAATATTCAGAGGAAGTATGTACCAGGCAAAGAGCCTGAGGTGGGGGGAAAGATTGGGGTTTATCAGGTTTGGTAAGGAGTCCAGCATAGCTTCAGTGGGTGAGAAAGGAGGAAAGTAGGAAGATAGGAAGTGAGGTGGTGGGGCCAGGTTATGTAGGGCCCTTGTAGGCCAGTATAAGGACTCTGGGTATTTCTCTGAATGAGATGGGAGCAATGGGAATATGACCATTTAATTTACCAAATAAAAATACAGGATGTCTGGTTAAATGTGAATTTCAGGAGACTTTTCTGATGGTCCAGTGGTTAAGACTCCTTGTTCCCAATATTAGGGGACTGGGTTTGATCCCTGGGCAGAGAACCAGATTCTGCATGCTGCAACTAGGAGCCCACATGCTACAATGAAGATACCAGGTGCTGCAACTAAGACCTGGGGCAGCCAAACAAAGTAAAAAATAATAATAGTAAAAATTTAAAATGTGAATTCAGACAATGAACAGCTTTTTCTTCTTTCTTTCATTTTCTAGTGTAAGTATGTTCCACATAGTGCATGGAATATACTTCTAATAAAAGCTACTTTCTGTTTACCTGGAGTTCAGATTTCACTGGGCATCCCATATTTTATCTGGCATCCTAACATTGGAGAGTGTCATAGTGGAGTGACATGGACTGATCTGTAGATCTCTCTGGCTAGTGTGGGGAGCACGGATCAAAGGGAGTAATGGTGAAAGCTGGGAGCCTCATGAAAAGGTCATTATAGGTGATCCAGGTGAGAGGTGATGGAGGCTTGGACCAGGGTGATGGTGGGGGAGGTGGTGAGAAAGGGTCAGATTCCAGACACGTGTTAGAAGCAGAGCAAGCGGGATTTCCTGTTGGATTAAATGTGGGGTGTGAAAGAAAGAGGAATCACAGATGACTCAGAGGGGTTTAGCCAGGTTGACTGAAAGGATGAAGTAGTCACTTACTAAGATGGAGAAAGCTGAAGAAAAAGACATAAAGGGGAGATTGGGGTTCAGTTTGGACATCTTAAGTTTGAAATGCATTGAGGCATCCTATAGTGAGATTTTGAGTGGTATCTTGTACAAGGTTGAATAATGTTTCCCTCTTTCAAATTCATGTTTACCTGGGACCTATGAATGTGACCTTATTTGGAAAGAGGGTCTTGGCAGATGTAATTGAGTTGAGATAAGATCATGATGGATTGGAATGTGGATGGAGCCTTTAATCCAATGACTAGTGTGCTGTAAGAAGACAGAAATTTGGATGCAAAGAAACATAGAAAGTGAAGGTTATGTGAGGACACAAGGGAAGATGGACGCAGGGATCAGAGTGACCATCAGCAGGCCAAGGAATGCCAGGGTGCTGGCAACCACTGGAAGCTAGGAGGGAGGCTGGAAAGATGTTCTCGGTCAGGTGCCCCAGAAGGAAACAGCCCTGCTAACACTTTGATCTTGAACTTCTAGCCTCCAGAGTTGTAAGGATAACCAGTTGGTGGTAATTTGTTATGACAGCTGCAAGAAATTAATACAGATCTAGAGGTCTGGAGGAGAGGTCCTGGGTAGAGATAGGACTTAGGAGACATCAGGCGATAGATAATATTTACTTATTACTGTTTTTATTTATTTAGCTGCATTGGGTTGAGCGATCTTCACTGTGTCATGCAAGATCTTTCATTGCAGCACACAGACACTCTAGTTGTGGCACATGGGCTCCGGAGTATGTGAGCTCAGTAGTTGTGGAGCGCTGGCTTGGTTGCTCTGCAGCATGTTGAGTTCTAGTACCCTGTCCAAGGATCGAACCAGCGTTCCCTGCACTGAAAGGCATTCTTAACCACTGGACCACCAAGGAAATCCCAGATATTTAGTCATGAGACTGGATGAGATTACCAAGTGCAAGTAGATGAAGAGGACCAAGGGCTGAGGCCTGGGGTCTCCAGACTGAATAGATGGGGATTTGAGGAGGGACCAGCAAAGGATACAGAAAAGTAGCAGCCAGTGAGGTGGGAGGGGGACCAGGCAAAGCCAAGTGAACAAAGTGTTTCCAGAAGAGACCATAATTGATTGTATCTATCGTGACTTTTAGAGCAAATAAAATGAGAATTGAGAGTTAACCATTAGGTTTAGCAGCCTGGGGCCCATGGGTGACTTTGATCAAAGCAGTTTTGGAGGAACAATGAGAGATTTAGCTTGACTGGAGCAGCTTAAGAGAGAATCAGAGATTCTCTTTCCTCTCTCTTCTCCCTCCTTCTCCTTTCCCCTGCACCCTTTCCTTCCCTGCTCTTGGAAGTGACAGCTTGGCCAGGGGCTAAGAAGACAGCAGGATCAAGGAGGCCACGGGGCCAAAGACAGGGTTGGCATGGTTGAAGTCTTGTTTACATCCAGGGGCTGAGCAAACCCGTAAATATACTGAGGTTGATGGGAACCAGGGGTCCCAGGCTAGAAAGAAACCTGATGTATTATGTTGGAATTGGAGGTACTGACTTGAACTGATGGTTATAGATAGATATAGATGTAACTATAGGTATACATGTACAAGTGTGTGTTGAAGCTTCTGTATATATGTGGCATAATAGTTCCTAGCTCTGTTGAGAGGCCTTGTAAGCAATGACTCTCACTCATTTTGTTTTTTAAACACCATCCTTTCTCACTATCTTGTCTCCTCCTGCCTTCTTGCCTACCTCCTGCCTGGGGGAAGCCCCAGGAATATTTGCTGCCTTCCTGGCAGTAGAACCCCACCTGAGGCCCCCGGGACAGCCCCTTCCTCAACTCAAACGAAGCAGTTCTGCTTTTATCTGCTTTTTATGTTGAGGTTCTGCAAAATATTTCTTTTGAAGAAAGGTTTACACATTGCATAAACCTGGGAACAACATGAATGTCCGTCAATGTGGGGAATAGATAAATAAACCATGGATTATTAATACAGGGACTGATAGGCAGCAGCGAAAATGAATGAACTAGAACTGCAGGGATGAAGCTCACAACATAATATCAAGTGAAAAAAAATAGGTTGCAGAAAGATACACAGAGGATGACGCTATGTATATGGGACTCTAAATGCATATAAAACAATACTGTTTAAGCATACACACCAGAGTAAAAGTATTTTAATAAACACTCCTAAAAATGCTAAAAAACCAGTTTTACATGATGGTCATCTCTGAGCAGGCAGGAAGAGAGGGACGGAGTTCAGAAGAAAAACTCAAGGGACTTCAAAGGTCTCCATAACGTTCTATTGTTTAAGCTACATGCTGGGCACAGGGGTATTTGCTACATAATTAACTCTGTATTTTGTAGGTTAAGATCATCTTTGGTCATCAGTGGTCTAGTGGGAAGGGCAGGCTTAAGGAATCTCTTGGGGCTGGGTTTATATCACTGTTTCCTAGAGCTGTGGCTATGAGCCTATGGGCAAGGAACTTCACTCATTTGAGTCTTTTTAGATCTGTAAAATGGGCATCAAGAATTCTTACTTCATGGTCTCTCTTTCCTCCCCATTCCCTCCCTCCTTCCTTCCTTGCTTTCAATGGATATTTATTGAACGTCTACTGTGAAGAATGTCCTTCCTGTACAAGGTACAGGTGGTAAGGTCCCTCAAGGTGCTTACAGTCTTGAGAGAAACAGACATGTACCAGACCAATACATTGACACAATTTTAGACAACGATAAGAGCTTGGAAAAAAAAAAAACAGGCTTCAGTCATAGAGAATAACTGGAGACTCAGATGGAGGGATCAGGGGTGGTTTCTTAAGAGACCTGAAGGTGTGGGGGTGGGAAGAGCAAGGAATGTGGCCGAGGAGACAGCATGGATAAAGGTCCTGGAGTTGGGGAGCAGTGAGAGAACTGGGGTACTGGAGTTAGCGTGAAGCTGGAGTGAGGTGGAGAGTGAGGGGTCTTGGGGGAGAGTGGTGTGCCATGACAGACTGGGGAGGGTGAGGTGCATGATGAAGCATGGGCTTGCAGAGCACATGGCAGGACTCTCGGTATGTGTGCTCAGGAAATGCGTTGGCCTTCCCTCCATCTCTTCTTTTTTATTAAAACAAATGTATTTATTTATTTATGGAGGCTCTGGGTCTTCGTTGCTACACAAGGGCTTTCTCTAGTTGTGGCCACCAGGGACTCCTCTCTAGTTGCAATGCATGGGGTTTTCACTTCACTGGCTTCTCTTGTTGCGGAGCCTGGGCTTTAGGGAAAGCGGACTTCAGTAGCTGTGACTCGGGCTCTAGAGAGTGGGCTCACTAGTTGTGGTACCTGGGCTTAGTCGCTCTGCGGCATGTGGGGTCTTCCTGGACCAGGGATGGAACCCGTGGCCCCTATGTTGGCAGGAGGATTCTTAACCACTGAGCCACCAGAGAAGTGGCTCCAACTCTTTTTGGGGGAGTGGCTGGGGTGACAAATGGACATCTGAGGACACGAGGGGAGCCTGGAACCCTGGACAGCCCCCAGAAGCACCCGCAGTAGCCTGGACTGTGGCTCCAAGTCTTTCCATCCCTCACTGCTTCCCCAGGTCTGTGCTCTCTGCCATGTTACTTTGCCATGACTTCCCACTGGGATTCTGACTTGACGCTGCTCAGTTGTGGGACTTGCTTTGGCCCAGGGGATGTCAGCAGAGGTGCAATGAGAGCAGAAGCTTGAACCGCACGTGCATGGTGGTGCAACAGCTTGCCCACAATAGCATGCCCAGCTTGGCCTGCTGGCCCTGGGAGGAGATGGGGGCCAAGCAGAGCCACTCCTGCTGACCCAGAGATTTGCAAGCTAATTAAATGCTTCTTGTTGTTTACCACTGAGATTTTCCCTGCTGTTTGTTATGCAACATCCAGTTTCTTGCTCCAGTGGTATCCCTGGATGCCAGGCCTTTCTTTCCTTTACCCAAGCCCAGGAGTGTGGGAAGAAATCAGTAGGGTGAAGCCCAGAATTCTGGCCTCGAATCTGCCAAAGCCTCACTCTAGGCCCCGGGCAAACCCTTCCCCACATGGGGCCTTGGTTTTCCCATCCATGGAATGAGACATCTCACCTTGATTGCAAAGGCCTTCATGGATTACAGCCTCAGGGAACAGGAGCTTAGTCTGTCCAAATATAACCATGTCCCTCCCCTAATTAAAACCCTCAGTGGCTCCCTGTGGTCTTCAGAGAGAAGTCAAAACTCCCTAGATGGGACTTACCTGGTGGCCCAGTGGTTAAGAATCCACCCACCAGTTTGGGGGACGGGGATTTGATCCCTGGTCCAGAAAGATCCCACATGCCACAGGGGCAACTAAGCCTGTGCTCTGCAACAAGAGAAGCCATCACAATGAGAAGCCCCTGCACCATAGCTAGAGAGTAGCCCCCTCTCGTTGCAACTAGAGAAAGCCCATGTTCAACAATGAAGACTTAGCACAGCCAAGAATAAAAAGAAAGAAAGAAAAAGATCTCCCTAGACTGGTATTCCAGGCCCTGAATGATTACTTCCTGCCACAAAGACAGCTTGCCTCCCCCAACCCCTCACTCTTTGCTTCAGGCATGCCTTATGGGTCCCAGTCAGCTTGCTTATCACACTGCGCTTGTCTATGCCCCTGGGCCTTTGCACCTGCAGTTCCATTTATTTTCAAAGTCTGCCACTGCATTTCTCTGCTTTGTGAGTTCCCATCTATGGGGTGTGTTTAGTTTGTAACTAACATTCATCGAGTTCTTATTATATGCCAGGTACCATGCTAAGCCCTTTATATGTGTGTTCCAATTTAGTCTTCAAGCAACAAAATGAGGTAGGTATTATTATCAACCCCATTTTAGTTATGAATAAACAGAGGCTCAGAGCAGTAAGTTGACTAGCTTCCCTGGTGGCTCAGAGGGTAAAGCATCTGTCTACAATGTGGGAAACCCGGGTTCGATCTCTGGGTTGGGAAGATCCCCTGGAGAATGAAATGGCAACCCACTCCAGTACTCTTGCGTGGAAAATCCCATGGACTGGGAAGCCTTGTGGGCTACAGTCCATGGGGTCGCAGAGAGTTGGACATGACTGAGCGACTTCACTTTCCTTTTCTTTCTTTCTTTTCAAAGCTATAAAGCTATTAAGGGCTGAGGGCCAGGGCACAAATCCAGGCAATCCGATCCCTAGGTAACAGGGAAATAGACAACAGATTTGAACCCAGGTCTGTTTCCAGACTTCCGAGGTGGCGCTAGTGGTAAAGAACCTTCCAGCCAATGCAGGAAACATCAGAGACACAAGTTCAATCCCTGTGTCTGGAAGATACCCTGGAAGAAAGCACGGCAGCCCACTCCAGTGTTCTTGCCTGGAGAATCCCATGGACAGAGGAGCCTTGTTGGCTACAGTCCATGGGGTCTCAGAGTCAGATATGACTGAAGTGACTTAGCACAGCACACACTGTTTCCAGAGCCTGTGTATTTAGTCACTTTTTCATGCCTCCTTTGCCTGCAGAATTCCTATGCAAGTTCATGAATATGTTCATTCAACTCACAAACACTTTTTGAGTACCTACTGGGTGTCAAACACTAAAGCCAAGTTCTTTAAGGGTAGTCATTTCCTTAAACCTCACACTTGCCCTAGGCAGGCATCATTTTGACTGATCCCATTTTGCAGATGAGAACAACTGAGGTCCAGAGAGGTGAAGGGAAGGTCATGCAGCCCATAAGTGGTGAAACTGGGACACATACCCAAGAAGTCAGATGCTCAGTCCCAGACTTGACCTCTTGGTCACTCTGACTCTCAGTTTGCCGTAAGATTCAAGATCCAGTTCAGACACCATCTTCAAGACGTTGAACAGTGGACTCCCAGGGGATTCATGACTCCACCCTGTCCATCAGCCCCCTCTCCCAGGGGCTTCACAGCTGACAGTGCAGGGTACAATATGGTTTGAACAGAAGTCGGGAGCCTGATAGCACTGTCAGGCCCTCCTTCTAGTTTCCAGCCTGATGTACAGACCCCCAGCCCCCACCCCACCTCATCCCTACCCCTTGGGCCTCAGGTTCTGAATCCAAACAAACACGAAGCCAAATGACTTTCACTCTGTCCCTTCCATCTCAGTGACTTTGGAGGAGAATAAATACCGAAGCCACTGGCCTGAATAAAAATTAATATAGAACCATGCTAACTGCGCAGTGATGTTTTTTAAAAGGAAAAAATCCTCAATTTAAAATCTCAACACAAATAGACTCTTACAAGGTCAAATGAAAGATAAATGCCTCTGGAAAGCAAAGGAGTCATCATTTGGGCTGAATTCTCACCCTTATTTCCTCTGCCTCTCCTTCATTCTGTCCCCTGACTACATTTCTTTTTAGCCCCTGTCTTTGCTTCTGCTCTTACCTTTGCTTGCTCTTCTTGACTGTGTGTTTGTATGTGTCAATTTCTCAGTTTAAATTCAGTGCAGAATTTCAACCTCAGGAGAGTAGTATGACCTTGGTGAAGTCATTTTTTCAGCTTTGTGCTTCAGTTTTCCAGTCTTCATAATAGGAAGTATAATTACTTCTTGCAGAGGGACACTAAGCATAGCAAGACTGGCCTTCATAAAGGAAAATGATGCTTCCAGCCAGTGATGGGCAGTCTCACCCACTCTCTGGGTTTAGGCCTGCAGGGTGGGCAAAGATTAGGAACAAGCACCATTTGGTCACCAAGGGATGCCAGTGAATCACTGTGGTGAATGGTCTTTTGACCTTGGCCTCTTTCCTGCCAGTATGATTCAGTCTAGAGCTGTCCTAAGATGATGATTCTGGTTTTAAACAAAGGAGAAGGTGAGCGAAATGTAAGACCTAATGAGAAGGAGGCTCCTCAAAGGTGAGATAAGAGCCACATCGAATGGGACAATAACCACAGGACGAACCCCCCAACAAGTTTAAATGAAAGTCAGAAGCATTGTGATTAGTAGAAGGAAATGTCCTTGACAACTAAAGGGAAACAAAGCCCCACGAAGACCCTACTGGAATGGGAGGCCCTAGCCTGTGATCTTTTGAAGGCAGGATCACATCTTTCTTGTTCACCATATCTCCCCAGGGCACAGCAAAGGACTTGGCTTTGTAAATATTTGCTGAACAACCTGCTTAATGAGTGAGTGTATCTGTTCCTGGAGCCCCCTAAGATGCGACTAGACACCATTCTTCCCAGAGCACAGAGCCACAACACACAGCATGTTCTCATCACCCATGGGCTTAGTGTCAAATATGTGGGTTTTCTGGTTGCAGATTTGCTGTTCTGCCCAGGTATCTCTTTAAGACCAAATGAATATGAGAGGGGAGGGAGGCATCAGCAGACTTGGTCACTCTGACCCTCAGTGTGCCATAAGCTTCAGACACCATCTTTAGGATGTTGAATAGTGGAATCCCAGGGGATTCATGACTGTCCACTCATACCCTGTCCATCAGCCCCCTCACCCAGGGCTTCGCAGCTGACAGTGCAGGGTACAGCATGGTTTGAACAGAAGTCAGGGAGCCTGATAACACAGTCAGCACCCCCAACCCCGCTCTAGTTTCCAGCCTGATGTGCAGGCTCCCAGCCCCCACCTCACCTCATCCCTACCCCTTGGGCCTCAGGTTCTGAATCCAAACAAATGCAAAGCCATATGACGTTCACTCTGTCCCTTCCAACTCAAGAAGTGAGGCACCTGAGTATCACTTTGTCAAGCAGCCCAGGCATCTCATTTGAGGCATTTTGATAGTGGGAGGCAGAGGGTTGGATTGAAAGAATGACAGCAGCCCGAGTATCCTCTTCCTCCAAGGGGCACTAAGCCCATGCAGAGAAGAGGGAGGGGCCAGTGGAAACGAAATTGATAGCTTTCTGGCTCTTGACTGGGAATCAGGAGGCCTGGTTTCCAAACTCAGATCACAGCAAGAACATCAGGAAAATACCCCAGAGCCTGCTAACCAGCAGGATCTGATCTAGTCCTATATCACAGGCTGGGTTTACTGGAAGGCAGACTCAGAGATGAATGGAGCTCAGGATGCAGGGTGCTTATTTCTTGCGGGAAGGGGAGACCCCTTCCAAGGCCCGAAAGTGGGCTCTTGTCTAACACTCGGAAATGAATTGTCCAAGGAGACATACATGCTGATCAAACAAGAGACTTTATTAGGAAGGGGTGCCCGGGGCGGAGGGCAGGAGGGTAAGGGAACCCAGGAAGACTGCTCTGCCACGTGGTTCATAGTCTCGGGCTTTATGGTGATGGGATTAGTTCCTGGGTTGTCTTTGGTCAATCATTCTGACTCAGGGTCCTTCCTGGTGGCACACACGTTGCTCTGCCAAGACGGATGCCAGTGAGAAGGCTTCTGGGAGGTGGCAGGACACCTGGTGTCTCCTCTTGATGTTTCCCGAACTCTTCTGGGTGGTGGCGGCTTGTTAGTTTGCTGTTCCTTACCAGGACCTCCTGTCATTGAAATAACTCATGCAAATGGTGACTCTGGTGCCTGGCTAGGGAGGGTGGCCTGGCTAGCAGGGGTGGCCTGGCTAGGGTGGGCGGTTTCAGTCAGTGTGCTTCTCCTAACAGTTAGGGAGTGCTCTTTAGGGTCAACAGCCATGGATGAGAAGGGATGATGGGGTTGGGACTGAGCAGAGGGAAAGCAGAGCTGTGATACAGCCTCCACAATGGCCTCAGCCAACCTTGTGGATGGTTTTGAAGATAATATGACATTTAAGTTGTCCAGAGTTGGGACAGGGCTTTACGCTGCCATATAAGTCAGTTATGGGATGCAGCCTGCCCCAGGAAAAGATGTTAGGCTGAGTGAAGCAGTTCTCTTCAGCTGATGCAATCCCTGTAGGGGACTGATAACTGGTGGCTTTCTGATGATGGCATCCCCAATGGTGGGGAAAATCCTTTGGTTCTGAATGGGGGACCTGGAGGCGTGTCACAGCACGCTACCTACTTCCATTAACACTAATCCTTCCTGCAACCTTACAAACTGGGTATTATTATGTGATTTCACAGATATGAAAACTGAACTTTGTAGAGTGTATCTACTGGGCTTTTCCCAAGCCACGCAACCAGTAAAGATGAGGAGCTGATCCAAACCCAGGTCTTTTTGGCTCTTAAGTCCTTCCTTTTTCAGCTATATCTCACTGGCTTGAGATTCATTCACCCCACCCCAAATTCTACTGTTTACTCTGAAGACTCTGACAGATAACCTTCTATCCATGGGGACTCAGCCTCTCCATCTGTCAAATGAGGGGTTTAAACTATATCTGAGATTCTTAACCAGGGGTTCACATATCCTATAACATAATAGTCTAAGTTTGGTATGTATGAGAAAAATTTTGGATATGTATATATTTCTGGGTGTGTGTGTTAGTCTCTCAGTCATGTCCAACTCTTGTAGCCCACTCCTCTGTCCATGGGATTCTCCAGGCAATACTGGAGTGGGTAACCATTCCCCTCTCCAGGGGATCTTCCTGACCCAGGGATTGAACCCAGGTCTCTTGCATTGCAGGCAGATTCTTTACCATCTGAGCCACCAGGGAAGCCCATATTTCTGAGTAGAAATATGGGCTAAAGGCTTTTGAATCCCCAAGGAGGTTGAGACAAACCAGACCAGATGGTTTAAGATCCTCTTCAGCTTACATGTGCTGCGATTCTGTATCCTTGAGAGCCAAAAGATCACAGAGCCAAAGCCTTCCATCCTTTGTGGCAAGCTCCCACCAACATTTTTTTTTTAATTGAAGGATAATTGCTTTACAGTGCGTTTTTGTTTTCTGTCAAAGCTCAACATGAATCAGCCATAGGTATACTGCTTCCTAGGTGGCTTAGTGGTAAAGAATCTGCCTGCAGTGCAGGAGACATGGGTTCAATTCCTGTGTTGGGAAGATCCCCTGGAGAAGGAAAAGACAATCCACTCCAGTATTTTTGCCTGGGAAATCCCATGGACAGAGGACCCCAGCAGGCTACATTCCATGGGGTCGCAAAGAGTCAGACATGACTTAGTGACTAAACAACAATGAAAGATTGGGTGACTGGAAGACCCTTGACTACCCAGAATCAGTGAGATAAGAAGTCAGAGCCTGCAATAGATATGAACATTTTTTTCCTCTCCCTCCTGCTTTTTTTTTGGTGAAAGAGTCCCAAATGTTGCAATTGTCCTCACAGTGACATTTCCCCCCATCCTGGGGGCCTCTCATTCCTCTCCCCCCAACAGTGACGAAGAGGGTATCGAGCCGGGCCGTGGAGAGCCCTGGTGACAGATTAGTGCTGCCAGCCACCGACACAGAACCATTTGGTGTGGGGAAATGATAGATGCTAACGCTCATTTTAAACACAGGCAACTGAATTCCTGCAGACAGGCGCCACGGCTGGAATTTAGGGCACAGCTGCTAGGTTCAGATAAGGTGCCGAATCGGCTCTGCATACCTCGATGTTACTTAATAATGAAAATGTGGTGATTGATGCTGCTGTCTCGAGGATATAACCTCCCCATTTGGAGGTTTGCAGCTCCCAAACCATCCATTCCACCGTTTTTTTCTTTCTTTTTGGGGGAAAGCATTGTGGAGGAGGGGTGGATAAAAGATGGGGTCGGGTATAGGGGGCAGGGGGACCTGGCAGCAGGAAGCTTGTGATCCTAAAGAATGTGAAAAAGTCCAACGAGCTTAGTTGAAAGAATTCAATTCTGGCAAAATCACCTGGGACAGGAAGTTCAACATGGAAGACCAGGGTAGACCAGTTACTCAGTATTTTCATGGTCAGGGGCTTCTTTTACCACCCCTTCTCCATTTCTATGGTGTCACAAAGAGCCAATCAGAGTTTTTGATACAGAACTTCACCTCCCGCCTCTCCCTTGAGCTACAGGAGGGTGTTATCCAACTCTTAGTGACCCTGTGAACCGTAGTCCACCGGGCCTCTCTGTCCATGGAATTCTCCAGGCAAGAATACTGGAGTGGGTGGCCATTCCCTCTCCAAGAGATCTTCCCTACCCAGAGATTGAATCCAGGTCTCCTGCATTGCAGGCAGATTCTTTACCAACTGAGCCACCAGGGAAGCCCCACTGTAGTCATCCTGTATTAATTGCAATGGTAGGGAGCCATCATCACCTCACTTGCTAGAACTGGGTTCAAATCCCTGGTCCACCATTTAGCAACTGTGTGATCTTGAACAAGTCATGTACTCTTTCTGAACCTCAGTTTTTTCCTCTATAACACGGGAATAATAATAGGACCCATCTCAAAAGGTGGTGGTGAGGATTAGATGCTAGACATAAAGTATCTAGCATGGACTCTGGCATACAGAAGATTCTTAATAAATGTTAATTCCTAGGGTGATGTTGTTAAGCTAGAGCCTAGGGAAGATGGGAAGTGCCTACTTCTGGTCAGAGTCCTAGAAGCAGAACATGAGAGGGGTTTGGCTCACGGGATTTGTTGAAGAAGTGCTTTTAAGAAAAACCAGTAAAGGAGGGCTGGAAGCAAGAGAGGGAAAGGAGAGGGGACAGGCACAGATGTCATCTCAGGTTATCCACTGGGGGCTCTGGAGCGTACAGTGTCAGTCATCACTGGCTCTGACCTACCCCTGGGTAGGAGATGGGGGAGGGGGTGTAACCTCCCAGATGGGGGGTGGTGCAACCTCCCAGAAGTGGTGCCCCCCCAGTGACGGGGGGATAAGAAAGCTTGCCTGGGAAAGGGGGTCTGGATAGGCTTGCCAACAAGACCCATCTCAGCATCTTAGGAGAGACTCACTGCTTTCAGGGGACTGGGAGGTTATTCCTCATGGAATGAAGGCAGAATCCAGATTTTATAGCTGCCTCAAGTTTCACTCATTCAATGTATTCACTCTGAAGGTGTTTACTGAGCATCTTCTGTGTTCCAGAGACTTTCCTAGGCTCTGGAGAAACCACTGGAGAGCAGAAGATGCCCTCAGGGACCTCATAATTAAGTGTGAGTGACAGAAGGTCATCAAATAATCACACCAAAAGACAAAGATCTCTGAACAGAAGGAACTCAGTTCTGCGAAGGGGTATAACAGAGGGACCCAGGTCAGCCTGGAGGTGAAGGAAGGCTTTCTGGAAGAGAGCCTTTTGAGTACAAGTCTGAAGTTAAGAGTAACTAGGCGGGGAAGTGGGTATGTGTAGCTTTGTTGCTACCCCTTTCTTTTGTCCTGCTAAAGTCAGAGGGAGTGCCGCTGCCTTAGAGCTGCTGTCATTCATTTACACTTGAATCTGAATGAGATTTTAATCCTTTTCTGAGAGAAGGGGAATGAAAAAGTCTGGGGGCAATAAACACTTTGAAGAAGAAAAATTATTTGTAAAAAACAAGCAAACAAATGAAAAACCAGAGAAGGGAACTGGGCAGAAAATGAAAGCAAGAGCTTTGAGAAAAACTTGATTTTGCATCTGTAGTAGCTGTCCTGTCTTCTCTAGGGCTTCTCTCCCTCTCTCAAGTGAGCTTTGGAAGCTGGGAGTAAAAAAAACCCTTGCCCAGGGTCTGCCTTTCTTGAAGCCAGAGTTGGCAGCTGCCCATGTAACATGATAGAAAATCCTCCTCTCTGCCCAGTCCTGCTGCCTGCATGTCACTGGTCACTGCCTGAAATTCCCACCATTAGGATCTCAAAGCTGAGGCCAGTCCCAGGAGCTCAGTTCTTATTCTGACCCTCTTTTTCTGACATTGGGCATGTCCTTTCCTTTCCTATACACGAGGGAAGGCCTGGACTCAATTTCTCTGGGTCCCTGCAGCCCTACCTGTCTATTTGTTTCTTCTTTGCTCACCACTGCTTTATTAAGGCTGCAAACTCAAGGCGGTAATCTTGGGGGGGGGTGGGTACCCTTGAGAGGTCTGGAACCCAGGCTGGGCCTCTTTCTCTGCCCTCTGGTTCTCAGAGGCTGTGGCCGAGGAGTGGAGAGGGAGAAGGGCACTGGAAGAGGCCTTCAGCCTCTCGTGGCCCTTTAAATGCGGCCAAAATGACTCCTGTTCTCCAGATTGCTGCCTGCAGCTGTCAGACACGCGTCAAGGTCAGAGGTGCGCATCTACCCCAGACACAGCAATAATGGCTTCTAATGGACTGTAAACCGGTGAAGTTTGCTGCAAAGATGCTGCCATGGCTGCCAGAACAATAAAAGCTCCTTTCTCATTAACCCTCTCCTGGATTTTGCTTGCACCATGACTGCACTGTCTCCAAACAGCGCCTTCTCCAAAGATGATCTTGGCTGGCATCTCATCCACCCTTAAACAATGGGTCAAGAGGAAGGCTATTATTATGTCCACTTTACAGATGGGGAAACCGAGGCCCAGAGAGGGAAAGGGACTTGCTTGGAGTCTCAGAGTTATGATGTGGCACAGTCAGGACTAGAAATCAAGACTTCTCTGGTTTCAGAGTCCACACTGCTATGCGACCTTACCCTGCTCTGTCTGTAGCCTGCTAATGTTGTGCAGTGGGCTTGGCCAAGAGTTGCCAGAGAAATGAAAAGTGACCTTGAGGACCAGAGTTCTAGAGGGAAAAATGAAGGCCTTTGAGTCAGACCAACCTGAGTTCAAATCCTGATCTGCCTTTGACTAGCTGTGTGACCTTGGGCACAGTAATGAATCTCCCTGAGCCTTAATATCCTCTCCTAAGAGGGAGCAATAAGATGATCGTGAAGGCTGAAGGAAACTGTGCGTGAAGTGTCTGGCACAGGGCTTCCTTGGTGGCTCAGTGTTGAAGAATCCACCTGCCAATGCAGGAGACAGGGGTTCGATCCCTGGGTCAGGTAGACCCCACACAGCAAAGCAACTAAGCCCGTGCGCCACAACTACTGAGCCCGTGCTCTCGCGTTCAGGAGCTGTGATTACTAAAGCCTGCATGTCCTAGAGCCCGTGCTCCATAAGACGAGAAGCCGCTGCAGCAAGAAGCCCCACACAATTAGAGAGCAGCCTCCCGCTCGCCACAGCTAGGGAAAAGCACCCGCAGCAACGAAGACCCAGCACAGCCAAAATTAAATAAATACAAATTATTTTTTAACAAATCCTGGGCGTGGAGGTCTCAATAAAGGTCAGCCTCCTCTCACGCTCGCCTTTACTGAGACTGAGCTCTCTGAGGCTTTCTAGATAGAGGAGGTGACCTTCGTATTGGGGCTGCCACAGGAAAGGCAGTGACCCAGGTTCCCGATCCCACCCCTCCTCTGGGGACCCTAGAGGACACTGTTCCCAAGGTCATCCCACGCCAGGCGGTGCCCTCCCCACTCCAACTCCCTCTCCTTCCCTCCAAGTCCCCCCTCCCTCCGACACCCTCCACCCTCCACACTAGCAGGCAGGCGTAAAGACAGCACGGCCATAAATAAGGCCAACGAGGAGGCAGTCATTCGACGGCCATTTCCCGTCACGCTGCTACTTTTAGTGTCACCACTGTGTCACAGCCGAGGCTGTAGAGGGACATTGGATGGCTCCTCCCATGGGCCATTTTTTTCTGAGCCTGCTAGATGCCAAGCAGGGAGGTGAGGGGAGTGAGGGCCAGGGCACGTGGGGGAAGACAGATGCGGACCTGAGGGGGGCCCTCCCTCTCTACTCACCACCCTCCGCCCCTTCTCTGCCCTCCCTCTTTCCCCTCCCCTCCCCACCCAGTGCTGCTCTCCCACCCTACCCTGCCAGGCTGCCCTTCACCTCCCCGTGGAGACCTGTCTCCTCTTGGACCAACTTCTCCGTGAACCTCAGAAGAGGGACCCTTGTCCTCCACTGTAGACGCACCCCTGTGTCTGCTGTCACCCTCCCTCCCGACTTGCTCTCCAGAGCCCTTTTCACCATCTGACATCCTGATCTTTTATTTACTTATTTTTTTGTTGCCTGCTTCTCCCCAGCACACGGTCTTCTCTCACCAGCCTCCCTGAAGGCAGAGGCTTTGTGTTTTGCTTACTCCCCTATTCCTAGCACCTAGAACAGCACCCAGCACTTAGTAGGTGCTCAGTAAAGCACAGACTGTATGTATGCACTCTGCCGCTCTTGGCTATCTCATGCTTCATTCAAGCATATTGATGCTAATAAGTGAACATATCTGTCCCAGGCACACGGGTGAAGCACTAGTGGCATCTAAATGAACCACCCAGCCCCCATCTCTGCCTTTCAAGTTGGGGGACTCAGCAAAGTGGCACAACAAAGGAGCTGTGATGACTGACTCTGGAGTCAAAATGCCTGACCTTACTTGGTGTGTGACCTTGGGAGAATTTCCTGTACCTCTGAGCCTCGGTTTCCTCATCTGTAAAGTGGGGATGGTCAAAGGTGTTATAAGAAGTCAGTGAGGGCATGCATTCAAATGTGATGTAGCATAGTGTGTGTGAAAGTTGCTCAGTCTGACTCTGTGACCCCAAGAACTGTAGCCTGTCAGGCTCCTCTGTCCTTGGAATTCTCCAGGCAAGAATACTGGAGTGGGTAGCCATTCCCTTCTCCAGGGGATCTTCCCAACCCAGGAATCGAACCAGGGTGTCGTGCATTGCAGGCAGATTCTTTACCAGCTGAACTAGGAGGGAAGCCTGATTTAGCGTAGAGGCAGGTGCTACGAGTGCTCAGTGAACAATGGCCATCGATCTACGGTTCTTACCCCGTGAGCTCTCACGGAGGAGGAAACCATGTGCGGAGAGTCTGCTGGGGAGGAGCAAGTGATCGTGATGTGGAAAGTCAAGGGTATAGATTCTAAGGAAACAGCATGTGATCAGAGCATCCAGAAACCCCGAGTTCCTGGTGGAAGAAACCGAGAGAACAAAGGCATAGAGGAGTGGCAGGAGCTACAGGCTCCTGGTGAGTGTGTGTGTGTGTGTGTCTGTGTGTGCGAACGCTTGCACATAGGGTGGGAGATGAAGAGGAGGAGGAGGTGGAGAGGATGAGATCAAGGAATCCTCCAATCCTGAAAGGAGGAGTTTGGACCTTGTCCCAGGGATGTGGGAGCCACTGAAAGCATTTGAACAGTGGTGGGCATGGCCAACCCTGGGATTTAAAACCTCTAGTTGGGGTTGGGGGACAAGAAGCAGAGAGAGCTGCCAGAAGAGGGCTGGTATTCCAGGTGGGAGATGCTAAAGATTAGACAGGGGCTGGCAGTGGTACCCAGACCCAGGTGCCCTGCTGATGGGCATAGCCACCTGGGATGCCCACCCTGACACCCACTCCTGATCCCCAAGAGGGTACTAGGGAAGGAAAGAGGAGAAGAACCTGGGGTATATGTCCCTAGTCCCCTCCTAAAATGTCTCTGACTTTCAGAGACCTCAATCATCCACTCAGCTCGATGGATGGAAATCCCAGCTCCACTACCTACCAATGGCATGATTTGGCCAAGTCACTTCATCCTTCTGGGTCTGCTCCTTTACCTGGATCATGGGGAAAGGCTGAGAAGGGAATAAACCATGAGTTCCTACTCTATCTCAGGCCCACCACTCATAGAGGAAATGCCTCTTCTTCTGGGTAGTTGTAGGAATTTCACATGAAGCTTTAAATGGGGCTAATCCTTGTTGACAGCATCTTATTCCTGTTTTACAGACTGGGACACTGAGGCTCAGAGAAGAGAATTGAAGTGATGGAACCAGGAGGTCTGGTTCCAGGGTCTGAGATGCTCTTGACTCCTGTCTTAAAATGAAATGTAGCAGAAACCTCATGGCCTGTGGAGTTGCACCAACTTCGTGTTTTCATCTCTGCTTCACAATATATTAATTTTATGGTCCAGGGCAAGTCAGTTTCCTTCTCTGAACCTTAGTTCCTCACACATAAATTGTGCATCACTGCCAAACAATGAAAATAAATGGCACTGAGTTTGAAAATACTAGGTACTTAATAGGTGCACAGCAAAATAACTGGGCTTCCCTGGTGGCTCAGACCATAAAGAATCTGCCTGCAGTGCAGGAGACCAGGATTCAATTCCTGGATCAGGAAGATCCCCCGGAGAAGGAAATGGCAACTCACCCCAGTATTCTTGCCTAGAGAATTCCAAGGACAGAGGAGTCTGGTGAGCTACAGTCTGGGATTGCAAAGAGTCGGACACGACTGGGCAACTAACTAGAAAGTAACTTCAGCTACTGTTTTTCCCCCTGTAAAACAAGAAGGCAGCACCAAAAGATCTCTCACTGGAAGGTCAGGTCTGACCCTCAGCTCCCATGACAGCTCTTGATGTGGGAGGGGCTGTTTAGATCTTCCCAAACACCCCACGCAGGCTCCCAGCTTCATCCCTCCATGAACCAGTGACCTGCAAAGGGAGGGGTCAGCTTAGTGGTGGTCTACAGGAGGGGATGATGAGAGGTGAACAGGTGATCAAGGATACTTTAGAGATACTGTCAGCTGCCAACACCCCAAGTATAGTCCAAGTACAGTCAACTGTAGAGGGCTGGGGCCCCTGAAGGGAAGCTCAGCTGAGGTTCATACCCAGGGGAAAAGGAAAGGACACAGTTAACAGAGTGTGACTTGTTCCTGGAACAGAGTGCGAAAGCCCTAGCTTGGCAGAAAGATGCTCAGAAACCTGATGTACTAGGAGGTACCATCTTACAATGCGAAGACCATTGATATTAATACATTGCTCTTAAAATGCAAAGAGCGTTGGTAATTAATTGTATAGAAACACATACACATGTGAATACAAGAAAAACTGGAGAAATCTGAATGAAATTAGTAGATTGTATGTCCATGTCCTGGTTGGGATATTGTATAATAGTTTAGCAAGATGTCATCATTGGGGAAAACTTGTGAAGGGTGTGTGTTATCTCAATGGACTATATCTTCCAACTGCATTTGAATGTACAATTATCTCAAAATAAAGGTTTACTTGAAAACAGAGGGACAAAGACACACACACATACCACCTACATATACAGAAACAGAGGATGGGGTCTAGAGTGTCCTGGGTTTGAATCCCAGCTCTGGCCCTTCCTCATTTTGTGGCCTCTTCACCCCTTTGACTCTCAGTTTCCTTATTTAAAATGGAAATAAAATACAAGCCATTCAGAACCGAAGGGCAATGAGAGTGTGTTATGTCCCCACTGGTGGCATGCAGACAAGAAAATATTCAGAGGGAGATTTTTAGCAGGTAATGCATTCATTAGAAAGCAAGATTGAAAACTTTAATTTTCTTACATTCAAGATAGTAGAAATACAACAAAAGAAGTCCAAAGGAAAAAGAAAGAAGGGGACTTCCTTGGTGGTCTAGTGGTTAGGAATCTGCCTGCCAATGCAGGGGACACAGGTTAGATCCCTGGTCCTGGAGGATTCTACTTGTCTGGAGGCAACTAAATCCGTGTGCCACAACTACAGAAGCCCACATGCCTAAAGCCCGTGCTCTTCAACGGGAGAAGCCACTGCAATGAGAAGCCCGTTCATTGCAAGTAGAGAATAGCCAGCCCCCTGTCGCTGTAACTAGAGAAAGTCTGCACACAGCCACAAAGAACCAGCATAGCCAAAAATTAAAATTAAATGAAAAAATTTAAAAAAGAAAATGGAAGGGATTTTAAAAGATCAAAGAAGAAATGGATGAATCAGAAAATGAGATGGAGACGATAACCCTTACAAAGTAGACCTGTGGCAAGACTGATATAAAATCATTCATTCATTCACTCAAGAAACATGAGTGGCACACCCTGGGTGTCCAGCACATCCTATATTCCGGGCACTGTGCTCAGTACCAGGGGGACAAAGGGAAGCAAACCACACAGCCCTGCCCTCGGGGAGTCTTCAGTCTAGTGAAAGAAGCAAAAGCAGTATGATGTCCAATGGAATCAGGGAGGAAGCACAGGCAGCTGGAGGCATCCAGAGGGAGCACGAAATATTCTCCCAGGACCTGATATCTGAGGTGGATAAATGGGGTTGTCCATAAGAGTGTTCCTGGCAATGAAAATAGCATGTACCAGGGTTGACACAAGACACGTTATGCCCCAGAAGGAAAAACAAGCATCCCTGACATTCACTGAGTACTTACAACAACTCAGGAGGGAGAGACTATTATTATCTCCATTTGTAGTCAAGGGGATTAAGGCTCAGAGAGGTTCCTTAACATCTCCCAGATTCTTCAGCAGGAAGTGATGATGTTGGGGTTAAACTCAAAGGCTGAGGCAAAGCTTAGATCTTTTATGGGGATGTGATTCTGGGGCAATAAGAATGAGGGGGAAAGGAAAGGGAGATAGAAAAGGAGGGAAATACATGATGGTGTGTTTCTAGCTGGCCCCAGCTTGGAGCCAATGCAGCAGGGGGCTTGGTCATGCGGGGCAGCACATCCATGAGCCACGTGAGCCTCCATTCTTTGAAACAGTTCATTGTCTGTGGCTCTGTCCCCTCTCCTGGTCATTATTATTCCCAGTTCACTCCATGGGGTGCTGTTACTTGGCATCTCTGGGAAACCACTGATGGAACCAGTCTCCATGCCTTGCATGTGGTATTTTATCAGAACATGAAAGAGCCAGAGTCTCCCTTAGACTGGGTTGAACCCAAGTGTTGGACCCTGGCAGACTTGATGGGGGTGATGCTGAAGGCTGGTTCTCACCCAGAGGAGACTGAGGCAGCTGGGTTAAATGATGAAGCAAAGGCAGAGGCCAGGCTCATCACAGAGCAAGAGGGGACCAGATGGGACCGAGTCAATCAGAGAAGATACATAAACTGGGTCTGGGCTACCAGGTCTGCCTGATTCTGGAACTGACGCACAAGTGGTTGGAGCTGAGGCTGGGGAACTGGGTAGCGGCCAAAGCCCAGAAGCCTTACTGCTTGACAGGAGAAATGGGGCTTGATCTGCAGGGCAGTGGGGAGACGTGGGAGCATCGTTAATGCCTGGCCGGCTGGCTGGCACCAAGAGCAGTTCAGGACAAGCTAGATTCCACTGGCGGGGAGTGAGGGGCTGCCCCATCGCCCTCAGCGCCCCCCTCCCCCAGGTCCAACTGAGATGACTACAGCTCACATCCTTCAGCATGACATTGGAACATCGCTGGGGGAGTGGAGGGTGACGGAGCACCATCCTGGGCGGTAATGTCTCCAGCGCCAGGAGGAAAATGACATAAATAACATCCCATTAGAGGCCCTGAGCTGCTCTGCTGAGTGCCTTGTTTTGCTGGCAACATTATGGGCTTCATAAACAGACTCATTTATTTTCCAGCCCTCTCTGTGGCTGAGGTGGGGGGGCTGGAGGATGGGTGTCGGGGAAGGTGACCGGGGGGCGGCAAAGGCGGTGAGGGGCAGGAACAGCAGGATCCTGTCCTAGCCGTGGCTGCCAAGGCCCGGCACATCCCACCCCTCCAACCTCAGCCAGAACACGGGCCTACTTCTCCCACCTCCAGCCTTCCCTGTGTTCTCCTTCTCTACCTGGAAGGCTCTCCCCAGCTCAGTTTTTAGAAATTCCACAGCTTCCTTCAAGGCCCAACTTCAGTGCTTCCTCCTCCATGCAGCCTGCCTTGATTTCCCTTCTTAATGGGACCTCAAATTTGCCTTAGCTGTTGTCTAGGCAGGAGGCCATCCTGGAAGGAGTTCTGGTATGGATGGATCTGGATTCAAATCCTGACTCTGCTGCTTACAATCTTGCTGACCTTGGGTACGTCCTCTTACCTCTCTGATCCTGTTTTCTCTTGTGAAAGGTAGTAATGAGAATAGCTTATACAGGACTTCCCTCATGGTCCAATGGCTAAGACTCTGCACTCCAAATGCAAGGGGCCCAGGTTCGATCCCTGGTCAGGAAACTAGATCCCACATACTGCAACTAAGAGTTCCCATGCCACAACTAAAGATCTTGCATGCCACCACTAAGAATTCCATGTGCCAAGACTAAGACTTGGTACAGCCAAACAAAGAAGTAATTTTTTTTTTAAAGAAGAGGTTTCAGTCAGTTGGTGGCTGGGGTTGGTGCAACTGGGGGCTTCCAAGGGTCTCTTTCTTTCTCTGCATGTGATCTCAGGGTTCTCTTATAGCATGGTGTCCTCCAGATAGTCACGCCGCTTAGTTGGTAGCTCAGGGCTCCAAAGTCAGTGTTCTCGACCTCAACCCAGAAGTGTTCCATTGTCACCTCCGTGGCATCTTATTGGTCAAGTCGTGAGCCCACCCCCAAGTGGAGGGGGAGATTGTCAAGGTTATATTTGATGAACAACATGTAGGATGCAACCATCCTTGGAAAATGCAATCTTTCATAGATCTGAAGGATGAGTAGGCATTAAATAGGGAAAGAAGAGAGGGAAGAGGGTTCTAAGCGAGGGATGGTTGGTGCAAAGACTCTGGGGTTGAGAGGACCATCTGGCCTGGCACTGAGGAAGCATTCAGGGACACAGTGGTGAATAAGGCAAAAACCTATGACCTTTTGGTTGTTATTTTTGATTATTTGTTTGTGTGGCCACACCATGTGGCATGCAAGATCTTAGCTCCCTGACCAGGGATCAAATCTGTGCCTCTGCCTTGGGAGCTCAGAGTCTTAACAACTGGATGACCAGGGAAGGCCTCCAAACCCATGACATTTTAGAGCTTACTTTCTAGTGGGGAAGACAGACAATAAATAAATGCACAAAAAAATAAACAGCCTAATTTGGGGCTGTAATAAGTGCTGGGAAGGGCATACATTGGTGCTTTGATAAAGTGAGCTTAGAGGGAGGGTGGGATATTATTTCAGGCTGGGAAGACCTCTTTGAGGAAGTGACAATTGAGCTGAGATCTGTGGTTGAGAAAGAGTCAGCTGGTCATGCAAGGAACTGAGAAGAGAGCTTTTGCATCAGAAGGAACAGCATTTGCAAAGACCAGGAGACGGGAAAAGACTTGCAGTGTAGTTGGAACACGGTGAGCAAATGGGCAAGAAGATACAAGGTGATGAAGGGCAGGGAGAGAAGGCCAGCTTTTGCGGAACCCTGGGGTTGGGGTTTATTTCTAACTGTGAATGGCATCATTGGTGGGTCTGAAACAGGGGAGTGATATGACCTGATTCTATAATAAAAGATTCTCCAGCTGCTGGGTGGACAATGGAGTGCATGGGCAGGAAGGGAAGCAGGGAACTCAGGCAAGAGATGGTGGTGGTGGCCTGGACCAAGGTGGTCCCAGTGGAGATGATGATGAAAAATGGACAGGATCATGACAGACTCAAAGGTAAAAACCAACAAGACCTAGTGATTGGATGTGGAACATGAAGAGAAAAAGAAGAAAGAGGGCCCTCTGGTTTCTGGGAAATCCTTTTGTTTTTTACTTTTTAAATAATTTATTAAGTACTGGCTCTTTCTTTGTTATCTATTTTTAAAATTTTAGTTATTTTTAATTGAAGGATAATTGCTTTACAGTATTGTGTTGGCCTCTGCCAAATATCAGCGTGAATCAGTCGTAGGTATACCTATGTCTCCCCCATCTTGAACCTCCTTCCCACCTCCCTCCCCACCCCACCCCTCTAGGTCCTTATAGAGCCCTGGTTTGAGTTCCCTGAGTCATACAGCAAATTCCCATTGGCTATCTGTTTTACATATGGTAATGTATGTTTCCATGTTACTCTCTCCATACATCCCACCCTCTCCTTTCTCCCCTCCTCTGGCAAATCTTAATCTGATTTTGCAGCCCAGAGAGGTTAAGTGACTAGCCCACAGTCACACAGAATATCCACGGTACCACCAGAAACAGCATCATATCCAGCAGTCAGTGCCACCCTCGGGGCCAGTCCTGGGCCTAGGGATGCTGCCGTCTTGGGGTCCTTGGTTCTCCTCTGTGTCTCTCCCATAGAGGAGATACACATTATCCACCCCTCCCATTATCCCTCCTCTCTCCTCCCGGGACGCTGGCAGCTCTGGCTGACGCAGGCCCAGCAGGTGTGCCTTGCCAAGCTGTCGGCATGATGAACAGCCTCCCTTGGCCGAGCAGATAACGGTACACGCACAGGTCAGGGGGGCCCCATGTAGCCCATCCATCAGGCCCAGGAGCGGGCGGAGGGCCGACACACCCTCGTGCCTGTTATCTGCCACAAATGTGTTTCCCCCCCAAGGTTAACAGAAAGAGTGACAGGCAGGCACCTGACATCAGCGGGGCTGGTGCTTACAGGAGCCAGCCAGGCACCCATCCCTGCCCCCGCCTCCTTTTTCCCTCTGTCTTTGAAGGCTCCTTCTAGCCTAAGCATGGAGACACTCAGGGTTCTAGAAGTGCAGACTCCTCAAGCTTTGAGCACTGAATATTCGAAAATTAGATGCACACAGAATCCTCTATTCCTTGAGGCAAGACCACATGGTGGTTAAAAGCATGGCCGGTGGATGCTGCCTAGCCTTCTTGGGTCCCGGTCCCAGTCCTGATGCTTACCAGCTTGTGTGATCGAAGGCAAGTTACTTCATATCACTGTGCCTCATCTTGAGGATGATAGTAATGTCTTCTCCATGGGTAGCAGCTATCTTTGTAGAATACTTAGACCATTCCCTGGCACCGAGTACTTCTCTCACTATGTGAGCAGAGATAAAGAGTCCTTAAGGACACAGAGTCTTACATTTCGGTCTTAGACACATAGACCCTCGAAACCTTTGAATCGTCTAAGGGGCATGGATTTTCAGCTTACTATTATAGACTGTTAAAGTCACACCTGCAGAGGGAGTACAAAGGGGTGGCTGAGGGGGTGCTTTAATTTAATTTAATTTAAATTCTCTAATTTCTGCCACCTCTTCCTGATTTCTTTTGCATGGACAACTGATAGTTTCTGAATCTTTTGTAATGTGTTCTGCAAATATAGTGTCAAGCCCCTCTTCCAACTGGTTTGTTGCATCCAATAGAAACTGTTGGGCATCAGTATCTCATTGTCCCTGTACACTGTATCTATCTACATATCCGTTCATCCAGCTCCTTATTTGTTTACTATCCATCCTCCCATCTGTCTATCCATCCATCCACCCATCCATCCATCCTTTCATCCACCCATCTATCCATCCGTCTTCTCACTCTCCCATTCTTCATCCTTCTATCCATCCGTTCATCCATATGCCTATCCCTGCTCCTCCTCATCCATTTATCTTCTTTCTTTCCTTCCACTTTTCCTATTTTCTCTCTTGTCTTTCCCTTCCTTCCACATTCCTTTCTTTTATTTTCTTCCTCTCTCCCCCTCTCTCCCCTTACTTCCTGAAAAAAGTACAAAGAACAGAAAGAATACCCTGACTTCTCCCTCCTTCTTACCCTCCAGTCTTCATGTATGTGCTATGGTCTGAGGAGACAAATAAAAGACAGGGTCTGCCCTTAAAGCCTGCAGAGCCTAGGGTATCATTTCATAGAGTATGTTCCTCAAGGTTCTGTCTTTCTAGATCCTTCTTGAAAAAAATGCTCAGAGCCAAATAAAGACTGGGAATGCTAAGTGCAAGCACTCTGCCCTGCAGATCTGCCGGGCTCACTAGTTACTATATTGAAGACTAGCCGCAAGGTTATAGTCAGACAGTTCCTCCATCTATCAATTGAGCATACTAATTAACTAATAAGCTTCTGTCCTCAAGGAATTTACAATCTAATAGAATATAAGCTAATGGGATGATTGAACTATAAAGGAATAAGGCAATGAATGTACAGCACTTAGCATAGTGCCTGGCATATAGTAAATGCTCCATAAATGTTACTCTTAAAGGCTCTGAAAACTCCTACAGTAGACCACTCTTAAACCCAGAGCTTTCCAAACTTATTTGGTCTTGAAACTTCCCTCTTTTCTCCCCCTATGGCCTGTACACATGCTCACACACAGAGAGACACACAAAGATACAAATAACTACAACTGCTAGATAGTAAATATCACTCAGGCTTTAAGAAATTCAAATAGCTCATCTCTTACTTTTAAATGACTACATTTTGTGTTAGTCTATCCCTGGGAGGGCAGGCAATGTGGTCCACTTCCATGAGTTCTCTGTATCAACCATGGGCATTGTTCATTTATTCACTCAATAAGCATTTACGGCAGCTTCCTCCATTCTGTGCTGCAGGACTGGCACAGGGATACAGACTGTTCCAACCTGTAAAGGGATCATTCTAATGCAATCTATAGGATCAAGATACGCCCTGTATGTTGGGAGCTCAAAGAGAGATAGCCCATGACCATCTGGGAAGGTGTCCAGGAGGAGGTGATGCCTGAGAAAGGAGCTGAGCTTGGAAAGATGAACAGAGTTAGCAGGAAAGAGGGGCCCTAAAGGCATGAGTCTCCCAAGAATTAGCTTGGCCTTGGCTCTGACTCCTTGCGGGGGTCACAGTCCACTTTAGGTCCAGGAGGAAGGCAGATGTGAACTGAAATGCTTTGGTCCCCGTTCATTACTCCTTCACTTGTGTTAGGGGTTTGGGGTCCATGGGAGGAGCACCAGGCTGAGAGTCTGACAGTGCAGGAGATGACCCCAGTTCCTTACTCACTAGCCTGTAACCTTGAATAAGTCACTCCCGTTCTCTGAACCCCAGCTCCTTCATTGGCAGATTGGAGACAGCAAAACTCCCCTCATTGAGCTGATGGGAAGAGCAAGGGAGATGATGAATAAGAAAGTGGCTTGTAAACTGAAGTGCTTTGCAGACTATTGAATATCATGCATACTGCAAAACTTTATATCTATATACTGTATTAGATGCAGGTCTTAGCTCAGGGCCCAGCTTGTAATAGGGGCAAGAAGAATTGTGGAACTGAATTATTCTATCACCTTTTGAGCTCTGTTCCTCTGATTCTTGAAGTTGTTTGGATTCTCCTGAAGTTCCTTATTAATATGCCAACACCTTGAGAGGTGTTAATGCTTATTAGCTAATACCTTAGTTAGTGCTGGCACTTTCATTAGCAGTTAACACCTTTAGTTAGCAGCTAACTCCTTCAAGGGGATCACCTGGCATTTGGCTTCAAGAAGATGGGGTCAGGAATCGTTCCTGCTGGTCTTGGGGAACCATGGGCAGAAGAAAGGGGCTCCGAAAGGAGAGATGACTGTGCAGGAGAAAGATCGCTGACAGAACTGATTTGCCAAAGGACAATTCCACTGCCTCTCCCTCAACCAAGGCCAGACGGCAGTACCCAGAATCGTCTCTGCCATCTTTCCTGACTGAGAGGCTTTGGGCAAACAACTTAGCCACTGAGAGCCTCAGTTTCCTTCTTCATTACATGTGTTATTAAGCCATACCTTGCGGGGGCCACTGTGGCCAAATCCACATTTTTCAAATTTTGCTGTATATTTGCAGGTGGTATAGAAACATTTTTCATTTTAATAGTGATGCTTTTATATCAGTCAGCTTAAATAATGTTATACTGGGGTGACAAATGACCCTCCCCCAAATCTCAATAGCTTTTAACAATAAGGTTTTATTTTTTTGTTCACACTGCGTGTCGGCCATGGGTCTGCTCTGATTCTACTCCGTAACATCATTCTGAGGATGAAGCTAAAGGGGCAGCCCCTGCCCACAACGCTGCTGGTTATGTGGCAGCAGGAGACGAACAATGGCGGAATCACGCGATGGCGTGAGGGCTTCCATACAGAGGTGACGCACACAGTTCTGCCTGCAATTCAGGAGGCAAAGCAGGCCACGTGGCCAAACCTGGTGGCTGTGAGGTAGGAGCTACAATCTTTTGCAGGGAGGGACCTGGTAAGGAGGGCAACAAGTATTGTTTTCTAAAAATTTTATTGTGTTTCTTTATTTTTTGGCTGCACTGGGTCTTTGTCGTGGCATGGAGGCTCCCCTAGTTGTGGCTCACAGGCTTACTTGCCCCACAGTATGTAGGATCTTAGTTCCCTGACCAGGGATCAAACCCACATGTCATGCATTGCAAGGAGAATTCTGAACCACTGGACCAGCAGGGAAGTCCCATAAGTTTTATTTTATTTTTTTTTAATAGTGATGTAGTATAGTGTTTATGTTAAGGTGTACTAGGAGAAAGTAGAACTCTGCAGATGTAGGGCTTCCCTGGTGGCTCAGACAGTAAAGAATCTGCTTGCAATGCAGGAGACCCAGATTTGACCCCTGGGTGGGAAGATGTCCTGGAGAAGGAAATGGCAACCCACTCCCGTATTCTTGCCTGGAGAACTCTATGGACAGAGGAGCCTGGGGGGCTACAGTCCATGGGGTCGCAAAGAGATGGACACGACTGAGCAACGAACACAGGTGATGCAGACATAAGTTAGAGAGAGAGAGTCAAAGATAAATCAAATGGGGGAGATGTGTGTTACTGGTGAATCTTGGCGAAAAAACATCTTTATGGATGTTCTTTGCAACTTTTCTGTAAAGTTTAAAATCATATTAAGGTATGCCCTGGCAGTCAGTGGTTAAGACTGTGCTTTCACTGCTGAGGGCCTAAGATTCCATCCTTGGTCAGGTAACTAAGATCCCACAAGTCCCAAGGCACAGTCAAAAAAAAAATTATATTGAAAAGGAAAGTTATATATACAAATCAAATCAAACCATGATTTCATGGTTGCTTAAGGCAAAGCAAACACAAAGAGAGTAAAAACTAATTGAGCCAATTTAAAGATTATTAAATAATAGTGCCTGGTTCTTGTGAAAGTTGGACTCGAAGGGCAGATGTTTGGGCAACTCTCAGGTAGGTGTATGAAGATCCTCACTGTTTGTTAGATGTCCTCAGTCTGGCCCTCCCGTCTTATTCATTCATTCTACTCCTAGTTCTGGAGCACCTACTGTGCACCGGCCCCTTTGGGGCACTGAAGACACTGGTCGATGACAGGCGACAGCCAGGTGCCCTCCCTGGAGCGGCTCCCAGCTCCTGGAGGTGTCAGATACAAAGACACGTGGCGAGTGGCCCTGGGGAGGCCAGCTGTCAGTTGGCCGTCTGTGGAGCGAGGGCTGGGCTATCTAGTGGCTCACCACTGGCAGTTGGCATGGGGGAGTCCACCTTGAATCCTGTGATGCTGGGCTTGAATTGAGCACCTCTGGGTCTCCCCAACAGAGTCTCTCTCTCTCTGTGTGTGTGTGTGTGTGTGTGTGTGTGTGTGTGTGTGTGTGTGTGTGTGAAGGCAGGGGTGGGGAGCAGAGAGGCAGACTCACAGCGTAAACACCGCACACCGTCCTCTGATGTTTATTTTCTTTAAAATGTATCTATTTGTTTATGGCTGCGCTTGGGCTTTCTCTAGTTTTGTGGAGCGGGGCTACTCTAGTTGCAGTGCACGGGCTTCTCAGTGCAATGCTTCTCCTGTTGCAGAGCACAAGCTCTAGGCCTGCAGGCCTCAGTAGTTGTGTGGTGCACAGGCTTTATAGCTGCCCCGTGGCATGTGGGATCTTCCTGGGCCAGGGATGGAACCTGTGTCCCCTGTGTTGGCAAGCCGATTCTTTACCACTGGACATCCTAGGATGTTTATTTTGATGCCAAGATGTGTTATCATGGGGCCTGCAGAACCTATTATTTTTACATTAAAAACAACAGGACTCAGAAGGAGGCACAAGAGAACTTTTTAGTACAATCAAGATGTTCAGTTTCTTGATCATAGTGGCAGTTACCTGGGTGTAATACATGGATATTCATTTGCCATAACTTGTGGTCATGTACACTTAAAATGCATACATTTTATCATTTGTAAGTTACACCATTTTTGTTAAGTTGATTTACCAAAAAACAAAACCTAAGAAACAGAGCAATGTGAAAATTATGTATTTTGGAGAGGTTCAGAGAAGTTCAGTAACTTGCCTAAGATCACACAGCTACTGAAGGGAGAAGCTGAAAATGAGACCCAGGTATTCTTGACTCCAGAATTGGTGCCATTAACTAGGGTTAATATATGCCCTTTATTTACCCAGATGAACAAAAGCATTTCCATTTCAAAAGGTGACATTAGCAAGCAGTACAAAATCTATCCCAGGCATAAAGATTTCAAAATTAGGAAGGAGTTAAGTGGTCCCAGAGTTCTGCCTCCTTCCTCCTCTGCCGGCCGACCCACCCTTGTCTTTGGCCCTAGTTTACCTCTGGCTCCTTGTGGGCCTCTTTAGAAACTTCCATCTATTCTTGTGCTGCTCAAGCCTCCCTTGCCATCAGCATGTTTCTCCTGCTGTCTGCTCTGGCCCTGGGGTCTCTATGTCCACCTTGGCATAGCCCAGCTAAATGTCCTCATGTTGTCCTTGCTATTTATTCTTCCACAGTCTGGAAGGCTAAGAGGGAGCCTTTTGATCTGAGTAGGAGGCAGGGACCAAATGGGTTTACCGTCAACCCACTTTATGGATGAAACAAGAAGACTCAGAGAGGTACAGAACCTGCCTAAGGTCAGACAGTATGCATGGGTTAGAGACTGAACGCACCCAGTTCTGTTTGATTTCGGACCCTGGTCTCTTACCCAAGAAGGCAGGAGGAGGCCAAGTGATGAGGATGAGTGTTGAGGGGACACAGAGCAGCTGGGACGTCCCCTCTGCACTTCCCCCTCCCCAGAACCAGCTCTGCTGTCAACGGCTGAGAAACCCCTAGTCCTGGAAGGGACGGGGCTGCCACGGCCTTTTGCCGAGTGACTGCAGACCACATTTTTCTTAATCTAAATTGAAAACCGCTCAAGTAGAAAAATCATTTCACTGCTTCATCTCAGAAAGGAGAAGAAGAAGGGAGAAAGGAGAAGGGAGGGGTCGGGTGTGGGGGGAGGCGGGTGTAGCCAGAGGGGAAACGCTGGTGGCAGTAGAGGGCTGGGTGCCTGCCCTGCTCCATCTGGCCGCCCACAACCCCAGGGCTCAAAGCGGGGTGGGGGTGGGGTGCGGTCCAGCCACAGTGGCTGATATAGCTGGGGTCAACAACCACTGAGAGCCCTCCTGCGTGCTTGGAGACCCTGAGCCAGGCTCCCGGGACAATAAAACACTGTCAGGGATAGCTCCTGTCCTTAGGGGGTGTCTAATTCCTCCTTCCTCCTTCCTTTCTTTTCTTCTTCCCTTCAACAGATATTTATTGAAGACCTACCATATGTCTGTTGCTTGATGCTTGGGGCACAAAAATGGTCCTTGCCCTCCGTGGAATGCAACTGTCTAGTGAGGAAGACAAATGAGCACATAAATAGAGAATAACAAACTGAATTCAGCTCTGAAAGAAGGGAAAGAGTGGGATGAGTGACTGTTCCTTGGGCAGGGTGGGAAATGTGATTTGGGCTGAGCAATCAGTGTGTCTCCTGGAGGAAGTGATATCCAGCAAAGGCAGGGTGGGTGGAAGTTATTCAGGCACAGGCAGTGGAGGGGTCAGTGGTGGGAGTGGGGGAGCACCTTCTGGACAGAGGGAGGTGCTATATAGGGTTGATCCTTAGGTCAGGCTGATTGGGTTCAAATCCCAGTTCTGCTGCTAAACAGCTGTGTGGTTGTGGACAAGGTGACTGATCCCTCCATACCTCAGATTCTTCATTTGTAAACACAGGATTATTATGAAGATGAAGTAAGTTAACATATGCAATATGCTTAGCATGGTGGCCAGCACACGATTTTAAGTTAAACAGGCAAATGAAAAGCCCCAGTATGTGCAAAGGTCCTGGGGCAGGAAACTGCCAGGTGAGTCATGAGAGAAAGGTCTGTAAACAAGCTCAGCAAACACAAACCAATGACACACTATGGAAACGCACAAAGTGCAGCAGAAAGGGGGTAGGCTAAAATTGTAGATGTACCATGAAATTATAGCAAACGTGCACTGGCACTTTATACCTTTCTCTTCATATCATTTCCATAACTTGGGGAAGTAACCATGGTTATCCCCACTTTCCAGAAGAACAAACTGAGGCCCAGAGAGGTCAAGTGACTAACCCAAAGTCATACTGCTGGGTTTAAGCCTCAGTCTGGCTAGCTCCAGAGCTAAAGTTTCTTACCACAGTGCTCTCTGCCTCATTTCGGAGACATGACAAAATAGACTCTGTGTCTAGGTTTGACTATTTGTGTGTTGGATCCTCGGCTATGCATGTCACATAGGAAGCAATTTATAAGATGCAGCCTAGGTAGAGAGGTCATATAATATTTGACTTAAACTGAGTCAACTTTGGATAGTGAAAGGGGTGTTTTAATACTAAAATGGGAACAGCAGGTGTAAACTGGGACCCAGGGCCACCCCAAGCATAAGGGATGTGACTAAGGGCATGGGGTTGGGTAGACTTGGCTGGCTGTGTGCTCTTGGGCAAGTTACTTAGCTTCTCTGAATCTCAGTTTCCGCTTATGGGCATGATAATATCTATCTCCTGAAGTTCCAGGTGGCTCTAGTGGTAAAGAACCCGCCTGCCAGTGCAGGAGACACAAGAGACATGGGTTTGAACCCTGGGTCGGGAAGATCCCCTGGAGAAGGAAATGGCAACCCACTCCAGCATGTTTACCAGGAGAATCCCATGGATAGAGGAGCCTGGCAGGCTACAGTCCTTGGGGTTGCAAAGAGTTGGACACAACTCAGCGACTGAGCACAACCTGGAGTTGTAAGGATTAAATGAGATGACGGGCTGCAGGGAAGGTTAGATGTTATCGTTGGAGATGCAGCCAGTGTAATTCTCTTTTTGTCTCTTTCAGTCTGTTTCTTTGTCTATCTCCGTGGTTTTAGTCCCCCCGCCCCCTTTCTCCTTACCTTTTTCAGGATCCAAGTCTAGTCTGATTTGCTGTGTGTCTTTGGGCAAATCCCTTCCAGTGTCTGGGCCTGCTCCCCTCGTCAGACTGGACTGTGTTGACAAGGCTGTTGGGGTCTTGCTTCTCCTCCCTTCCTCCCTCAGCTGGCCCTCCTGCCCTGTCATTCATCCCCAGACTCATTTTACAGGTCAATTCCCTTTAATTAACAAGGGTCTGAGCCTTTTCCCTCGCAAAATGGAAACTGCAGGTTCATCAAAATCTCATTAACCTCCATTCCCCCTGTGGCCCTGTGGGGGTCAGAGCTGTCTCCGGCTGGGGGAGGCCACCTCCCAGCCAGCGGGGGTCCAGGTTCTATCTGAGGTTGGGGGTAGGGTGGGGGTTCTGGTTTGCTAGTTCCAGACAATATTCTGGCCCCAACCCCCTGCCCTGCCAGCCCTCATCATCTGTGGGGTCGAGGAGGGAGGGAATCTTCGGCGCTTTAATTTGAAAACTTGCCAGAGGACCAAGGGATATTGGGAGCAGAGGCAAACGGCTGACTTCAAATGAATTAATGCTTGGCTTGTAGCTGACAATATTCTTCTCTTTCATGTCGCCTGGCTCTTCTTTCTCCTTCTTTCATTATTTTCTTACTTGGAGGGGTTACATGGTCTGCTGCTGTCTCCTCTGTCATGCTTCTAAGTTTTCGTCTGGACCTTGTCTGAGTTTGGCTCTGGGTGAACCAGCCCTGCTCAAGAGAGGGGCCCCTTTGGAGGAGCTTGAGAGCAGGGTCTCCCTGTGGGGACCTGGGGATCCAGCAGTGTCACCTCCGTACCGTGGGGCCTTGGGCAAGTAGCTTGAGTGCGTGCGTGCTGAGTCACTTCAGTCGAGTCCGACTCTTTGAGACCTATGGACTGTAGGTCGCCAGGCGCCTCTCTCCATGGCATTCTCCAGGCAAGAATACTGGAGTGGGTTGCCATTTCCTCCTCCAGGGGATCTTCCCCACCCAGGATCAAACCCCTCATCTCTTAGTCTCCTGCACTGGGAAGCAGGTTCTTTACCACCGGGGAAATGAAAAAGGAAATGTTAGTCTCTCAGTCTGGACTGTAGCATGCCAGGCTCCTCTTTCCATGGAATTCTCCAAGCAAGAATATGGGAGTGTGTTGCCATTCCATTCTGCCTGGTATCTTCTCGATCCAGAGATCAATCCCTGGTCTCTTGTACTGCAGGCAGATTCTTTACCATCTGAGTCACCAGGGAAGCCCTGGGCAAATAGCTCAGCCTCTCTGACCCTCACTTTCCTCACCTATTCTGAGAAGAAAATGAGGTAATGTATTTAGTACCTGGAAACGACTTTGAAAACCACTGTGGCAGTGCCTTCCACCATTCAAGTGTGCTTATCATATATCCTGATCATCCCAGTACTAATGTATTTCTTCGAGAGAAATTAAAACCCTGGTATACCAAAGACCTATCTGCAAGTTTTTGTCCAAACTGAGAAACTGTCCCAAACTGAAAACAACCCAAAGGTTCATCAGCTGGCAAATGTATAAATGAACTGCAATACATCCGTACGAGGCAAATGCCTCAGCCATAGAAAGAAACAAACTACTGGATTCCCCTGATGGTCCAGTGGTTAAGAATCTGCCTGCCAATACACAGAACACGGGTGCATCCCTGGTCTGGGAAGATTTCACATGCTCTGGGGCAACTAGGCCCGTGTGCCACAACTACTGAGCCCAAGCTCTAGAGCCTGCATGCCACAGCTACTGAAGTCCATGCACCTGGAGCCCATGCTCTCCAGCAAGAAAAGTCACCGCAATGAGAAGCCTGTGCACTGCCATTAGAGAGTAGCTCCTGCTTGCCAACTAGAGAAAGCCCGTGTGCAGCAAAAATGACCCAGTACAGCCAAAAATAAATAAATAATAATAAATAAATAACTTGTCCCCAACAACATGTTAAATCTCAAAAGTATTCTGCTTCATGAAAGAAGCAGATGACTCAAAAGGTTAAATGCTAAATGATTCCATTTAATGACAGTCTGGAAAAGGCCAGACTCTAAGCATAGAAATGAAACTAGTGGTTGCCAGGAGCTAGAGCTCAGGGATGGGGAGGACAGGTGGAAATTAACTGCAGAGGGGCACAAAGCACCTTTAGGAGGGATCTGGAAATGCTCTATATCTTGTTTGTGGTGCTTAAGTTGCTGTATGCATCCGTCAAAACTCACCCAACTACATACTTTAAAGGGGGAGATTTGATTGCATGAAAATTATCTCTTGATAATCCTCACTTTAAAAAATAATGTTAGCCAATAAAAACATTTGTGATTTAAAATTTTATTTTGCTTTTTCATTGAGGTGTATGGTGCACAAATAGTCTAGTTACTCCATGAAGTGTACCAATCTTATGTATATATTGTGATAGCTTTTTACATTTTTGTACCTCCCATCTACTGATACATCAAGATATGGGACATTTCCACCCCTTCAGCTCCAAGACCACAGTTCTCAAAGCTGACCAATATTTTGATTTCCATCACTACTGGTTAGTTTTGGGAGATCTTTGAATTTTACATAAACAGAATTATTAAGTATATAATGTTTTGTGTTTGGCTCCTTGCTAGTTGGGCTTTTCTGGTGGCTCAGATAGTAAAGAATCTGCCTGCATTTCAGAAGACTCAGATTTGCTCCCTGGGTCAGGAAAATCTCCTGGTGAAGTGAATGGCTACCCTTTCCAGTATTCTTGCCTGGAGAATTCCACGAACAGAGGAGTCTGGTGAGCTACAGTCCATGGGGTCACAAAGGATCATTAGTTATTGAAGTCATCTTTTAAAGACACAAATCAGATCACATCATTTCTTGATTAAAAGACCCCTGACCCTTTTCTAATAAGCTTCCAATAAAAACCTCAAACCCTTACCCTGCCCACCAGGCTGTGCATGATCTACCCTGCCAGGAACCCCAGTCTCTGGCTCACCCTCTCTGGCCACACGTGACACTTTCTGGCTGTGAGATCTCTGCCCTCTCGGATTCCTCTGCCTGAAATGTCCTCCTGCAGGCCTGGCTCCTTCCTGTCCGTTAAGTCTCTGTTTCTGAGCCATCCCTTCTGAGAGGTCATCTCCATCTCCCCATGCTAATGAATTCCTTATCCCACCGCTCAGTTATTTACCATCTCCGTACCCACTGGCCTTTCTGTAACTCTCATCATGGGTTATAATTGTTTGTTTAGGGGTTGGTGGCCTTTATCCCTGCTTAGTCTGAGACTTCCTGCCAGGGCCAGGACTGAGTCTAATCTGCCTGTGTGACCGAGGTACTTAAAACATTTTGGAGGAGTCAATACAGGTATCACTTTAAAACATATATATATTTATGTTTTTATTTGGCTACGCAAAGCCTCAATTGTGGTGTTCGGAATCTTTAGTTGTGGCACATGGACTGCCAGGGAAGTCCTTGTGCATCAGTTTTTGATTTAAAAGCTGGTTTCTGATACACCTCCCCAAATTCTCTTCCCAATAACATGACAAGGTCAGCAGGCAGCATCAGCATCTCCCCAGCAGAAGAACCTGAAGCACTTAATCTGATGGCCTAGGTCACATAGCAAGTCCTAAGAGGGTTGGGATCTGTTGCCTCCTCCTTGCCCCCTTTCCCACCTCCCTGTGCCAGCAGAGCCTGCCCTGGCCCACACCCATTTCTTTTTTGACATTGTTGTTAAATTAAAGCATAATTTACATGCCATAAAAATTTAAGTGTACTCTTTATGAATTTTTACTTAGGTATACACTCACAGAGGGCTTCCCTGGTGGCTCAGATGGTAAAACATCTGCCTGCAATGCAGAAGACCAGAGTGCGATCCCTGGGTTGGGAAGATCCCCTGGAGAAGGAAATGGTAACCCACTGCAGTACTCTTGCCTGGAAAATCCCATGGACAGAGGAGCCTACTAGGCTATAGTACATGGGGTTGCAAAGAATTGGATACCACTGAGCGACTTCACTTTCACTTTCTTTCATACTCACAGAACCCCTACGCCTACTGAGATGTAGAGCAGCATGCTAGAAGCCCCCTCACAGTGGACCCCTTCCTAGTCAACACCACTCCCCTTCCAAGGGAAACCATTAGTCTCAATTCTGTCACCATAGTTCACATGTTTTTGAACTTCATGTAAATTACTCACACACTGTGACCTCGTCTGTCTCACTCAACACAATATCTGGGGATTCATCCATGCTGTTGTATGTAGCAGTAGTTTCTTTTTTGACTTTATTGCCATGTACGATTCCATTATATGACTAGATCATGATTTGTTTATCTGTTCTGTTGGGGAAGATTGAAGGTGGGAGGACAAGGGGACAAGAGAGGATGAGATGGTTGGTTGGCATCACCAACTCGATGGGCAAGAGTCTGAGCAAGCTCCCGGAGTTGGTGATAGATAGGGAAGCCTGGCATGCTGTAGTCCATGGGGTCATGAAGAATCAGACATGACTGAGCGACTGAACTGCACTGCTGATAGGCATTTGACTTGTTTCCAGGTTTTGGTGATTGTGCATAAAGCTTATATGAATGTTCTTTGGTAGATGTAAGCATTTATTTTGTTGGGTATATACCTAGGAGCATCCCAAGTGGCCCTAGTGGTAAAGAACCTACCTGTCAATGCAGGAGACATAAGAGACAAGGGTTCGATCCCTGGGTCGGGAAGATCCCCTAGAGGAGGATGTGGCAACCCACTCTAGTATTCTTGCCTGGAGAATCCCCATGGACAGAGGAGCCTGGCAGGCTGCAGTCCTTAGGGTCACAAAGAATGGGACATGACTAAAGCGACTTAGCACAGCACATACCTAGGAGCAGACTACGTATGCAGTTAGCTTTCCCAGATACTGACAAACACTTTTCCAAAACGGTTGTAACTCATACATTTTAGGAACCCAGCAGCTGGAAATCTCAGCACTGTCTCCCCTGCCGCCTCCAAACCTCCGAGACTGGTTAAGTCACAAAGCTACTCCTCTGCTGGGGGCTGGGCCCCAGAGCTACCCTCCACCATTAGCAATCATGGCAGAGAAAGGAGGTACTGAGCTGAGCGGCAGTGCAGACCTTTCTGCGGGGAAGCTGGCTGGCTCTCTGAGCCCAGCAAAGGTTAGGTCGCCTTGCATTTTCCCCTCCAGTGATCTCAGCTCTTAGGGGCAATTAGCCGGCAGTGGAGCAGGGAGCTCAGAATACTAACTAGTCATCTTCATCTACTGTGGGGAGCATTTCTCACCCTCCACCTGGGCTGAGGCCTCACCTTGCTAATGAATGGAGACCCAGGGGAGGGGAGCATCCTTTATTATTGCCCCTGTGCATTTTACTAGTCTTCTGGGCCACCAGATGCTCTTTCTGGGGAAATGGAAATGGTGTCTGGTGCCACTCTACTGTTGCATGCCTCCAGGGACAGGATACGAATCTCCACTCCTGGCTGCTGGTTGCTCCTTCAGGCTGCCCTGCCCTGTACTTCTTTTTTCATCATGGTGCTATTTGTAACTGACCTAAATTGAAAATATGCTAAAAGTCCGTTGCAAGGGGACCAATTAAGTAAATTGCATGTTATATACAATTAAATATATATGGATATGCTGCAGCCACTATGTACAGAAATAACACATGTCTACATCATGCTCCTCTGATGTGATGCTGGCAGAGGTCACAGCATCACTCCTGTGCAGTTCTTACAAAAAAATGCATGCTCTCCATCTAATCGTGAGAAGCTATCAGACAAATCCAAATTGATGGACAGTCTGCAAATTAACTGACCAACAGTTTTTAGAAAGTGTTAAGATCATGAAAGACAAGGGAAAGACTGAGAAATTACGACAGATTGGAGGAGATCAAGGAGGCCTGACAACTATATACAATAGAAGATCTTGGAACAGAAAAAAGACATTAGTGGAAAAACAGGCAAAATTCAAATTCACTTTGAAGATTACTTGATAATAGTGCTATCAATGTTAATTTCCTGCTTTCAACAATTATTTTATGATTAGATAACTCGTTTAAGATTTTTTTTTAATGTGGACCATTCTTAAAGTCTTTATTGAATTTGTTACAATATTGTTTCTGTTTTGGTTTTTTGGCTGCAAGGCATGTGGCATCTTAGTTCCCTCACCAGGAGACGAACCCTTACCCTCTGCATCAGAAGGTGAAGTCTTAACCATTGGGCCAAAAGGAAAGTCCCTAATGTTTTGACATTAGGGAAAGCTGGGTCAGGAGTACATGTACTATTTTTGCAATGTTTCTGTAAATTTAAAGTTATTCCAGAATAAAAATTAAGAAAAAAGGTGAGTGTAGATCAAAGTTCCTTCTTAACCTTTGCTGTATGGACCTTTTAGGTGAGGCCCATGGCCACTTTTGCAAGAATAATGACTTTAAACATGTAAAATAAGATGTTGACGCTTTCCAAGAAGACTAATTGTATTAAAATACAGTTATTTACGTATTTTTAAATTTCTGATATGGTAAGATTCATGCTTCTTTATTATATTCACTAACAAGTGCTAGCAGCCAGTATAATAACTGTTGGCATTTTGAAAGAATGATGAGTATAAACAATATTTCAAGCAACAATGGTAATTTACTATGAAAACATCTATGATCACTTCTGATGGCAGGAATACTACTAATACTACTCTGGCTTGTTGCCTACATTCAAATCGAAGGAAATGAGAAATTTCAGTTAGAGGTTAGTGACGATAAGGACATAATTTTTTCCCCATTCAAATTCACAGACCCCCTGAATTCTATTTGCAGTCTGGCAATATCTATTACATCCCTAATGTAAATGTATATTTATTGAACTGGAAAGAAGCCCATAATATATCGGTAATGGAGGAAAAGAAGGTTATAAAGCAATATATACAGTAGGGTCCTATTTTTGTAAGTTAAAAATGTGTGTGTGCATTATGTATTCATTCAATAAGCATTCCATGATCATCTACCTTGAGCCAGCCTCTGGGAACATAACAATAAAAGATATGGTTTTGCCTTCCCAGTGTAGGTCAGCTGGAAGCATTAACAACTTGCAACAAAATGGCATGTGACTATTTGGTTATTCACTTTTCCTTCTTCTTTAACTGTATTTTCTAATTTTTCTGAGTAAAACATATTGAAAGTGTTAGTCGCTCAGTCGTGTCTGACTCTTTTTGCCCTCATGAACTATAGCCTGCCAAGCTCCTCTGTCCATGGAATTCTCCAGGCAAGAATACTGGAGTGGGTAGCCATTTCCTTCTCCAGGGGTCTTCCCAACTCAGGGATTGAACCCAGGTCTCCTGGGACTGCAGGCAGATTCTTTATGGCCTGAGCCACCAGGGAAGCCCAAGCATGTGTTGGGGTTAAATAAAATATTTTTTAAAAGCAAAGAAGAAGGGACTTCCCTGGTGGTCCAGTGGTTAAGACTCCATGTTTCTAACGCCAGGGGTGCAGGTTCCATCCCTGGTCAGGGAAATGAGATCCTGCATGCCACATGGTGCAGCCAAAAAAACAAACAAAAAGACAAAGGATAAAAGAAAAGAAGAAGAAAACTCATCTTCTTCTCAAGCTGAACCCTGCCTGTAGGTCACATACCCCATTGCTCCTGGATCTGTCTTCTCATCTCCACTAACCTCATCCCACCTCATCCAGCATCATCTTGAGTCTTTTCACTAGCACAGTGACCTTTCTCTGGACCCACTCTGCTTTTCCCAGATCCCTCTTCCCGTGTGACATTGATGCTGAGCTCCAGTCGGTCTCACTTAGATTGTAAGCAGACCATCACCTTCCTCCCTCTAGACACCATGCTTCTATTTATGTAGCCTAAGACAGTAATCATTCTAAAAGCGGCTTTATTGAGATATAACTGAACCATATGTATTCGTTTTGTACTGCTGCTGCAACACATTGTCACAAATTTAAATAACAAAAGTGCATTATCTTATACCTCTGTAGATCAGAAATCTGATGTAGATCTCACTGGGCTAGGATTAAGGTGTCAGCAGGGCTGTGTTTCCTAAGCTCTCTAGGGGAGAATCCATTTTCTTACCTTTTCTACCTTCTGGAGCTTGCCTGCATTCCTTGGGTTGAGGTTCCCTTCTTCCATCTTCAAAGCCAGCAATGTTGGGATGACTCCTTCTCACAATGCCATCTCTCTGGTTCTCTTCTCAGAGTCCCTGTTCCATTGTCTAAAGTCCCTTGAGGTTACATTGGGCCCACTGGATAATCTGGGATAATCTCCCTGGTTTATTTTTATTTTATTCTATTCTATTTTAAAGCCAGGTGATCAACAACTTTAATCTCACTCGCATTCTTCTTCTTCTTCTTCTTCTTTTTGATGTGGGCCATTTTAAAATTCTTTATTGGATTTGTTACAATATTGCTTTGGTCCCTTAGCTGTGAGGCATGTGGGACCTTAGCTTCCTGATCAGGGATGGAACTTGCACCCCCTGATTTGGAAGGCAAAGTCCAGACCACTGGATGGCCAAGGACTTCCCCCACCTGCATTCTTAATTCTTGTTTGCCATGTAGCCTACCATATTCAGAGGTTCCAAGGATTAGGGCACAGACATCTTTTAGGGGCCCTGTACCATACAATTCACCATTTAAAGTATACAACCCAATGGGTTTTTTAGTATATTCACAGAGTAATTGGAAACCATCATCACTTCAATTTTAGAACATTTTTCATAACCCCCAAAAGACAAACTGAACCTATTAACAGTCACCCCATTTCCTCCTAGTTCCACACACATCCTCCCCTTCTGCCCCAGGCAACCATTAGTCTATTTTCTGTCATGAAAGATTTGCTGATTCTGAACATTTCATATAAATGGTGTCAAATAATACTCAGTACTTTGAGACTGGCTTCTTTCACTTAGCATAGTATTGTACATGCATCAGTATTTTATTCCTTTTTACTGTCAAATGATATTCCATTGCAGGCATTATATCACATTTTATTTATCCATTCATCATTCCATTATGTAATGGACATATGGGTTGTTTCCATTTTTTTTGACTACTATATATAATGCTGCTATAAACATTTGTGAGCACATTTTTGTGTGAATATGCTTATATTTCTCTTAGGTATATACATAAAGTTGGAATTCATGCATCGTATGATAACTTCGTACTTAAGGTTTGAGGAATCACCAGACTGTTCTCCAAAGCAGCTGTACCACCTTACATTCCCACTGGTGGTGAATGAGGGTTCCAGTTCCTCCACATCCTCACCAACACTTGTTATTTTCTGTCTTTTTTCCCCCAGTAACTATCTAGTAGGTATAAAGTGATTATCTCCTGGTTTTCATGGTGGTTAATGATGTTGGGCATCTTTTTATGTGCTCTGAACCATTTATATATCTTTAGTGAAATGCCTATTCAGATTTTTTGTCCATTTAAAAAACTTGAGTTATCATTTTATTATTGAGTTACTAGAGTTCTTGATATAGTCTGGTTCCAAGTCCCTTATCAGACACAAGATTTGCAAATATTTTCTCCCATTCTTTGGGCTGTCTTTCTACTTTCTTGATGGTATCATGTGCAGCACAAATGTTTTTAGTTTTGAAGAAATTTAACTAGTTTTTCTTTAGTCACTTGTGCTTTTGGTGCTCTTAGAGACCAACTCAAAGTGATCAAAATTTGCTCTTATTGTTCACTTATTCTAAAAGTTTTATAGTTTTAGGTCATATACTTAGTGCTATAATCCATTTTGAGTTAGTTTTTGCATATGGTGTGAGGTAGGGGTGTGGTTATCCAGTTGTTAGAGCACCGTTTGTTAGAAAGACTACTCCTTCCTATTGGCACTTTGTTGAACGTCAATTTACTATAAATGTAAGGGTTTCTTTCTGGACTCTCAGTTTTGTTCCATTGATCTATACGTCTTTCCACTGTCATGCTGTCTTGATTACTGCAGCTTTATCAGAAGTTTTGAAATCAGAAAATGTGACTCCTCTCATTTTATTCTTTTTCAAAGTTGTTTTGGCTATTTGAAGCTCCCCACAATCCCGTATGACTTTTAGAATCACCTTTCCATTTTATGCAAAAAAAAATTAATAAATAAAGCCAGCTGTAATTCTGGTAGAAGTTGCATTGAATCTGTATTTCAGTTTAGGGAGTACTGCCCTCTTAACAATATTAAATCTTCTCATCCATGAGCATGTGATGTCTTTCCATTTATTTAAATCTTCTTTAATATACTTCAACAATATTTTGTAGTTTTCAGAGTACAAGCTTTACACTTCTTTTGTTCAAGTTATTCCTAAGAATTTTATTCTTTTTGCTGCTATGGTAAATGGAATTGTTTTATTAATTTCATCTTGGGATTGTTCATTGCCAGTGTATACAAACACAATTAACTTTTGAAAATCTTGTATCCCATGACCTTGCTGAATTCATTTATTAGTTCTAATAGTTTTTTTTTAATAGAGATTTCCTAGGATTTTCTCTATATAAGATCATGTCATCTACAATTAGGAACAGTTTAACTTTTCCTTTCCAGTCTGGAAGGTTTTGTTTCTTTTTCTTGCCTAAGTGCTATGGCTAGAACTTCCAGTATAATTTTGAATAGACTTGGTGAGGGCAAGTATGTTTGCTTGTTACTGATCTTAGGAAGAAAATGCCTTTGGCCACATTGAATATATTAGGTGTATTTTTTTTTTAGATGGCCTTTAGTGGATTGAGGGAGTTCTCTTCTTTTCTTATTTTGCTGAGTGTTTTTTATAATGCAAGGGTGTTGGATTTTGTTGAATGCTTTTCTTGCATATATTGAGATGATCATGTGGTTTTTGTCCTTCATTCTATTGCTATGGTGTATTATATTAATTGATTTTCATGTTAACCCAACCTTGTACTCCTGGGATAAATTTCACTTGGTCAGATCATATAATACTTTTTATATGTTGCTACATTTGCTTTGTTAGTATTTTATTGAGATTTTTACATCAGTATTCATTCATACATTGTTCTATAGTTTTCTTTCCTTGTGATGTCTTTAACAATCAATTTTTTAAAAGTCACATCACATTGTTGACAGCAATTCTATTGTCAACCATTCCTTCCTGCACAAGACGTTTGGAGACCTGGACTGGTTCCGAAGTTGACAAAAATCACACACTGTGGTCTTCAACATGCCTTTTCTAGATCTCAGTCTCCTCTTCTATAACTATAAAACTTTAAACTCTTAGAGTCAAAGAGTGTCATGGCTGGAATGGAGTCCCAGTCCAGTGCTCTTTCCCTGAGACCAAATCTGAAAACGTCTTCATCGTTCCAAGTGATAAATAAGATAGATCAGCACTTTTTAAACAAAGTATACATGAACAGGTATTTAAATCATCAGGGAATCTTGTTAAAATGCAGGCTCTGCTTCCATTGGTCTAGGGAGGGTCTTGAGATTCTACATTTCTCACAAACTTGATTGTGCTGCTACTGACCCATGGACTCCACTTTGAGTGATAAAGAACTAGAACATTGCTTCCCAAACTTCGGTCACATAGAAGCCAACTTCATATTTTTGGTTATATTCTTCTTCCATCTATACTACTTTAAAAAACATTTTTTCTTTTAATTGGCTAGCAATTAGATGACTTCTTTGGGTAAGGTTTAGATTCATTCTAGACATCAAATTTTATGTGCTAGCTGTGAGTTTTATGTGCTAGTTATATTTTTTCTAACACACATCAAACATCCCTATTCAAATTACAAAATTGTTCATCTGTGTACTGCCAGAAATTATTCAAATTAAAAAATTGTTCATCTGTGTACTGCCAGAAATTATCTCATGTGCCACTGTTCCACGCATCTTCATGGTAAGAACTTCCAAAGGACTGAGAATGGGGTTCTTGCCCTTTAAACATCATCACACTTAATTGGATACCTTTGACTTGTGTCTTATGATTTCGCCCCCTTTTTCTCACTGCAATTTGGCCGGTGATTCCTGTCTTTTCCTCTATTATCCACTCTGATTAACTCAGCTGCACCTGTCAGCCTTTATTCCTGCGAGCGCATGGAGTGAGGCATGCTGAAGAAGTCGTTAAAATGCATAAGTTTGATCGTATTCACTCTTTCCTGTGCAGAGCAGAGCATAGGGGGCTGAATGCTTGAATCAGCATCTGGGCTTCGGTCTACTGGCCTGGGGTTCGTGGACCTGGGTGAGGACACCTCTGGGAACCAACAGACCCAGCCTGCAGGCCTCAGCTGGTGGATGTGGTTGGGGGCACAGCTCAGTTAGGTCTTAGCAAGCTCTTGAGCTCCCTCCAGAGTGTCTGGTGCCATGACTGTGGGAAGCGGAGGCCAGGCTGTTCAGTGCATTTTACCTGGATTCTCCAGGAACTGTGCTCATGACGATGGAGCAAGGCTGGCTCAGAGACTTTTGAATCCTCTCGTTTCTGTTTCTTTTGGGTATTTGTAGGACAAATCACTTAACTTCACTGAGCTGCCTTGTCTCCGTCTGTAAAATGGGGCTGATAATGTCTGCCATGTGAGGTGGGAGGTGCGATAGATGAGATTGCAGATTTCAGTGTGCAACAGGCTGTTTCTGTCATTTACAAAGTGTGTGATGTCTGTTTCCTCCTCTGTAAAATGGAGATAACAATGCCCACCTCACAGTGACAATGGGAGGATTAAGTGGTGTTAAACTGGGGGCTGGCTTAGAGGGAGAACTCAACAGATGATAGCAGTTACTACAGTTATCCTCATCATCACCATTATTCTTATATAAAATATTTAGCAAACCCGAATATTTTCTAAAACTATTTTTCTTTTTAATTTACTTGGCTGTGGTGGGTGTTGGTTGTGGCATGTGGGATCTAGTTCCCTGACCAGGAATAGAACCTGGGCCCTTTGCATTGGGAGCATAGAGTCTTAGCCACCAGACCACCAGGCAAGCCCTATAAACCTGGAATATTTTGATACTTGATACTAGTTTCTTCTTCCTTCCTCTTTCCCTCACTCCCTTTCTCCCTTCTTTCCTGTCTTCCCACTTTCCTTTCTTCTCCTTTCTTTTCACTTTCTCTCCTTCCTAGATGCATCTGATTGCAGCTGCGAGGGGCACTGGGTACTTAAATTGGAAAAGTGGACTTGTGGTCAGATCCTGGAGGGACTTAACTGTGAAAGGAAGGAGTGTAAACTTCAGCCGGAGGGCAATAGTGAGCTATTGAAGGTTGTAGAGCACAAACAGAATATAGTGAAGTTTGGGACATGGACCTGGCAGTACAGATTGGGAAGGAATGGTGAGGGTAGAAGCTGGAGCCACAGAGGTAGGACAACCAGAGAGGGTCCTGGAGATCAAGGGATAAGGGTGGGAGGAGGGGCTGCCCTCGGAGGCAGTTCATCTCGGAGACTCAGCCCCGCTCCCAACTTGCCCACAGAACCCAGCCAGAGCACCCTCCCTCACTGCGTGACCTCACACAAGTGCCTAACCTCTCTGAACCAGCAGTAAAGAAGATCCGAGGCCTTGACACTTTCTGGCTTCCCAGCAAAGACACTGCTGGATCCTCCAGGCTTCCATCATTTTCCAGGCTGCTCCTCCTTCAGAGATTAATTTGTTTACTCCCTTGCCTGGAGATGAACTGAGAGAAGTAATCGTCCATCAGCCACGGCTCCCCCAAACCTGCACCTCCCGCCCCGAATGTCCATTTTCTGGCAAAATATGTTCTTGCTGCCGCCAACACTGCTTGGAAAATGCTAATTTTATCCTCAAATTAAAATTTGTTTCTTTATCCTTGTTTTAATAAAAATGAAGGGTCCGGAAACATTGCCACGGTGCGGAAGAGAAAGATCTGACATAATTTTTAAAATGCCTTCAATCACGCTGCCTTCTGAACGGTCTGTCCTTTCGCCCTGACCTCCCCCCCATCTTCCCATCCCCTGAGGCAGCATTTACATTTCTTAATAACCACTCATTAATATTCATGAGAAGGGGCGGGTAATAATGGCTGAGCACACCGCACTAATTCAATTTCCACCGCCTCGGCGTGTTTACTTAATCACCAAGGGACCCGGGTAACTCAGTACAATTATTTATTTGGAATTAGATCTGGAGGCATCTGGACTGAAAACAGGGAACCAGGAGCAAAATGGAAATCGAATTCTCTTTGTCTTGCCCTCCCAGCCACCTCCTCCTGACTGTCTGCCAAGGCTCCAGGAAGCCGGCAGGACCTGGAGGACAAGTCTCGTGCTGATCATGCTCTTCCTGAAAGCACTGGCTTGTGCTGAGCTTGAATGCATTTCAGGTGCTCTGGCCCTGGCAGGAGGTCTAGGTGGTCTAGGAGGCATTGCCAGGCCCAGAAGTGGGCTAGGCTACTATCTCAGCCAAGAGGGTGTCCATGCATGTCTGGACATGCAACATGGTCAAGCACTTGATGTTGTAGAAGCGAAAGTTTGTGACATGGGATCTAAATAATGCCTGTTCATCATTCACTCTCAGCTTAACTGTCACCTCCTCCAGCCTTCCTTGACTCCTCCCTACCCCCACCAGACTATGTTAGGTTATCCTTTTACAACCAGGATGGGCTTGGTCATAGCACCTAGCCCACTATGGGTAGTCACACAATCATTTCTAGTAAGTTTTTTAGGATCTGTTTCTCCTAGTAGACTGTCAGCTCCATGGCGGCAAGTCCCATGGCTGTCCTGGTCATCATTTATACTCAGCTTCTAGAATGGCCAGCACAGAGATGCTCTACTAATATTTTTTGGCACCTCCTCTGCCTCTGTTCCTCAGGTCTGTGAGTGGTGGCAGCCACCGGCTGTTACTCCTCTTTGGGCTCCTTCACTGAGTCCAGTTGGCTTCTCAGCTCTTCCATTTCCTGGATTAGAGTTCCTATTTTGTTAATATTCAAGTGTTTCCTGCTTAGACACAGACTCAAATACTCCCCTACCAGGGCTGCAAGCTCTGGGTGGGAAGGGCACCATCTTGTATCCCCAGGGCCTGGACACAGAGAAGCAACCAAAAGGAGAATGAATGAATGAATTTTGTCGATGAACCTATTTGCAGGGCAAGAATAGAGATGGAGCTGTAGAGAATGGAGTTGTAGACACAGTGGGGAAAGGAGAAGGTGGGACAAGTTGATAGAGGAGCATTGATATATATGCTTCCCTGGTGGCTCAGATGGTAAAGAATCTGCCTGCAATGCAGGAGAACTTGGGTTTGATCCCTGGGTCAGGAAGATCCCCTGGGGAAGGAAATGGCAATCCACTCCAGTATTTTTGCCTGGAGAATTCCATGGACAGAGGAGCCTGATGGGCTACAGTTCCTGGGGTCACAAAGAGTCAGATACAGCTGAGCACCTAACACTTTCACTTTTTTTCATATGTAAAACATGAAAAAAACAGACAGCAAGCGGGAAGCTGCTGTATAACAGAGGGAGTTCAAGTTGGTGCTCTGTGATGACTTAGCCTGGCGGGCTGTGGCGGGGTGGAATGAGAGAGAGGCTCAAGAGAGAGGGGATATATGTATTCTTATAGCTGATTCATGTTGTTGTACAGCAGAAACTAACATAACATTGTAAAGGAATTACAAATAAATTTTTTAAAAAAGGAAAAGGCTTCTCTTTATGGTGGGGGAGGGAAACAACCTCAATAATAATAATAATGAATTGTCTTGTGAATAGAAAAGGCTTTATAAATAGCTGTAAGCCTGTAAAGTTCTTTGTAAACTAGATAGTTCCTGCCGCCTCATCTGGCTGTCCTGTTTCAGAGCAGCCCCGGCTTCCCACGGAGGTGGCTGCTGACCGGGGAGGCTGAGAGAAGAAAGAAAAGATAATGGATTTGAGATAACGTCTCAACCAAAGCACAAGAGGTGGGGCGGAGCACAAGAACAGCCGATGATTTAATCATCAAGGCTCATTTAGAGAGAGAGGGCTTTTCCTCCCTGCCTGGCTCCAAAGCATCTGGACCCCCATGTGCTGTGCCAGGTCCCTTCATTGAAATTTCTCAGAACGAGACAGGCTTGAATGATGGTTGAGACCTGCTGGCTGACCTGCCTGCCGGGGGAGGGGGGTGGCTCTCTAGGAGTCACCTGGGACCAGCAGGGCAGGTGGAACTTGGGGTTCAGAGAGGAGAAAGGGAATTTTTGAGGTGCAGGGGAGTGACCCAGCCTGTCTTAAGACTAGATTCTCTCCCAACAGAGCCTGAGACAAGGACTTAAGGCATGTAATTTCCTTGAGAGGTGAGCATGGCAAGCAGGGGTGAGAGAGTAGGGAGACGGGGAAGGAGTTGGTTGCTGCTGTGGATACCTGGGACTCAGACCATGGAGGACCCTCTGAGTACCAGGCACAATCATTCACCCCAAGGATGGGAGGCAGGGGCTCTTATCCACCAACTTACATTCCTCCAGGGGTTAAGCATCTCCACAGGGGGCATGAACCCCCTTGTACCTCTGGACTGTGCCTATGGGTGGGTTGAGCAAGGGCTCAGGGCTCCCAAGAAGGCCTTGAGTGGAAAAACTAAGAGACTGGTGGGTACTTCTGGGAGGGTACTGCCAGTGTGCATGGGTGCTTTTCACCAGGGCTGCAGCTGAAAGGTGTGGTGAGGGGCTCTGACATGGGATACCCTCAGCATCCTCCACCCTCTACTGTCCCTGATGTTCTCCAGCCTGAGTGCCCAAGCTCCATGGCCTTTTCTCCCTTCCTTCCTCCTTCCTTCCTTTCATCCTCTCTTTCTCCCTTTCTTTTCTCCCTCATTCCTTCCACAAATACTTCCCCAGTTTGTATACACTAAGAACAGTGCTAGGTGCTGGGAAGAGTGTGTGAAAAAGATAGACATAGCTCCTGACCTGACAGCATGTATTCAAATAGAAAAGACGCTATAAATAAGTGTATGTGCAAAAGAACAACAGGATGTTTTCAGAGAGGAAGTGTTCTGAATGGAGGAAAACAAGGAGATGGAGCAGAGAGAAAACCTGGGGAGGGGAAGAGAAGCCGCTTCAGGCAGGATTGCCAGGGAGAGTCCCTCTAGGGAGGTGACACAGAGCAGAGCCCAAATGATGAGATGGAACCTCCTGCCACCAATGGCTTCTGACTCCTCAGTTCTGAAACTCACACACACACAAAATCTGACTTACAATGATCATTTACTATCACCCTAATTTCATAAGTATAAAGCCATTTTAAACACCCTTAAAGTAGGAAGGCCATGATCTTGGAATAAAGACTGACCTTTAAGTGAAATAAACTTAGTTGTATCAAAAATGCCCTCATTTTGGCCACTACTCTTGAAAACATCTCTCCATCTCAAGGTCTAACTTGGGTTTTAGGACACACTGTTATTTCCTTTGTATTTCTGCCTCAGGGATTTTAGAAACAGGAAAGAAATGTGAGGATTGCTTTGATCTGCCCATATTCAACAACTTTTCCATCTGTAAAGTTAGAGTGGGTAGCTGCTTGAATTTGTACCTAAGGTATGGGCTAGAAAGGGGGAGGCCTTAGCAATTCATTTTACAGACAGAGAAGGTATGTGGAATTCCTTCCCCCTCCCTGCCCCACCCCACAACTACCATCTTCTCTGCACAGTGAACTCCTCTTTTACTCTCAAAACCCTGTTCAAATATCCCCTTTCTGGATTACTCTCCGTGATTAGTCATCCATCCTCCTGTTCCCATTGCAGAAAGTCCTGGCCTGTACTGAGCACATGTCCCCATACATTGTGATGGATGATTCTTTCTGGGTGGGGAGAGTCAGTTCAGTCTCCCTTCCAGATAACCTTGCATTTTCCCCAAAGTCCTCACTGTGAATGTGGATAATTTGGAAATATAAGGAACAGAGAACTGTGAGCAGAAGAAAAAGGCAAGTGAGGTAACATTTATTATGTGCCGTTCAGATGCTTTACATGTGTTGTTTTATCTAAAACCCTCACTTTCATAAAGACAGTCCCTCCCACACAACTGCTGTTCCTCATCCCATCCTTAAACGCGGTTTTTTTTCCCATCTATCACACCCTCCTTTTGGTCTCAGTTCCTGTATCCCCCCAACCGCCCCCTGTAGGGTCTGTTTTCTTCTCCTGTGTATTTAAATGCATTTTATTATTATTATTTTTTTAATGTTTTGGCCAGGTCAAGCAGTGTGGGGTCTTAGTTCCCCAACCAGGGATGAACCCTCATGCCCTGCTGTGGAAGTGCGGAGTCAACCACTGGACCACCAGGGAGGTCCCCTTCCTGTGCACTTCGAGGAATGTGGTAAGTGCTTCTGGACCACACCATGCGATTAAGGTCTGCACTAGGAGAAATGCTCAAAGAGAGAGAAATGCTCAAATAAAAAGCCTGCCTGGCTCCTTCTAGCCTGTAAGTACCAGGATCCTTTAAACCAGGGACTCTTTTGTTTCAGGAACTTCCCTGGTGGCTGAGATGGTAAAGAATCTGCCTGATTGCAGGAGACCTGGGTTAGATCCCAGGGTCAGGAAGATCCCTTGGAGAAGAGAATGTCTATCCACTCCAACATTCTTGCCTGGAAAAATCCCATGGACAGAGGACCCTGGAGCACTTCAGGCCAGGCCCAGCCCGGAGGAGAGCCCTGACTAGCCTTGCCTTCAGGTCTACCAGCACGTGTGCGGTCTCCTTCATAACTGATCCAGTTGCCTGGTGAGTGGGTGGCTACAGATGCATGGGGGTGGAGCTGCAGGGGGTCCCTGGAGAGACCCTGCTCTCCTCTCTGAGGAAGCAGGTGCCTCTGCCAGCCCCCCAGCCCCTTCCTCCACAACAGCTGCTTAACGCCTGGCAGTTCCTGCGCCAGCCTCTGTCGTCCGCACCAACTGTTTCCCATTTCTCATTCTCCTGAGCAAGGAGCCAGTTTTCACTCAGCAACCTTTTATCCACAGGCTACTGGGACTTCTGTGACAGTCCAGAGGCTAAGACTCCAGGCTCCCAATGCAGGGGATGCTTCTTCCATCCCTGGTCAGGGAACTAGATCCCATGTGCTGCAACTAAGACCGGGCACAACCAAATAAATAAATAATTTAAAAATGTATTCACTAATTAAAAAAAGAATATACTAAGTGCCGAGTGTTGCTTTATAGATTGGGATTTCCAGAAGCAGAGTTCGGGATGGGAGGTATTTATTAGGGATTAACACTTGTGAAAGCAAGAGGAGACAGCAGGGTTGGATGGGGAGCAGAAGTCAACTGATGCAGGTTCTACAAAGCCTCAGGCAGCCCAGCAGGGAGCTCTGGAGTGAGCATTGCCTGGCAGCGTGGCTCTGCATCAAGCCTTAAAACCCTGGCTCACCCCGTGACCAGATGCAGGCTGTCCCGGGAAGGGTGTGACCTCAGGCCAGGTGGCTCGCTGCAGCTGAGGCAGACCTGGAAGGGCTGACAGCTGTTTGCTGCCATACTGCCCGCACTGGGCAGCCCCTCTCCTTGTCCACCACCACTGCCATAATAGGGCTTCTCTGATAGCTCAGTTGGTAAAGAATCTGCCTGCAATGCAGGAGACCCCAGTTCAATCGCTGGGTTGCAAACATCCACTGGAGAAGGGATAGGCTACCCACTCCAGTATTCTTGGGCTTCCCTGGTGGCTCAGCTGGTAAAGAATCCACCTGCAATGCAGGAGACCTGGGTTGATTGATTCCTGGATTGGGAAAATTCCTGGAGAAGGGAAAGGCTACTCACTCCAGTATTCTGGCCTGGAGAATTCCGTGGACTTGGGTTGCAAAGAGTCAGACACAACTGAGCGACTTTCACTTCACTTCACTGCCATAATCTAATTGAAACTTCCCCCACGCCCTGCCCTGTGCTCTATGCATCTGTGCAGGCATTAACTAGCTTATTCTATAGATGAATTCATAGAGGTTGAGCAGGTTGCCCAAAGCAACTTCCAAAAAGAAAGTGAGAGTTAGAAGCCAGGTCTGTCCATGGCCAACGTTTTATGGTCTCCTTATCACATCATGGGCTTCCTTGGTGGCTCAGATGGTAAAGAATCTACCTGCAATGTAGGAGACCTGGGTTCGATCCCTGGGTTGGGAAGATTCCCTGGAGAAGGGTGTGGCAACCCACTCCAGTATTCTTGCCTGGATAATTCCATGGACAGAGGAGATTGGTGGGCTATAGTCCATGGGGTCGCAAAGAGTCTGACACGACTGAATGACTAACACTTTCGTTTATCACATCATAGGGGTCTTCTACATTTTTATATTGGTGATCCATTTTTATGCTTTTCTTTAACTTTAAACTTTTTATTTTGTATTGGGGTATAGCCATTAACAGTGGTGTGGTAGTTTCAGGTGAATAGTGAGGGGACTCAGCCTTACATATACATGTTTGGTTTTTTTGGCCATGCAGTACAACTTGTGTGACCTCAGTTCCCTAACCAGGGATGGGGCCTGGGCCCACAGCAGAAAAAGTATAGAGTGTTAACCACTGGACCACCAGGGAATTTCCCTATTCATTTCTTACAGGCACAAATGGTAACTGGATGGGGAACACCAAGGACAACCTTCCCCGAATTTTAGCCTCATCAAGTGTCCTTAGCAGCCAGCCTTCTTTCCCCCCATCTTCCTTTAGGAATCCCCTCCCCACTCTCAGTCCAGTGGTCCAAATGGGGCTCCACCTCCTGCACCAGAGTGAAGCAGGTGAGCCAGACTGAGCCAAACAGTGTATTATGTTCCTCTGGCCAGGCCATTAGTTCATCGCTGGCATATGAGCCAGGGGAAACCAATCAAAGTGATTCTAGGACTCTGCCTCTTAGGGGAGCTGCCAGAAAAGTTCTTGTTGCCCTTGAACCTGCAATAGAACCAGAGCTGCTGATAGGTTTCAGTTACTCTTTGGTGTGTAACAAGCCACTCCAAAACTTGGTGACTCAGCAACAGTGATTTATTATTTCCCAAGATTCTATAGGTTGACAGCGGTGCTTCTGCAGCACATGATATTGGCGGAGGTCCCTCATGTGGCCACAGTCAGCTGTGACTGGACTAGAAAGGCCCAGGACCAACAGAGTTGGAGTGGGGAGACAGGTTGGGGGTGGGGGTGGTCCACCCTAGGTGCTGACAATAAGGAAAAGCATTTCTTTTGCAAAAAGCTTAACAATGGTCATTGTTGTTGTTGCTATTTTAGTCTCTAGGTTGTATCTGAGTCTTTTGTGACCCCATGGACTGTAGCCCACCAGGCTTCTCTGTCCATGGTGTTTTCCAGGCAAGAATACTGGGATGGGTTGCTATTCCCTTCTCCAGGGGGAGCTTTCTGGACCAGGGATTGAACTCAAGTCTCCTGCATTGGCAGGCAGGTCCTTTACCTCTCAGCCACCTGAGAAGTCCTAAAATGATAGTTAACATTGGTTAAAAGTCAGTCTGCTTTTTACCACCTAATGCTGACAATTCTAAACAATGTTTGATTTAAATACCCCACACTTCTAGGGCAGACTGCCATCCCCCCTTTTACAAAGTCTCTCGCTTAGGGTCTGGAACCTCTGTGATGACTACAAGTTGGGGAACCTCAGTTCTGCCCTGTGTCACCTTTTTTCTCATATGGCAGGTCATCTTCCTGGATCTTTCCACATGGTTTCCCTTCTACATCAAAATACCCCAGTATTCCTTTCAGCATGGCAGTGGGGATTCCAAGAGGGAGCATTCCAAAGGTCAAGCACAAATGCTCAAGTGCTTCTGAAGCCTCTTCTTGCCTCACCTATGCTAACATTCCATTGGTCAAAGCCAGTCACATGGCCAAGTCCAGTGTTTGCTGTAGGAGGGGACACACAAAGACACAAATAATGGAAGACATGGTTCACCGAGGCCCACCACATGGGACTTACTTACCACCAGAAGAGGGTCAAGCAGAGCCTTGAGCTGCCAGGGTACAACAGGCAGAGTCCTTGAAGGAGCCAGAGGCACTGGTGCTGTACTTGCAGGAGCCTATAATAAAGGAGCTATTGTGTTTAGGGAATTACAATAGCTTTGGAATCCAACAAAGGATGGTGCAGTTCCTCTGGGCTAGACAATGAGGAGCCTTTGGTACCCCTAGTCTGAAGGACAAGAGCCAGATATGGTTACTGGAATCCAGGGAGAGTAGCTGTGGTTACAAGAGGCTTCTGCCTGGCAGGAGCTGGGACCTTTGGTGGAGGGAGCTTATAGGGAGGGACCTGGGAAAGAGAAACAATCTACCTCTGTCTACTCCCTCCTTCTGATTGCTTGATCTTGCTTCCCATTGGCTAAACCCTACTGGAAGTGAAAGGGAAGGGACCTTGCTGATGTCATGGGCCTCCATGGAAAATGATTCTCTCTCCCATATCTCCTCTCTACTCTGCCCTTTAGGACTTACAAGTAGACAAGTCTGCAGAGGAGAAAGAGAACCTTTCAAGGTATCACTCACTCTGCCCCATCACGTGTCTTTTTTTCTTTCTCTTGCAGATCTCAGCTCAAATGTCACCTCCTCCAGGAAGCCTTCCCTATGTTCCTACCCTTCTCTGTGCTCCCATAACCTTTAGACTGACCCTGCCTCAGTTGTGCTGGCACTGTCTGTTGAAATAACTTGTTTTCCACCCTCCCACTGTACTGGACACTCCTCAAGGGCAGGGCAGGACCTGTACTTAATTTCTCTCTGTGGCTGCAGCTGTGCCTAACATAGGGTCAGGACAGTAAAAATATTCACTCCTGTTTGCCAAGTGGATAAATGAATGCATATTCCCCTCCAGTTCTGCTCCACCTCTGGACCCCTGCTCCCTGGGGGAGAAATGCTTTCTGAGAGACCATGTGAAATAACTCAAGATCACCAATGGCAGGTGGGGGTGGGGGTGGGATACCCACCCTTGAATTCAGCTGTACCTTAGCACAGCTTCTCCTGCCTGTGATGCCAAGGCCCTGACAGAGGCATGACAAACAGCTTAGCTGATGGCTTATAATGTCAGAGATGATGGAAACAGGGAGGCAACGGCTGAAAGAATGGGTTGGGGACTCTTGTCATAACTTTATTTGTGGGAGGTAGTTCCTGTCGGCCAGGTGATGGATGGTGCCAGGGCAGGCACAATACAGACCCTGCCACTGCATCTCCCCTTTCTCTCTAAACCAAATGGCTTTGGGGATGAAAAATGACTTTTTGGGAGAACCGGGGGGAGGGGAACTTCAGGGGAAGGGGGCCGTGTGGTCTGCACCTTGGAATGACTTTTGCTTTTCTTGCTGAGAGTTCCGTTTTGCCTAGTCCAGCCTGATAGTGTCTTTCCTTCTTCCCTTTCTTCGTTCCAAAGAGATTATTGAATAATCCCAGACATGTTACCTGCCTTAGTCCTCAAAACTGCCTAAAAAGGAATGCAGATTATACAGATGAGGAAGCTGAGGCTTATAGGAAGAAAGTGGTATACCTAAAGTCCTCTGTGAAGGAAGTGGCAGACCTGGGATTCGAACTTGGGTCTAGTTACTCCAAAGCCTGAGTTCTCTCCATAAGAATGTAGTGAAGACCACGTAAGTAGCATGTGCCAAGCTCCTTGGAAGCACAGTAAAGAGAGTAATTAATCTGATGGGAAAAACTCAGGGAAGAATCCCCAGCAGAAATATTTGAGTTGATTCTTGAAAGGTGAATAAAATGTTAACTGATAGAGAAAGAGGATATTGGGGTTTGGAAGAGAAAAGAGAGGAGTCGTGTACATTTTTGTTTGTTTACCCAAAAGTAGTCCATTCCCTCTTTCTCCTTTCTAATAGAAACTTGATTTGGGGAGTAATCCGTCCTCCTACAAATGGGCATGAACAAAAGTTCAACCATTCATGAACTTTCCATTTTCCCCGTGGCTGATTGGTTTGGAAACAGGAATGGGAACAATTACAGCCAATAAAGTAAAAGGAATATTTTCCTCAAGTACTTCTGGGAAAAGTTTTCTTTCCCCTTCCTTTGCAGGATGCGATCGTGTTTGATATGTGATATCTGGAGATGTAGCAGCCGTCTTGTGACCGGGAAGGTGAAACAACACACTAATGATGACATCATGGGAAGCTGGAAGGGACATCACTGAGCTGCTGAATTAATGACTCTGCAGCCATGAAACCTTGAAACTTAATCTTTGAGTTGACATATTTTTCTCATTGTTAATCAACTAAGTTGGTGGTTCCATTTTTGCAGCCCAAAGCATTCTAACTGATAGAAGAGGATAAAAGGATGCCAAGCCAAGTGGTTGTCTTCACTGTTCAGGCCTGGGAGGGCTTAAGGTGCAGGCTTTGCAGTCAGACAGAGCCAATTCAAGTCCCAGCTAACTGCTTCCTAACTCTGTGACCTTGGACAAGTTGTGATGTTAATGTCTCAGTTAATGCCTGAGATTCAGTTCCTGGGGAGGAGAAAACTCATACCATAGAACTTTGACAATAAAGTAAATACACGGAAAGGGCTGCTTTGGACTGTGCAGGGTGTATAGTAAGTACTCACTATTTCATACCACTTCTGGTTGTTGCTATGGACATTATTGAAATTTTTTTTTTTTTGCCTCTCTGGAAGCCTCTACACTCACCCCAAACTTACCCTATGACTAGACTCATCTGATCTCTACTTGCCAAACCCAGTTCCCATAATGCTGGTGGTTATGTAGATTTCAAGGTCCTGGAATTGCATTCCTGAATCTGGAGGAGGAGAAGGAAAGGGACAAGGTTACCCTTCTTACTCCACTCACTCTCCCTGGCCAGCCATATTCACTTCCACAGCTCAGCCTCGACAACCCCAGTGTACTTACTATGTCCAAATCTCTAGGTCTGTTCTGAGGACAGACCTAGGATCCCTAGGACCCAATCTGAGTTTCAGGCTTTGAAGCATGGTGGAGACACATTGATCACTGTAACAGTGGGCATCAGAATTCTTCCTGAAAACAACTGTTTGGGTTGGGGGAATACTTTGATAAGCTTCCTTGGAGACAGGTGAGGCCCCTTTGGGCATGGATGTGAGCAGGCGCTGAGATGCCAAGTGAGATAGCTAAAAGGTGATGACATAGTTGTGGGAAACCACTGGCCAAGAACCAAGGGGAGGAATTTGTAATCTGGGCTAGGAAAAGGTTGGAAGAAAAAAATAAAAAGAAGAATTGGGAGTGAGAAGAGGGAGAGGGGGAAAGAGAGAACACAGCAAGGTGTGAGACTAGATTCTGTATTAAAGACAGACAGAGCCCCTCCCTCCAATGGCATAGGGATGCCCCCAACATCTTGAAAATGGGAGATTTCCTATCTGAAAGGGAGTAGTATGTAATGATTAACAGGTCCCGTGCAGTGTTCACATCACTTTATCTGAAATCTGGCTATATCTGTGTGACCCTGGGTAAGTTACCTGACTCCTCTGAGCTTTGGTTCCATCAACTGTAAAATGGAAATAGAGTCCTTGTTAAGATTAAATAAATGTTAAGCACAGTGCTGGCATGTGCTGGGCCATGAAATAATGCCACCAACAAACTGAAGTTCAGAATTATCTAAGGATTTAACTCAATGCTTCCCTGGTGGCTCAGAGGTTAAAGCGTTTGCCTGCAATACGGGAGACCTGGGTTCAATCCCTGGGTTGTGAGGATCCCCTGGAAAAGGAAATGGCAACCTACTCCAGTATTCTTGCCTGGAGCATCCCGTGGACAGAAGAGCCTGGTGGGCTGCAGTCCACGGGATTGCAAAGAGTCAGACACGACTGGGTGACTTCACTTTCACTTTCACAGAGTCAAGCAATAAGGTGGAAAGAAAGTGAAAGTGTTAGTCACTCGGTCATGTCTGAGACTCTTCGCAGCCCTGTGGACTGTAGACCACTAGACTCCTCTGTTCTTCAAATTCTCCAGACAAGAATACTGAAGTATGTTGCCATTTACTCCTCTAGGGGATCTTCTCGATCTAGGGATCGAACCCGGGTCTCCTGCATTGCAGGCAGATTCTTTACTGTCTGAATCACCAGAGTTAGTGGAGATGCAATAAGGTGGAGACAGGCTACAAAGCCAAGAATACCCGACCCCAGAGGATCCAAGTTTCTCACTGAAGGTGGCTTTACAGAGACAGGACCAAGGCCAGGGCACCAGCTCAGGGCTGGGTTTTGGGCAGCTGACTCGTTGCTCCTGAGTGCTGGCTCTGCCAACTGAGGCTGAGAGTTGACTTTGCTTCCCCGTCTCCCCCACCTTCCCTCTTCCTCTCTCTCCTGGACAGTATTTCCCTGGGGCTCCCGTTACCAATTTGCAGAGCAAAGGCATGCACAGGCAGTTCAGGGGTGGCGCAAGCTCAGCGGCGCTGGTATTGTTTTTAATTCAATATTTTGTCCCTGTGCGCCAGCCACCTTTATTGGATGAGAACACTGTTATTGGATCCTGCCCTGCAGGAGAAAATGCAGACTTCCCCTGACAATGGCAGCTAGGTTGTTCTAGAGTCTGATGAGTCGGGGCAGGGCGAGAAGACAGCAGAGAATTCCAGAAAATCTGGTGGTTACAAGCTGTTCTGTGACACGCACAAAATTATTAACATATGTATTCTTGACCTTTCCCCTTGCCCTCCCTTCCAGGGAGGACAAAGCCCAGGAGGCAGCCTTCACATTGCCTTCTTCCTTTTCTGGCACATCCAGTGTGTATTGTGGCTCTGCTGATTTTTCCTTTGTGCATGCCCAGCACCACCCAGTTCAAACCCCAAGCACCTCCTGCCTGGACAACTGGTCTACCCATCCTCCCCTGCAATACTCAAACCTGTTGTCCTTATGATAGACTATCTTATTTAGGGTTTCCCCAAAGCCTGAGATAAGAATTCAGATATACAGAGTTTACTTGGGATGTGACCCCAGTAAACACTGGCTGGACCTCTGGGAGCCAGCGAACAACACCATAGCTCAGAGTTACCCCACCTGAGAAGTGAGGGAGCTGGGCATTTATGCACTAAGTTCTATCAGGCTGAGAGCTGCTCTGGAGTGGGAGGGTGGGGTGGGCTGTTGATTCTCTAACACCTCTGACCTGCTCCACAGGCAGGCAAAACATGGTCCAGTGGCCAGAGCAAGGCTGCTCAACTGAATTCTTGTAGATAGTGTGCCTGTGTGCTCAGTCATTCAGTCGTGTCCAACTCCTTTCGACCACATGGACTGTATGCAGCCTGCTCAGCTCCCCCGTGCATGGGATTCTGCAGGCAAGTATACTGGAATGGGTTGCCATTTCCTCCTCCAGGGGATTTTCCTAACCCGGGGATAGAACCCAGGTCTCCTGCGTCTCCTGCATTGGCAGGCGGATTCTTTACCACTGAGCCACCTGGGAAGGCCTTGTAGATAGCACCTTCCCCTAAACTGGGCTTTCCCCAGCTTTTTTAGGTGGTAGAGAAACACCTTGAAATCATTGTCCTTCTTGCAAAATAGCATGCAATGGTGACAAGTTAATTTTTTAAATGAGTAAGTATATAATTTTATGCTAAAATCAAATACTATCTTGTATAGGGCTCTGCCATAAAAGGTGAAAGCAGGTGCTAAAGTCAGGAAGGAGACAGGCGCTGAGGGAAAATGATCAATGACGGTAATTCTACCTATTAACCCTTCCCTCCATGAGTGGTCCTACAACCACCAGTTCTCCACAACTGGATTTTGGAACAGCTGGGTGCAGTTTATGAAAGTGTTCCACAGGACCATAATTTGAAAACCACTAGATGAGCTGGCTGGAGTAGGAGGGACCAATTAATGGGCAAGTTTCTCTGTCTGTATTTGCTAGCTAGTTACTTAAAATCAACTAGTGGCCTCCCTGGAGCCAATAGGACTCTGTGTGTTTTTGTATGAGCTTCATTTTTTATTTTTGTTGTGTGCTCTTCTCCATATTACTTCCTTTTTCTTAGACCTTCTTTTAATTTAGGCTACCTTGTGTTTTACGTATCTTCTTGTGCTTAGTTGCTCAATCATGTCTGACTCTTTGTGACCCCATGGACTGTAGCCCTCCAGGCTCCTCTGTCCATAGGGATTCTCCAGGCAAGAATACTGGAATGGGTTGCCGCGCCCTGCTCCAGGGGATCTTCCCAACCGAGGGATCAAACCCAGGTCTCCCGCGTTGCAGGCAGATTCTTTACCAGCTGAGCTACCAGTGAAGTTATGTGTCTTCTTAAGTCACTTTAAATCCTTTTTGGAATAAGGTGATGGTATAAACAAAAACACAGAAAATGTAATAAGCTCCATAAAAACCTATTCCAAAAATACCAACAGTGGTTACTTATCATGGAGAGAAATAGGATGATTAGAGGTGCACTGGGGGAGGGGAGCATGTGAATCCAAAGAGAACAGAAACTATGTCATTTTACAAAGCTTAAGGTGTGGCATTACAAACAACTAACACATAGCATGGACATAAAAACAGTTTTATTTTATTGCCTTTGTAGATACTTATATATTTTATATATTTATTATTTACTTCTATAATACTTGTTAAGGATAGAAATTGAGAAAATACAAATAAACAACAACAACAACAAAGAAAATTAAAGCCACCCATAGCTCACTCAGAAAGTATCACCACTGACATCACTTAGCTTTTGCATCTTCTTCATTGAAGATTGGGGCTTCCCAGGTGGCGCTAGTGGTAAAGAACCCACTTGCCAGTGAAGGAGATACAAGAGACATGGGTTTGATCCCTGGGTTGGAAAGATCCCCTAGAGGAGAGCATGGCAACCCATGCCAGGATTCTTGCCTGGAGAATCCCATGGACAGAGAATCCCATGGATAGAGGATCCTGGTGGCCTATGGTCCACAGGATCACACAGAATCGGACACAACTGAAACGACTTAGCATGCATGCACGCATGTATGTGAGATCCAGAGAAGGGGGTCCCAGGGGAGCTAACCTGGACTTTAGGTTCTAATAGAATCTGATGGACTAATTAATGCCCCCAACCAGGTGATGAGGGTGATGAAGAAGAGGAGCAAGAAGAAGAGGAGGAAGAGTAGTAGGGAAGGGAGCAATGGGAAAGAAAAGAATCTTTTGAGGTTTTGTGGGCATCTGAGGGTAGATGGAGAGTTGGGAGAACAAGGTATTGTCTACCGCTTGTTCTGACTCAGGGATGGAGCCTGACCCTCTTATAGAGACATGCTATGGACAAGCAGAACTGCTTTGGTGTCCAAAGGGCAAGTGCCACCTAGACTGAGGAGAGACGCCCACTCCCTACACTTCTGCAGGACACACTCCAGCTCTGCTGCTCTGAGGACCCAACCAGGAGCCCGTGACACCTCCAGGTCCTGCAGTTTCTAGAGTGCCAGGGAGCAACACCCTGAGGAGCATACCGATGACGAACGTGAGGCTTCCCTTCAAGTTACTTGGGGGCAGCAGCTGCTAATGAAGAAGTCAGTCCTTTCTTTCTTTCTTTTTTAAAATTTCATTTATTTATTTATGGCTGCTCTGGGTCTTTGTTGCTACACGTGGACTTCTCTCTAGTTGTGGTGAATGAGGGCTACTCATTGCAGTGGCTTCTTGTTGCAGAGCACGGGCTCTAGAGCGTGTGGGCTTCAGTAGCTGTGGCATGTGAGCCGTAGGGAACCTGTGTCCCCTGCATTGGCAGGCAGATTCTTAACCCTGGACCACCAGTGAAGTCTAAGAAGCCAATCCTTTGAGAGGATCAACCAGGAGTGTACATGGGTATGTGCACACCTAGAAAGCACTCAGTTGTTTATGAGAATTGGGCTGGGTGGGGTGGGGTTGCTTTGACTGGTGTAGGAAGAAGCTCTGCATCGGAGAATATTAAATAATGTCAATGGGACCTCATTTACATGCTCAGGAGGTCAAACTTGGAAAAATTTAGGTCTTTTAAATGTATACATGGATATACATAGAAATTTTTCTAGGCAAAAATTTGAGATCTCACTCTGAGTAGAGGATTTGCTGAAACTTCTGCAGAGGTTGATGTAGAGCGGTTTTTCTTAGGTTGTGTTTCTCAGAATACTGCTTCCACAGATATTTCATGAAAAATGGCTTCTGTGGTCAAATAGACTGGAAAGCATTGAGTAAAACAGTTATTTAAACAGGTTTTCCCCTACAAGACTGCTTGGAACTTTTTAATATACTGACATGCATCATGATCCTCTAAGAGAAGATGTACACTTAGCAGCTGTCCCTCCAAGTCAACCTGGTGCGCAGGTCCATTCTCTGCCCTCATTGATGTCTACCAGGAATGGATCAGGGAGTCTAAAGGGGTATTAATCAGATGCTCAGTTTATCAATAGGTCACGGGGGCCGCCAGTGACGGGAACGTCACTCTTGTCACCTTACCTGCTTCTTCGATTTTTTTTATATCCATTGGTGCATAGCAAATTACTGAAAAACTCAGGAGGTTAAAATACCAAAGCATTTATTATCTTGGTGTTTCTGTGGATGAGGAAGTCACGACTGGCATAGATGGATGATCCTGGTGCCCTGAGTCTCAAGAGGTTGCAGTAAAGATGCCAGCCAGGGTTGCATCATCTGAAAGCTTGACTGCATTGGAGGCTCCGCTTCCAGGATGAACCCAATGACTCTCACTTCCTGACATTCATACCCTGTGTAATCCTCTCCCACAACGAACGGGTCTGACCTGTATGGCCCATAGGATGTTGCAAAATGATGGACTATAGCTACTAGGACTAAGTCACAAAAAAACGTTGTAGCTTCCACTGTGATCTCTCTTGGATCACTTGCTCTGGGGGATGCCAGGTGTCGTGTTATGAGAACACATGGGTGGTCAGATGGATCCATGTGATAAGGAATGGAGGTCCCTGGCCATCAGACACCATCAACCTGTTGGGCGTGTGACTGACCCATCCTGGAAATGACTGACATCTTGACCTTAATCTCAAGAAAGACCTTGATCCTGCTAAAACTGCTTCCAAATTCCTGATCCACAGAAACTATGTGAGATAATAAATACTCGTTGTTGTTTTAAGCCACTATGTTTTTAGGTAACTTTTTACGCTGCTGCTGCTGCTGCTAAGTCACTTCAGTCATGTCCAGCTCTGTGCAACCCTATGAACCATAGCCCACCAGGCTTCTCTGTCCATGGATTCTCCAGGAAAGAATGCTGGAGTGGATTGCATGTGCTCTTCCAGGGGATCTTCCTGACCCAGGGACTGAACCCATGACTCTTACATCTCCTGCATAGGCAGGCAGGTTCTTTACCACTAGTGCCACCTGGGAAGCCCCCTTAGTGCTAAGGTAGGTAATAAACAGCTGCTTCAGCTCACTGGCTAAGGAGCTTGCTTACTTCCTCAGTTAAAAGTGGTCCTTTTGCTGACCGCAAATAGTGACCACATAAAGAATTCTCTCTATCCCTTTTTTTTTTATAAAGTTGATTTTTAAAAAATGTGTATTTATTTATTTGGCTGCATTAGGTCTCTGGTTTTGGCACGTGGGATCTAGTTTCCCTAAACAGGGGTTGAACCTGGGCCTCTTGTATTGGGAGCATGGAGTCTTAGCCACTGGACCACCAGGGAAGTCCCTCCATCCCTTTTTATGAGAGCCTCTCTACAAGATCTGACTCATTAGGACCGTTAGTATGGGGCATTGATAGGGGAAACCTTCAGAATTAGGGGTTTATGAGACTTGTTACACTGTTAGGAGCTGTTGCATGTACTGGCATTCACAGCTTTCCCAGCCCTACATACTTGTGCAATAGACAAAGTTGGTCCCTACCCACATCTTTTCTTCCTTCTCCCTCCCTCCCAAGAGAAAGCCTCAAGAAAAGATGATCCTTTTTATTCTTTTTGATGTTATTGTGGCTGGAACTGCCGCTGCCATTCGGTTGCCAGGAGAGTAAGAAAATGAGCTCCCATGCATCCACCGCCCAGCTTCAGCAATTAACAGCTCACCAATATACTTCTCATCCAGGCTTCCACCCACACCCACATCCATCTCCCACACTTACCCCCACACCTACCCCCACACGTACCCCCCACCTCGGATTATTTGGAAGCAAATTCCCATCATCACATTATTTCATACAGAGATTTCATTATGTATCTTTCAAAGATTAGGACAATGTAATTCAATTCTATTATCATACTTCAAAAATAATAAAGCCCCCAAATAATTCCCTTGCATTGCACCTTCCTGACTATTAGAGTTCTTACTTGGCTCCCAGTGTATCTAAGAAAGCAAAATCTCCTTGTGTCTAATTGACACCTGTGCCTACTGGGAGAGATAATTACTCTTCTGCATTCAGTAATCATCTGTGCTTGAATCATAAGTGTCAGCACTGTTTGGGAGGTTCACTGAGCTCAAATCCCTCCTGTGTAGTGCATAGTCAGACAGGCTTGGATTGGAATACTGCCAATGACTAATACTATGACTGTGGGCAAGTGACTAAACCTTCTACATTTCAGTTTTCACTATTTAAAAATATTACAGTAGGATTTCCCTGGTGGTCCAGTGGTTAACAATCTGCCTGCCGATGCAGGGGACACAAGTTTGATCCCTGGTCCGGGAAGATCCCACGTGCCGTTGGGCAACTAAGCCCCTGCACCACAACTACTGAAGCCTCTGTGCCTAGAGCCCATGCTCTGAAACAGGAGAAACCACTGCAGTGAGAACCCCACGCATCCCAGCTGGGGAGGAGCCCGAGCATGGCAACAAAGAGCCAGGACAGCTAAGAGTAAATAAATAAGTAAAAAAAATAAATCTTTTAAAAAAGATAGCAAACAGAAAATCCAAAATAAAAAATTAAAATACTAGAGTAGAGAGGATCTGAGAACCTGGATTTGGGGAGTGAGAGGAAGGGGAACAAGGACTCCACTTGAACCCCAGAAACTGCATTCTGTTCCCAGGAAATATATATCCTCTTTCCACTGCCTACCCTGCAACTCTTCCCTACTCGTTCAGTGCCTGAATGGAGGCGTCTGGATTTCTTCAGCACTGTCATATGTTTCTAATCAGTCCATGATGGCAGGGTAGGAGCTCAATATTGGTGATAAATATACTTTATGAGTGTTTTTTGGAGGATATTTTCTTAAAGGCTGTTCCAACAAATAATTTATTGTGGCAATAAAAGATGGAGGAGACTCTGATTACATCTTGGAGCACCTAAAGCTTGAAGTTTAAGGAAACTAGGAGGCCCACAGCTACTTGAATATTTCTAGAAGGGATCATTCTTCCATTAGATTTTTTTAAAAGATTACAGCCCAGCAGCTGGTCTCTAGGGTGGTGCCTTTCTTCTACCTCTCTTGTGGATGCCACTCTCAAATCATCGCCAATATCATGTTTTTGGACTGCTTGGCACATAACACATAGCTCTTCTGTTTCTTTTTTCCTTTGTTAGTTTTTCTAGGTATAATCTTCATAACACTGTATTAGCATACTATGTAATGTTCTACATCTGTATATATTGCAAAACCATCACCACATAAGCCCAGGTAACATCACTGTTGTTGTTTAGTCACTAAGCCCATCTGAATCTTTGGTGATCCGGTGGACTGTAGCCCGCCAGGCTCCTCTGTCCATGAGATTTCCCAGGCAAGAATACTGGAGTGGGTTGCCATTTCCTTCTCCAGGGGATATTTCCAACTCAGGGATCGAAGCCACATTTATTGCATTGGCAGACTGATTCTTTACCACCAAACCACTTGGGAAGCCCATCCTACATCATTACAAAAATTGTTTATTCTAGTAATGAGAACTTTCAGAATCCATTCGTCTAGCTACTTTCAAATATGCATCAGTATCAGAATCAGTTCAGTCACTCAGTCGTGTCTGACTCTTCGAGCCCCCATGAACTGCAGCATGCCAGACTTCCCTGTCCATTACCAACTCCCTGAGTCCACCCAAACCCATGTCCATCGAGTCAGTGATGCCATCCAACCATCTCATCCTCTGTTGTCCCCTTCTCCTCCTGCCTTCAATATTTCCTAGCATCAGGGTCTTTTCTAATGATTCAGCTCTTTGCATCAGGCGGTCAAAGTGTTGGAGTTTCAGCTTCAACATCAGTCCTTCAATGAACACCCAGGACTGATCTCCTTTAGGATGGACTGGTTGAATCTCCTTGCAGTCCAAGGGACTATCAAGAGTCTTTTCCAGCACCACAGTTCAAAAGCATCAATTCTTCGGTGCTCAGCTTTCTTTGTAGTCCAACTCTCACATCCATACATGACCACTGGAAAAACCATAGCCTTGACTAGATGGACCTTTGCTGACAAAGTAATGTTTCTGCTTTTTAATATGCTGTCTAGGTTGGTCATAACTTTCCTTCCAAGGAGTAAGTGTCTTTTAATTTCATGGCTGCAATCACCATCTGCTGTGATTTTGGAGCCCAGAAAAATAGAGTCAGCCACTGTTTCCACTGTTTCCCCATCTATTTGCCATGAAGTGATGGGGCTGGATGCCATGATATTAGTTTTCTGAATGTTGAGCTGTAAGCCAACTTTTTCACTCTCCTCTTTCACTTTCATCAAGAGGCCTTTTATTCTTCTTCACTTTCTGCCATAAGGGTGGTGTCATTTGCATATCTGAGGTTATTGATATTTCTCCTGGCAATCTTGATTCCAGCTTGTGCTTCCTACAGCTCAGCATTTCTCATGATGTACTCTGCATATAAGTTAAGCAAGCAGGGTGACAATATACAACCTTGACGTACTCCTTTTCCTAATTGGAACCAGTCTGTTGTTCCATGTCCAGTTCTAACTGTTGCTTCCTGACCTGCATACAGATTTCTCAAGAGCAGGTCAGGTGGTCTGGTATTCCCATCTGTTTCAGAATTTTCCACAGTTTATTGTGATCCACATACAGTATTATTAATTGTACCCACCAAGTTATACATTACAACCCCATGAATAATTCTTTTTAAAACTGGAAATTTGTACCTTCTGACCCCATTTACCCATTTTGTGCACTCCCCACCCCTCCACAGCAGGTGAGCATCAATCTGTTCTCTATACCCATGAGCCCATTTTCTTCCTTTGTTTTAGATTTCACATCTAAGTGAAATCATATGGTATTTAGCTTTTTCTGTTGGACTTAGTTCACTTAGCATATACACAGCTTTTCTGAACTTTCCTCATCTTTAACATTGGAATAGCATTTTGTTAGGATTTGGGGTAGGGATTTGAAAGTATTTGATAGTATTAGTGCCAGGATTATATCAATTTTTCAGTAGATTGATTGGTTCATCTATTAAATCAACAACTTCAGGGAGTGCCAGTTGAGTGCTAGGTATTGTATTAGGTTCTGAGGTTGCTGTGGTGGGCAATGCAGCAATCCCTGGCCTTGTGAAGCATAGCATATGGAAGAGAAAACAGACCCCCCCCCCCCCGCAATGAGGGAAAAGAAGATAAACATAGACACACAAATCACAAGTGTTCTGAAGATAATGGTCAGGAATGCTGATGGAGAATCTTTTTTAAAAAATTTACTTATGTCTTTATTTATTTGACTTGCGTCAAGCAGGATCTTTTGTTGGGGCACACAGACTCTCTAGCTGTGACATGCAGTCTCAGTAGTTGCTCAGTAGTGCACAGGGCCTGGTTACTCCACAGCATATGGGATCTTAGTTCCCTGATCAGGGATCGAACTTGTGTCCCCTGCATTTCAAGGCAGATTCTTAACCATGGGACCACCAGAGAAGTCCCTGATGGAGAATCTTGAGGGGAGGGAGGGACTATTATAGATCTCATAGTCAAGGAAGACACCTGGGATGTGGTGACATTAAGCTGAGACCTGAAGAATGGGGGCCCCAAGCTTCATCCCTGGGGAGGTTCCTAAGGAATTATTAATGGACCTTCCCATCAAGATAAAATTGAAATATCTCAATGCAATATTCAAGATCCTCCATGATGAGGACTGATAAAATACAGGATGCCCAGCTAAACTCGGATTTCAGATAAGCAACACAAAGCTGTCGGTATGTTACTACATATTCCATGGAACATACTTATCTATTTACTTAGTTATTTATTAAAATATTTATTTATTTGGCTGTACTCGGGCTTAGTTGTGGCATGCAGGATCTTCAGTTGCAGCATGCAAACTCTTAACTGCGGCATGTGGAATCTAACCCAGGCCCCCTGCACTGGGAATGCAGAGTCTTAGCCACTGGACCACCAGGAAAGCTTCTGGAACGTATTTATACTAAAACTTTGTTTTATCATTTAACCGAAATTCAGACATGATTGGGTGTCGTGTTTTTATGTGCTAAATCTCTTAATTCTCTCGGTGCTCTTCCTCAGCTCAGCTGCCTTCTCCCCTCTTACTTCCTACCCTTCGCTCCACACACAGTCCAGTTCCTTGTCTATGTCCATGCTGTTTCTTCTGTCCAGGTCACCCATCTTTCCCCATGTCCCCTTGGCAAACTCTTCTCATCCTTTAAACCCTAGTCCAAATGGTACCTCCTCTGAGAAACCTTCCCTGGAAGGTATATTATCCTAATTTCTGGGTGTTCCCCAAACATGGTTCTCATATGGTGTTGCCTTGTGATTCTATATTTTAAGGCCTGGTTTCTAAAAACACACAGACTTGACTGAATACCTTCAAAGGAAAGGATATAAGAAATGAGCTCATTTTCCCTGCCCTACTCTCTCTCCCCCAATTCCCACTCAACTTTTATATTAAGGTCAAATATTGATTGAGTACTTTTCTGTGCCAGGCACCAAGCTAAGTGCTTTGCATGCAACGTCTCTTGTAAATTCCCCATAATCTTATGATGTAAATTCAGTTGGATCTCCACTTTTCAGAGAAGGCAATCAGGTACATAGCCACTTGCCTCTGTCTCCACACCTGTAAAATGAGGATGATTTTGCATCCTCATCTTCCTCATTAGGTTTTCTCCCCAACTAGGATGTAAGTACCAAAAGGGCAGGATCTTTTCTCCTTACACACTTCGATATCCTCAAATCCTAAAATTGTGTTTGGCAATGACTAGGCACCCAATTCAATTTTTGAAAGAATGAATGAATGAGTCACCTTACATAAGAGGAGACTGCAACTTTGAGAGAGAGAAAGTAACTTGTCCAAGAGCACAGAGGTGACTGTGGTGGAACTTTGGCTAGAACCAAAATTAGCGATGTGCTGGTAAATAGTCATGATTTGTAGCATATGTTGATTTCCATGTTGTAAATACCCCCACTGAGGCAGATCTGAAGGAACCAACCTGATGTCAATTGGCCTGCAAATTTCCTGAAAGTCTAACTCCAGGGTCTTACAAGCCTGTCTATATAAGCTGGTTCCAGATACTAAGAACTGGAACATAGTTCTAAAGAGTGCACAGTTCCAAAGTGTACACTCCCAACATTACTCTATCCTGCATCCCTGAATGAGGCACAGTCTATACTCACAGCCAAGTAAGAGAGGAAAAGACACTCAAATAACTCAGTTCAAAGCAGATTGCATAGGTGATCCTTAAAAACCATAAACCCAATCACACACACACACACCCTGCTTAAAAACCTTTCAATATCTTCCTAATGCTCTTAGCAGAAAATCCAATTTCCTTATCATGACCCACAAGGCCCATTTGTGGAACCCCTCCTGTACCGGACACTGTATTAGGGTTTCTGTCATAAGATATAGCGGTTAACACGACATTCACAATTCCGGCTCCCATGCAGCCTGTGTCCAGTAAATGAGGCTGTCAATAAACAAGTAATCAGCCATTAAGGACAGATTAAGATACACTCTGAAGTAGCAAAGGTACTAGGAAAGAGACTCATGAGGAGAGTTTGCTTACTTGGACCCAAGGTTAGTAGTGGAAGATTATGCTCAGACAGTGACATTGGAGGTCTGAAAGATGAGAAGCAGTTGGTTGAGGTGTGGGGCTAGTGGCTAGGCAGAAGAGGAGAGGATTTGGTAGTCTGAGGAATAAAAATAATTTCTGTACAATTGGAGACAGTGGAGGTCGGATGAGGAGGATGGTTATCAATATTTTGATGGTCAGAATGTTTGTGTCTCCCCTAAACCCATAATTTGACTTTTTAACTCCCAAGATGATGGTGTTAGGAAGTAAGGCTTTGATGAACTGATTAGATCAAAAGAGTGGCGCCCTCCTGATTAGTTTTGTAAAAGAGGTGGGAGAAAAATCCCTCACCCGCTTCTGCACGTGAAGATACAGTAAGAAGGCACTTCTGTGAACCATAAAGCAGGCCCTCACCAGACAAGGAAACTGCCAGTGCCTTGATCTAGGACTTCTTAGCCCCCAGAGTTGTGAGAAATAAATTTCTGTTTATAAGCCAGCCAGTGCATTTTTTTCATAGCAGCCTGAAAGGACTAAAATAGACAGGATGAACATGAAAAGCACAAGACTAATGGCCAAGGGAACTAGTAAAGAGGCTTAGCTCTCTTTGAAGACAGAAACTTATTTAAATCCCAGGAGCTCAGATGCATCTTTGAACAGTTCTCTTCCAATGATGGGCAACTTTCACCTACGGAAAACCCATTTACACCGCTTGAGTAGAAACAGGATTATCCAGTTTCCACTGGCCTTTGCACTGATGAATAAACAGAAGCCCAGAGAAGAAAATGTCATCACCAACTGTTTCGCAGGCACTAACAATTGTATGGTCTTGGACACTACACTTTCTGAGCCAGCACTGTCCAACAGAAATGGAATGGGAGCTACAAAGAGAGCCACTCGAGTACTTTACATTTTCTACTAACCACATTTTAAAAAGTAAATAGAAATGGTGAATAGTAAAGTGAAATTAAATTTTATATTTTATTTGACCCTAAGTATAACTTCAACATGTAATCAACACAAGTCTTAGAAATCAGATGGATATTTTCTTTACACTTAGCACATTTTAATTCAGATTAGCCATAGTTCAAGTCCTCAGTAACCACATGTGGTTAGTAGGTATAGTACTGGACAGTGCAGTTCAATGCCTCAGTTTCCTCTGTGAACTGAGAATAAAATGAGGGATAAAACTGCCTAGGTCACTGAATGGATTAAGAGGCCAAGGGAAACACCGTGCGCCCCTCCCCGCACTCCGCCCAGCCTGTAGGGGGCTCGCAACAAATCTTGGTTCCTTTAGGCTTTTCTTTCAGTGCACCGCCCACTTAAAGTCCCCGCCCCTTTCCCCGCCCCCTTCAGGTTCCGGGCGGAAGTAGTGCTGTTAAAAGCTGGGCGCTTTGCAGTGTCGCTGCATTTTACTGCAGTGTGGCCGGCTCGCGTGTCGCGCGCACTTCTGCTTCATTGGCTCTGCGGCCCCTGCTCCAGGCGCTTTACGGCAGTGTGGCTGCAGCTGCCGCTCTGGGGGCCGCGGTTTGGTCGTGAGTGGAGGGAATCCGAGTAGCCGCTGTTGACTGAAACTGGAACCATGGACGTTGGGGAACTTCTGAGCTACCAGGTATGAGGGTCGACGAGGGCTCGGGGGACCGTCCTCTCACCCAGGCAGGAATCGCAGGACCAGAGTTCCTTCCTATCACTTTCTTCCATCTCTGCCCTGGGCCTGGGTCCTCTCACCTCTCGTGTCAGCCGGGTCCCTCCCTCTGATTTCTCCTGGGTTGTTTCAATTCATTCCCATCCTCAAGGCCCGGACCTCTTCTTAACTTCAGTCTGGGCCTCTTCTCACCCTACCCTGGGACTTGACTCCCTTTCACTTTTCTGAAGGCCCAGACTCTTCTTCACAACCATTCGCCTTTAATTCTCTTCTTTAAGTCACTGAGTTGATGATGATCATATTGGGAGAGCACTCGCCTTTCTTGCATCTGAGTATCAGCTTCTCTACTGATCAGCTTTGTGGCTTTGGGACTCCTGTTGTCTTTTTGGAGCCTCAACTTTTGTATGTGTAAAACGGAGTCAATAATAGCTACCTATTAGGATAGTTTGAGGACTGTGTCAATCAGTGAATGTGAAAGCTGATTATAAAGTGCAGAAAGTTGGACACATGTTAATTGCAGTTGTTGGCAGATGTTTGAGTTTCTCACATGTGATGATTCCCTAGGAACCTTTTTGTCCCATTTGCTCAAAATACATGTGGGGAAACTGGCCCAGAGGGTAGAAAAGACTTTTTTCCAAAGTCACTCAATAAGAGCTTTGATTAGAGATGAGGTCTTTTGGCTCCCAGCTCAATCATTTTACCTTTCTTTGGTCTTCTTAAATGTCCAGTATGGTAGCCACTAGCCACATACAGCTGTTGAACATTTGAAATGGGACTAGTCTGAATTGTGTTAAATTGCACTTAGAATAATCAGTATAAAAAAGTAAAATTTTAATACTGATTACATTGATTATATTGTAATTGATTATATTGATTATATCAGTTATTTTGATTACTGATCATACTGATTAAATAACCATATATGGGTAATGGGCAAAATAAAATATATTCAAAATAAATTTAACCTATTTCTGTTGACTTTTAATGTTGCTACTGGCCTTTTAGTGTAGCTACTAAAATTATGTATGCAGCTGGCTTTTCATTTTCCTTAGACAGCTCTGCAATAGAGAATAGGGGACTAAGAGCCATGTGTCTGGAGCTCTGTTGCTTGACGTCTCTGTTTTGCTGCTACCTGACTGCTGTGACCTGGAACAAAATATTTAACTTCTCTTTGCCTTGGTTTCCTCATCTTGTGAGTGAGGGCAATGAAAGTACCTATCATATAAGTCTGTCGTGAAGCTGTTGTAAAATGTGAGGTGTTTGGAGCAATGCTTGTCAAAGAATAAACATTTGAAGAATGTTAGCAATTATATTCATGGGATTCCCTCAGCCAATATATTGTACATAGAACTGACCTTGGAGACTCTGGACATCGTGGGAAAGAACTTGTAAGCAACGGGAGGTATATAGCCAAGTGATTTCCCTTATAAGACAGTAATTGGATGTGAAAGAAGAAAGGAGGTAGGTGGGTTGAGTGAGTGGTTATATCCCTGGTGGCTCAGACAGTAAAGAATCTGCCTGCAATGCCAGAGACCTGGGTTCAATTCCTGGGTCAGGAAGATCCCCTAGAGAAAGGAATGGCAACCCATTCCAGTATTCTTGCCTGAAGAATACCATGGACAGAGAAGCCTTGTGGGCTGCAGTCCATGGGTTCCAAAGAGTTGGACACAACTAAGGCAATCCACTGAGTTCCAAAGAGTTGGACATGACTGAGCGACTAACACTTTGACTTTGATGCTTGTTTGGTCTACACATGAGCACACTACTCATAAAATGGGCTTCCCAGGTGGCTCAAGTGGTACAGAATGTGCCTGCCAATGCAGAAGACACAGGAGACTCAGGTTCAATCCTTGGGTCTGGAAGATCCTCTGGAAGAGGAAATGACAACTCATTTCAGTATTCTTGCTGGGATAATCCAATGGACAGAGGATCCTGTGGGCTGCAGTCCATGGGTTCCAAAGAGTTGGACACAACTAAGGCAACAGAACACTCATAGGAAATTAAAGCTTGAAAAGGTTCATTTATTTGCTCAACATATATTTACTGAGTATGGACTTTGCAAGGCACTGTATCCACTGATACACAGCATTGAGCAAAACAGACAAGGTTCTTGCTTTGTGGAGCTTATAATCTGGTGGGAAGGTAACAAGATAAGAGTAAATGAGTGAGAAATTCAGGTCATGATAAGTGCTTTGAAGGATAGACAGGCTATACTATGGAACTGGGCTGTTTGATGTAGCCGCTGGTCACATGTTACTAGTGAACTCTCGAAATGTGGCTAGTTTGAGTTGAAGTCTGCTACCCATGTAAAATATACATTGGATTTTCAATATTTAGTGGGAAGGAAGTGATGAAAAAGGTGACTAAAGTATATTAATTTTTATATTGATTCCATGCTGAAATGATGCTTAGGGTATATTGACTTAAGGAAAATTATTAAAACTAGTATTATCATCTTAAAAACATTTAAAATGTTTTTAAATTTAAAATGTGGCTACTAGAAAATTTAGTTATATATGCATCCTGTGGCTTTCAGTATATTTTTGTTGGACAGCGCTGTTTTTTCTTGTCTTTATTTTTTAAAAAAATTGTTGGGGCTGCACTGCACAGCATGTGGAACCTTAGAGTTGCCCGACCAGAGATTGAACCTGCAGCCTCTGCAGTGGAAGTGCAGAGTCTTAACCATTGGACCACCAGGGAGGCCCCGGCCAGCTCTGTTACAGAAAATAACCCGTGGAAGTGGGAGACAGGACCTATTATTGTTAGATAATATGGTCTGGGAAAGCCTTTGAGAAATGGACATGATAAGACGGTTGAGAAGCAACCCATCATGTGGAAAGCACAGAATAATCAAAGCAGAGGGAATAGCGAGTACATAGGCTCTGAAGTGGAAGGTGGTGCAGCCTATTAGAGGATCAGGAAGAGGACTGATGCACCTGGAACTTGGTGAATGAGCAGGGGAAAGAAAAGCAATGAAATTGGAGATGTAGGCAGATGACCAGCTGTGGAGGCCTTGCTGTGGGCCATAATAAGGAGTTTGAATTCTATTTTGAGAGATGTTACAGGCACCCTCATTCAGCCCACATTTACAAATGAAAAGTGAACCCCATTTTGGTAAAGGGACTTTCCAAAGGTGGACCAAGGAAATGGCAAGAGTCAAAGCCAGAATCCTGATCTTATTTCCAGCTCTGTGCATTCTCTGTGTGGCACTGTTCATGCAGTTTCCTTTCTGTAAGATTAATGTCCACTCCTCCTGTTCCTAAAAGATGGTACAGTCCATAATAAATCAGATGCACCCATCCTCTTGTGGAAAATCAATGAGGATCACCCAAGTTAATGGCTGCAAAAGCGCTTTGAAAACAGGAAGTTTTTATAGATACGAAAGATGTATTGGCACTTGCATCCTATCTCTAAATATAACAACCCTATATGGAGGGCTGTTTTAAATCCCTGTTATACAAATGAGAGAACTGAGGTACGAAAAAGTGTCCAAAGCTAGAGCTCCACTGTGCTGGTCTGAACTAACATGCTCTTAGATATGTCCTTACGTTAATTCTCAACATGCTCTTTGAGGTAGGTGGCATGCCCGTTTTATAGAAAAGGGAACTTAAGTTGAGGAGGGGTTGGTTACCTGCCCAAGATGAAACAGCCAGTAAGGGGCAGAGCCAAAACTGGAACCAATTGAATACCCAAATCTAGTGTTTCAATTTTTAAAAACTTTTAAAATTGAACTATGATACGTGTATAGATGAATGCATGAATCTTAAGTGCTTTTGATTTTAGTTGTCGTTTACAAAGTAGAGACTCAGTATGACCACTAGCATTCATTTCTCAGGGACAAAGCGGTCTGGTTTGAACATCCCCACCCCCAGAGTTTGATTCAGTAAGTCTCCCATGAGACCTTGAAATATGCATTTCTAACAAGATGCCAGGTGATGCTTAAGCTGCTGGTCCAGGGACCCCACTTTGAGACCCCCCGGTCTAGAAGGATCTACATTCCTCTTAAAATTTTCTCCAGCTGAGACATTTCACCTCCCTTTTCATGGCTGTTCAGTTCAGTTCAGTTCAGTTGCTCAGTCGTGTCCGACTCTTTGCAACCCCATGAATCCCAGTACACCAGACCTCCCTGTCTATCACCAACTCCCGTAGTTTACTCAAACTCATGTCCATTGAGTCAATGATGCCATACAATCATCTCATCCTCTGTTGTCCCCTTCTCCTCCTGCCTGCAATCTTTCCTAGCATCAGGGTCTTTTCCAGTGAGTCAACTCTTCGCATCAGGTGGCCGAAGTATTGCAGTTTCAGCTTCAATATCAGTCCTTCCGGTGAATATTCAGGACAGATTTCCTTTAGGATGGACTGGTTGGATCTCCTTGCAGTCCAAGGGACTCTCAAGAGTCTTCTCCAACACCACAGTTCAAAAGCCTCAATTCTTCTGCTCTCAGCTTTCTTTATAGGCCAGCTCTCACATCCATACATGACTACTGGGAAAACTATAGCTTTGACTAGATGGACCTTTGTTGACAAAGTAATGTCTCTGCATGGCCATTAGTCTGCAGTATTTTGAGTGTTAGCTATACTTTTCCCCTGCCATCTGAGATATTGAGAACAAATCAGTTAATCTTTCTGGGCCTCAGTTTCCTCATATGACTAATGAGGGAAGATTAAATAAGTTCCTCTGAGCTCCCTTCTAGCTTTAAAATTCTGTGATAACTAATTATTTAGGCCAAGAGCGCCAGAGATTTCAAGGGATAAAAAAAGCTTGATGTAGAAGGATGAATCGGGGCTGAAAATCTGGGAGATTTGAGTTTTAATCCTACCTTTATCATTATTTATCTGGGTTACTCAGGATAAGTCACTTCCCTTCTCTGTACCTCATTTTTTAAAATCCCAATTACTATACAATGAGTTTGAGCTATATGACTTCTTGCTCTTACCTTTCCTAAAATTTAAAGACTAAGGTAAATAAAGATAACCTGTAATGTCAAAGATGTTTATTAAAAGTATTTGACATATTTTGAGTGCTTACAAAGTCTCACTTTTGGGGCAGCTTGGTGGGAAGATTCCAATTTTCTACTGAGATTGGTTCTTCTAATAATAGAGTTAGGCAGCAAGCGCCTCAGTATATGCCTTATACCCTTGACATATGTTAACTATTCATTTGAGAAGACAGGAGAATTACAATGTGGACAGGAGGTGGTGGAAAAAGTCTTAAAGAGGAAACTAGTTATGTTCCCAATATGGAAATGTACTTTTTTGATGCCTTCAGGCTTAGACATCTCATCAAGAAGTGTGCCCAGCAGTTCCTTGGCTGAGAAGTTTCTGCTGCATAGATGCATGTATGAACTCCAGGGCATTCTCATTAATACTAATTCCACAGATGTCTGGAAAAAGTTCTTACCTCTGAAGTTTTCCAATAAAGAATTCTCATTTAGTGCAGTTTGGCTCAGTGGGAGTGACTCGCTTTGTGACATGAGCGTATTCTCTTTCAGGCAGATTGGGGTCGAGGACCCTTGGTTTTGGCAATATTGCAGACACCCACTCCTTGTTACCTATCAGTCTGTAACAGTTCCTGAGGTTGCAATGGCTTGTTGGAATCTAGTGTCTTTCTCCTTTACTCTTATTTCTTTTTTTTGAAATAAAAAATTTTAATGCCAGTAATTTGACAGGAGTAGTATTAAAAGAAAGTGTTCAAGAAAAAGGAAACTATTACCCCAATCCTATAAATATTTTCATATTCCCACAGTACTTTTGTGTTTTTCATGAACAAAAAAACTATAAGTTTTTCATGACTATTGTATATATACTGTTTTGTGTTCTATGTTTTAACATTGCCAGAAATGTTTTGTGTTTCTGCATAGTCTTCATGTTATTTTTAATGTTTGCAAACTTTTTTTTTTTTTGCACAAGTCATAGGCCACCCGTTTTCTCCTAAATTCTTCTTCTATAATTGAATACTTAGGCAGTTTCCAGGTTTTGTTCTTGGAGATAATATTGCTATGAACTCCTTCATTCAGGTAGCATTTCCCCCTCACATCTGCTGTTGCTGCTGCTGCTGCTGCTAAGTCGCTTCAGTTGTGTCCAACTCTTAGTGACCCCATGAACTGCAGCCTACCAGGCTCCTCTCTGCATGGGATTTTCCAGGCAAGAGCACTGGAGTGGGGTGCCATCACCTTCTCTGACATCTACTGTTAGTAATTATCAAATGATTGGATATACCTGGAGAGGGGATGTATTGCTGGAAATGGATTTGGTTTGGTTGTTGAGGAAAAGGAGAAGACATTGGAATCTCAGCCCTGATGAATGAATAGAAATTCTGTCGGTAATGAAGAGGGCTAAGGAGTCCTTCTTGACTGCGATTAGGGCATGCAAAAGCCCTGAGTGAAATGTACAGAGCATTGAGCAAGTGAAGGGGAGTGGCGGGAAATGACAGGTTTGCCTCGGCTGCAGCAGTGTCAAGCAGTACACAGTACTCATGTGGGATTAATCCCTTATCTGCTGACAGTGCTGACAGTGGTGTGTGTTCCAGTTTTACTGCAATGTTGATACTACTAGTTGTCATAATTTATTTTTTCTCATTAATCTAGGAAGTATATAAAGTGTTAGTTCATTTGCTTTAATAAGCATTTTTTCCTTTGTTTATCATTTGTGCTTATCATCTACTTCTTTTTCCTAGAGTTGTAGTTTATAACTGTGCTTTTCTGTTGGGTTTTTTGTTGATGAAAAATTTTCGGAAGACTGGACGCTGCTCAAATATATCTTTTCTTTGGTAGCCCCATTTTACCAAGAACTCCGAGACTATTATCCTAATCATGATGTCTCTTACAGCATCATGAAATAGGCTCTTTTTGCATGACAGTTTGCTGCTGCTGCTGCTGCTAAGTTGCTTCAGTCGTGTCCGACTCTGAGACCCCAGAGACGGCAGTCCACCAGGCTCCCCCGTCCCTGGGATTCTCCAGGCAAGAACACTGGAGTGGGTTGCCATTTCCTTCTACAATGCATTAAAGTGAAAAGTGAAAGTGAAGTCGCTCAGTTGTGTCTGACCCTTTGCGACCCCCATGGACTGCAACCTCCTCCATCCATGGGATTTTCCAGGCAAGAGTACTGGAGTGGGGTGCTATCACCTTCTCCAGCATGACAGTTGAGACTAGCGCTTTTCGAAGTTAGTTATTGTTAGTTGGACTATAAATAACAAATTGCTATTCGGGGTGTTTCTGTTTCATCTTCTGGGTGACTTTTTTGTTAATGTTCCCTCCCTCCCTTTGTGATCTTACCTTCTCTCTTTCCCCTGGTGAGTTCTTTTTATACTCATAAAATACATTGCTTTTATGTGCCTCCTTGCACACTAGGCAGTGAACTGAGAGGCAGGGATCAGCACTGGAGTGTCTCACTCATAATTGATACCTAATAAATGATCATCTAGTGATTGAGTGAATGAACCAGTATACGCCTTTAAATATGCCTTTTGGAAAACTTTTGTTCTAATATCTTGTCTGCTTGCTGGCTTGTATCCCTTTGCTTTCATGTTAGACTTCAAGAAGTTTGTTTCAAATCCATTACATCAGTTACTAAATTTTCCTCTTGCTCCTCTTGCTTCAAAACCTACATTTTTTTTTTTAAAAAAAGCTTTTAATTTTGATCTAACTTTAAACTTACAGAAGTTTTGCAAAAATAGTTTGGAGAGTTTCCATATGCTCCTCAAATAGCTTCCCTTAAAGTTATACAACCAGAGTACAGTGGTCAAAATCAGAAAATTAACATTCATATACTGATAACAAACAGATAGTCTTAAATGTCACCAGTTTTAGTTGTTTTGTTTTCTAACATATATTGTAAATGCTTTATTTTTAATTAATTTTTTGTTGAAGTATTGTTGATTTACAATATTGTTTCAGTTTCTGGTTTACAGCAAAGTGATTCAGTTCAAACATGTGTATATGTACATGTATGTATTTTCCATCACAGTTTATTATAGGCCCCTGAATATAGTTCCCTGTGCTATACAGTAGAACATTGTTGTTTATCTGTTTTATGTATAGTAGTTTATATCTGCTAATCCCAAACTTCTGATTTATCCTTTCCCACCCCCTTTCCCCTTTGGTAACCTTAAATTTGTTTTCTATGTGAGTCTATTTTGTAAATAAATTCATTTGTATAAGTGCTGTCATGTGGTATTTGTCTTTCTCCTTCTGACTTCACTTAGTATGATAACCTCTAGAGCCTCATTATTCTTGACTCTTCACTAGAATTTGATTCTATAACCCAGTTCCTCAGCTTAGAGGAACTTATCCATCCTTTTGTCCTTCAGCAGCTTTATGTGAACTCTTGGCACACTAGCCCTGATTTAGGTTTCATGTGTTTATTTATCGAACCTTCTAATCAGATGCTCTGGTATCACACAATCCCCTGCATCTCTCCACCAGCCCCCTTATCACCTACCCCCCGGGTTCAGTCAAGGATGTAGCTGCCTCCGGCTGACTTGAGGAAAGCCCTCGATCTGTTCCTCAAAGATGAAGGACAAGGTTCTTTTCCCTGTAGAAAATATGAACTTTTAAGTGGAGAGCTAGCTCCTCTCTCAGGAGTCAGGAGGGTGCTAGGATCTGAAAATGCTTAAGTCACCGTTCTGGGTCTCATGGAGCTTACAGTCTAAAGGGAAGCACCTCACAGATTTGAGAATTGATAACAGAGGCGTCTGGTGGGCTGCAGTCCATGGGGTCACAAAGAATTGGACATGACTGAGTGAACAGCAGCAAACCCAGTACACAGTACCGTTGAGTGAACAGGAAGTTGGGGCAAAGATGCAGGAGCAGTCCTGTTATTGGGAAGTTGGGAAGGCTTTGCAAGGGAGTTGTGGCTTCTTTAGGAGCGTTCTCTCTTTCCTTTCTATTTCAGTCACCACCATCTTAGTTTAGACTCTGGGGACTTAAGTAGTTTTCTAGTAGATCTCATACTGGCATGATAAATGTTGGCTTATTTCCTCCATGTGCCTACTCTGATCACAGATGCCAGCCCTACCTATTTCAGCTTCCTTGGAGACAGGTCTTATTGAGATGCCTAATTTCGGAGGTGAACATTAGGAAGCCATAGCTTTCTGCAGTCTTTCACTAGATGTCACTGTTTAAATTGGGGGATTGCATTTATAAGACCCCGATAGAGAAGTTTCCACATGTAAAAATGACTGCATTGGATAATGTGGATGGTTCAAAATAGCTCTGTTGGAGAAAATAGTTCAAACACATGCCTTTCTGAATGCACTCATTTTAGACATCTTTTAATGTTTAGTGTAGTTGGTGAACCTTCACTCTGGGTTAGACAGACTGCCTGTGTTTGAATCCCACCTCTGCTACTTAGTAGCTATGTGACTTTGGATCAGTTAATCTCATTAACCCTCAGGTCTTCATCTTTAAAATACAGATTATATAATAGAGTCTGTCTCTGCCCCACCATCTTTTAAAAAAGCTCCACTTTACCATCTTTTTTGAAGATACAGGATCAAATGAGACAGCGTGGGAAGTGCTAAGTAGTATAGTGCCTGACATATGGTAAGTGCCCAGTACATGCTAGCTGCTAATTTTATTATTGATATAATTATAAACAACACCGATGGTATAGCAAGAAGGAAAACATGTTTTTCTCGAATTCTGCAAAGCTGCCTTAGTATTCCCAAGGTCACCAGTCCCTCGGAGATTAGGGTTTAGAATGCTATAAAAGGAAATGAGAGCAGTTTGTCACCCACACATGCCAACGTGTAGAACTGTTCTCAGTAGATTAAAGTATAACCCTATTCTACCACAGTTAGCAGCCTCTGATATCAAGAATTATATCATCAGCACAGTAATTCTTTTTCCCATGTCTCTTTAATATTATGAAGATATCTCAGCTTTCCTCTTTTCTAGTGCCAGGAATCTCATTTACAAATTACTCCTTTCTTTTTTCCTCTTAATGTTCCTGAAGGAAGGCAGCTATGCTCACCACTATACCACCAACGCCTTCCTCTTAATGTTCCTGAAGGAAGTAATTGGTTTTGGTCTGAGTCTTGTACAGCTATAGGAAAAATGGAGTCAGGAGGAAATACAGCAGGAATTTTCTTACCTTCTCCAAGACCAGCCATTTGATTTTAGTATTTCAGCTGAATAGTTAAAGAACATTTTCTTGTCCACGGAGTTCCTAGAGCCTGTTGGCGTCCACTTTGGAATCTCAGCTCCGTTGTGGGTTGGTAAATAGAAGCTGGGTTACCTTCCTTGGGAGTTCAGTGAAAAGTCCAATAAGACTGCCGCAGCGCAGTTCCATCTCTTAACTCATTTTAGACGCCTGTAGGCAGGTTGTCTACTTTGGCGCCTCAGACTTTCCTTCAGGTACCCATCAGTGTCCAAAGTCAGGGACTGAACTGAGAAGGGTTAGAAATAGAGCACAGTGTATTATGATGCTTCTCTCTGACGTTGTCTGACTATAGTCCAGAGGCAGGTATGATCAATTATTGAACACTTTGGCATTATTCATGGGCTCATTCTGTTAATACATAATATTGAGGATTGATTACATTTTTGTTTGACACCTCTGCACCAGTTAAGAGCAACTAAGTTTAGAATCATTTTTGGAATCTTCAATAGACTTAACCATTAACAGTCCATCAGCCCTCTGCTGGTGTATTGTATGTTTCTAGGGCATTATGACACATGCTCACAGTCAGGCTGTGAGCCAATCCAGATTTTTGAGGGCTAGTAAATTTCACTGGGGCTTCCCAGGTGTCGCTAGTGGTAAAGAACTTGCCTGCCAGTGCAAGAGATGCAATAGACTCAGGTTGGATCCCTGGGTCGGGAAGATCCTCTGGAGGAGGAAATAGCAACCCACTCCAGTATTCTTGTCTGGAGAATCCCATGGACAGAGGAGCCTGGAAGGCTACACTCCATAGGGTCACAAAGAGTCAGACATGACTGAAGTGATTTAATACCTAAATTTCATTTGGATTGGTAATCCATATTGAGCCTTTCATTTTTGAATTATTCAACACATTCATTAAATACCTGTTAAACGCAGGATGTCTTTGTAGACCCCAGGAGTACAGTGACACACGAGACAGTTGCAGTCCCTGGTCTTTAGAGAACTTACTCACAGGGAACAAGACAGAAAATAAAGAGAAACAAATATGAGTAAGAGCACATAGACATGCAAACAAATAACGCTCGAGAAATAAAAACAAGGCAGCTTTAAATAGAGACATGAGGGGGAAAGGGCTGATGTAATGGGGTGATGGGGGACCATCGTAAGTTCCAGAAGGGCTCTCTGAGGAGATAACGTTGAGACTGATAATGAATAACAAGCAGGGTCCAACCACATGAAGCGCTGTGGGAACAGCAACGTAAGCCAAGGGGAAAACCGCTACAAAAGCCCTAAGGTAGGAACAAGCTTGTCCTGATTGAGGCAGTATAGCTAGAGCGTGGCGAGTGAGGAGGGTGGGGACAGAGGGTCTGCTCTGGGGACGATCAGTTCAGTTCAGTAGCTCAGTCATGTCCGACTCTTTTTGACTCAGTGGACTGCAGCACGCCAGGCTTCCCTGTCCATCACCAACCCACAGAGCTTGCTCAAACTCATGTCCATCGAGTCAGTGATGCCATCTAACCATCTCATCCTCTTCTCCTCCTGCCTTTAATCTTTCCCAGCTTCAGGGTCTTTTCCAATGAGTCAGCTCTTCGCATCAGCTGGCCAGAATATTGGAGTTTGAGCTTCAGCATCAGTCCTTTGAGTGAGTATTCAGGACTGATTTCCTTGAGGATTGACTGGTTTGATCTCCTTACAGTCCAAGGGACTCTCAAGAGTCTTCTCCAACACCACAGTTCAAAAGCAGTTCTCCTGGGGAGGATGGGAAACCCTAAAATATTCAGATGTTATTGTCAGTACATTGGGAAGCAATTGGGGGATTGAAGCTGTGAAGTGACACAATATGATTTATGTTTTAAAAGACCACTACATCTGTGGAATGGAGGCTGGATTGTTTGGGAGCAATCTGGCTGGCTTCATTGTTCAAAGGGGGTGGAATTCATCTTTGTGCTGCAGAGGGCCGCAGCTGAAGCCGTGCTCTCCCTAGAATAATTGCTTTCCCACCTAGGTTGTTTTCAGAATCTCCGAATTCTACACATTTAATCTGTGTTCTGGCTTAATCAAGAAGCAACACTTTTCCTAGTGCCAGGCTTGGCATGGAAAATGTGGGCATAGTGCCTTGTGTTGAGCACCCTGGCCTGGAGTGAATGAAGAAAGCAGCCTCTGGTGGACCTGAGGACAATGCAAGTGACCCTCAGCACCTGGTAACTTGTAGGAAGCTTTGGAATCCATAAACTTTATGCGCCTCTGCAAAACAGTTGCAGATGGTCTGGACTGATGATTAAATATCACCACTATTTTGCCCAGATCTGCTCTGCTGTGGCCATCCTCTCCATGTCTGGTTTTACATTACAGTGAGTAATTAAAGGGGCACCGCCTTTCTGGTTACTTCCAGAACATCTTTTTCAGTTGGCTTGAGAGGAATTTCAGTTTCTGCCAGTTTTATGAGTGACTGCTGTGAGCAATGGTTGTGAATGGCTCCTCTTTGTTTTCAAAGTTAAAAAAAAAAAACACACCAAAAAAACAAAACTGAAAACACAACAACTTGAAAAGAACTCTCTCTTAACGAGGGGGAATAATTGCCTGCCTTTGCCTCTTTGCTGATTCTTCCAGTGGGAGTTCTGCCATCAGACTTGTCACAGTTAGTTGGCAGGGACTTTTTTTCGTGAGTTAGCACGCAGAGATCTGAATGGGCAGAGATAACACAAATTAGCAATGGTACAGGCATATCTGCAGAGGAACAGATTTCTTTCTGACCAGAGGTGCTGTTGGTGGGCACCATCTAATTTTCTGTGCATCTCTTACCACTGATGACAGGACTTTTCTGCAAATAAAAAGAATTGCTTAAGCACCACCCGAGCTGGGCAGTTTTTACAAGACTTGAGAGTTTCAAAGGCCCTCAGGCTGCTTAGCCTGCCAATGTAGTCCCTGAATATTATCTTCCTGGCTTCTCACTGGGGATGCTTATACCTAATTCAGCATAATGAACTGAAGGAGACAGAAATTCTGATTCTTGTCCCTCATTCTTTTTTTTTTTCCAAAGATTTCTTCTTCCATCCCCATAGAACTTAAAAGGACACAGAAGGCTCAGCGGGGGGAAAAGAGATGGTGTCTGCCTTCTGGCTGACGTGACTTGTACGAGTGGTCAGATTCCAAAATGAAGATTGCAAATCACTTTCCATCTTCTTGGTGCCCACCCCATAATTAGAGGTTTAAACATTTTGTTTAAACGAATAATTCCACCCCCTCACCCCCGGCACCTTTTCTGTGTGCTTAAAACCACGATTAGAGCAATATGGAAACTGGTGAACAGTCTGATATTGGGCTGCATATTCTAGTTGTGCTGTTGGCAAGATGTTGATGAACTCTTATTTTAATTGAAAAAAAAAAGCAGTTTTTAGCTGTGGTTCATCTTGTGTGAGGTGGAGGCACTTTGATTGCTGAGTATAGGGAGTATACCTTTTTTTAGGAGCTTGACATCAAATCTAACAGGATTATATCAGGAGGTAGATGTGCAGCTGGTCTGGAAGTATTGCCTCTACATTAGAGGTAGATTTGCCTTCAATTGACAGATTATCTTTGTGTCTGTCAGAGAAGGGGGTCACTTAAAGGGTTAGTATGTTCCTGATTTGAAACAAATGAAAAACAGCTCATAGAGGAGCTTGTAGAAATTGTCCTCCTTTCATTGAAATAAAAGAATATTTGTTTTCTCCTTCCTCTGTCACCAAGGCAAAAGAACAAAATAGAAGGTTGGGAACTACAAGGTATTGAAGAGCCAGGCATTGAGCTATTTGATTTGTCATTCTGTCGCATCCTAAAGGCAAGTCCAGGAAGTCCGTTTTCTTATTTCTATTACATAGGTGAGGAAAGAAAGTTCACAGAGGTTTAGTGACTTGCTCAAAGATACCCAGGAAATAGGTGGTAGAATCTTTTTCCTAATTGAGGACTTCAGTGGATGAAAGTAGCTTAAAAAAAGAAACACCCTAAAGAGTAGAATGCACCCTACCTTGTATTCGCCTGTGGTCTGCCATGTATGTCATTCTTGTCCGGTAGAGCACCACATATGGGTTATCAAATCCAGGGCGGCAGAGCACTGTGCATCAGTTACCAGTCCCAGGGGAGGACTTCACATGCTGCCATGGCATCTTGGTATTGGAGTTGCCAAGGAAAGCACAGCACAGTCAAGCCCTGGATGGAACAATGCTTTGCTCACAAAGAGAAGAGACAGAGAAAGGTCAGCTCCAGGAGTTTGTGTCAGTCCCGTGGCTAGCAGGGCCCTCCCCCTTCCAGTGATGGACAGCTGGCCTGTGTGCACCCCTCTTTCTTGTAGCGGAAGGACCCAGACCTGAAAGTTGTGGTATGACTCAGGGCTGTTGACAGACATACTTATGCAGAACAAAGGAACACTCGCTGAGCCTCAAACAGGGAAAGATATTCCCATACAAAGTGGTAAACCAGACATAGGCCGTATTTGTTCCTTATCTCTTGTAAAGAAGTATTCCAGGTCCAAGGCCCATTTTTATGTGACTGAGTGGGTTTTGAAATACTGCATGCATGAAGCTGCCTTTCCCAACAATTCTTTATTGAAATTACTTGATTACATCTCTTTCTTCCCACTGGACTTTGATTTCCTCTAAGGCAGTGACTATACTGTACCTACTGTATAGTAAATACTCAGTGAATGTGTCTTGACTGAAGAAAATAAGAATGAAGGTGAATGAATGAAGCAGTGAATCAGTGATCAGGTGGCTGAATTTGGGTTTCTTCCAGGTATCTTTTTATGTGAAGACTTGGCACCCTCTCAGTTGCCTTCTCTTTCTTATCTCTTATTTCTTGATGGAGAGAAGATTAAGCTGAGTTTGTGGCTGTTAGTGGCCCTGGTCATAGGACTCACTGGGTTGAGTGAAACTTGTCTTAAATAACAGTTGATGATTTTAATAAAAATCTGATTTCAATACTGTAATAACCTGAGAGTTGACTGGAATTTTTCTTTTTTCAAAGATCAGCGCTGTCTCTGATTCCAAAATAAGAGATTGACTAATCGTTTGTTTGCCAAAGATTTATACCAATGCTACTTTGGGTTGTTAATGCTGTTTTCTCTTTACCCAGCCTTGTAGGCAAAAGATAAGAAACAATACAGCAAGGTTAATTTTTATTTCGTGTTGGTTATATCTGGCACATCCATTTCTATTTGATTTTTTTTTTTTCCCCTTAAACGTTTATTATTTTTCTAGGTTAGGCACTTCCTTGCTATGGGAGCTTTTTCCAAGGATGAGACGTGGAGATTTGCCCAAGCAAGGTCACACACTAGTAACAACAAAGTTAGGTGTCTGACCACTAGAATCCATCCTCATGTCCCTGCACTATTCCCCCTCTATAAATTGGACTGCTTTAGCATCATTTCAAATGTACTGTATATTTTATACAGGCCAAGGACACACATGGGTTTCTGAAACAGGAAGTGGTAGAGCTGCTAAAAGTTCACTTAAGCTTAAGTAGCCTTGGGACACGGATCTGTAGTAAGCACAGAAGTCAGTTAAGGTGGGATGATTTCCCCATCACATGGTAGTACTGTGGTGTCCTGGCAAGACTGAGAGCTTTGGGCTTAGAGTAACTGCTTGAATCCTGTCTCCACTGTTTTCCAGCTCCTTGACCTTAGGCAGCTTGTTAAGCAAGCCACCCCCCAAGCTTTGGTTTCCTCACTTGGAGAAACGTGGAATGGTCTTACCTACCTGGCAGGGTTGTGTGAGGATTGAAAAAATAATGAAATGTCAAGTTCCGGGTATATAATAAGTACAGTTAATGGTCACTTCTGTAGCTTGGATAATCACTTGGTGAGGAAGCTGGAGGAGGAAATCTTTATGATTTCTTTAAACCCTGTGATTCTCTGACCTCAGCGCCTCCTGAGAAGCTCTTGGTAAGATTTATATCCGACTCAGCCTATTGAGGCCCGTCCTGGCTTCCTTACCTTTGTTTAAAACGTGGCTGAGTTTCCTTGTGTATAGGGTTTCTCCGCCAGCGTCTCTGGTTTTTTTTTTTTTTTTTTTTGATATGTTTACTGGAATTCTCAAGTTTCTAAGTAATTTCAGTCTGAGACAAGAGAGTAGGATTGATGTCAGGCTGCTTTAACACAGGTGTTATAAACAAGATTAAGAGGTTGTTGAAAAGATATCAGTGGCGCTCCGGGGCTAGCTTCCTGGAGTCATTCTACATTGAGAGCTAATGGGTAGTTTGCCTTGATAGCTCTCTCTGAGTTGGTTGTAACCAGCTAGAGATTTACCCACAGAGGAAACCCTCTTATGAAAATTCACTTTACTTTCCTTTATAAAAAAATAAAGCTATTATAACTTGTAATGATGTCTTTGCATGATGCAAAACACACACACACAAACTGTCTTTGCACTGTTTTAAGGTAAAGTTTTCTTAAAAGACTCCTCGGGAGGAAAATTATGACCAACCTAGGCAGCATATTAAAAAGCAGAAACATTACTTTGCCAACAAATGTCTGTCTAGTCAAGGCTCTGGTTTTTCCAGTGGTCATGTATGGATATGAGAGTTGGACTACAAAGAAAGCTGAGCACTGAAGAATTGATGCTTTTGAACTGTGGTGCTGGAGAAGACTCTTGAGAGTCCCTTGGACTGCAAGGAGATCCAACCAGTCCATCCTAAAGGAGATCAGTCCTGGATGTTCATTGGAAGGACTGTGATGTTGAAGCTGAAACTCCAATACTTTAGCCACCTCATGCGAAGAGTTGACTCATTTGAAAAGACCCTGATGCTGGGAAGGATTAAGGGCAGGAGGAGAAGGGGACGACAGAGGATGAAATGGTTGGATGGCATCATCAACTCAATGGACATGAGTTTGGGTGGACTCTGGGAGTTGGTGATGGATAGGGAGGCCTTGTGTGCTACAATTCATGGGCCGCAAGGATTTGGACACGACTGAGCGACTGAACTGAACTGAGCTGGCAGCTCAGTTGGTGAATAATCCGCCTGAAATGCTGGAGACCCTGGTTTGATTCCTGCATCAGGAAGATCCATTGGAGAAGGGATAGGCTACCCTCTCCGGTATTCTTGGGCTTCTCTTGTGCCTTAGCTGGTAAAGAATCCTCCTGTAATGCGGGAGACCTGGGTTGGAAAGAGTCCCTGGAGAAGGGAAAGGCTACCCACTCCAGTATTCTGGCCTGGCCAATTCCATTGGACTGAATAGTCCATGGGGTTGCAAAGAGTTGGATACGACTGTGTGACTTTCACTTTTTTTAAAGGAGATCAATTAAGTTTTGTTTTGTTTTGCTTTTTTTTTTTTTAAATACTAAAAGCCTACCAAACTTCCAAGAAAACTTTAAAAAGGAGAGAGATGTTCAAAACAATTATTTTATTCTCCCATGTATTTATATATATATTTTCTGTATTATTTAATTATCTTGACCCTTGGTGGAGTTTCTTCCTGCCCAATAAGGTATGCGTTTTGCCTTATCTAGTCTACCAGACAGTACTGCTAGGAAACTTGAGTATCCTAAAATGTTTTTGAGGTGAGCAGTTGCTACTTTAAAATCACCTTGAAGCCACTTTTATATTCCTCCTGAGAGCATTGTGCTGGTGGGGATAGAGCTTGTAGGGGGAATTTGTAGGTTCCCAGGAAGCATTCACCCAGGCTACCAAAGAATTTCTTTCGATCGTATTCCACACGGTCATTGGTTCCCTCTGTTTTCTGGGTAAAAGAAATGTTTCTGACTCAAACTCACTTACCATCCTTGTCTTTATTGGGAATGGAGGTATTTTGCTAACTTCAGTGGTTTGTAAAGCTTCTATAAATAGTAAAACCTTTGAGTTGAGGAAAATAAAGTGCATCCTTGACAAAAGTAGACATGAAGCCATCTCTTTTTGTTGTTTTTGATGGACTCATCAACAGGTATGTGTTGAGGCCATTATACCAGATGCTTCATTCAAGCCGAGAGTGAAAGGTAAATCGGCACACCAGTGCTGGAAAGAATATTGTAAAATTGTGCTACATTTGCAGACTTTAAAATGTTATCCATAATGTTGAAAAATACGCTTTGACAAGATAGTTCAGTCACTCAGTCGTGTCCAACTCTTTGTGACCCCATGGGCTGCAGCACGCCAGGCTTCCCTGTCCATCACCAACTCCCAGAGCTTGCTCAAACTCATGTCCATTGAGTCGGTCATGCCATCCAACCATCTCATCATCTGTCGTCCCTTTCTCCTACCCTCAGTCTTTCCCAGCATCAAGATCTTTTGCAGTGAATTATTTCTTCTCATCAGGTGGCCAAAGTATTGGAGCTTCAGTTTCAGCATCAGTCCTTCCAATGAATATTCAGGGCTGATTTTCTGATTTTCTTGAGGATTGACTGGTTTGATCTTGCAGTCCAATGGACTCTCAAGAGCCTTCACCACAGTTCAAAAGCATCATTTCTTTGGCGCTCAGCTTTCTTTTTACTCCAGCTCTCACATCTGTACATGAATACTGGGAAAACCATAGCTTTGATGAGATGAACCTTTGTTGGCAAAGTAATGTCTCTGCTTTTCAATATGCTGTCTGTGTTGGTCATACCTTTTCTTCCAAGGAGCAAGCGTCTTTTAATTTCATGGCTGCAGTCACCATCTGCAATGATTATGGAGCCCAAGAAAATAAAGTCTGTCACTGTTTCCATTGTTTCCCCATCTATTTGCCATGAAGTGATGGGGCCAGATGCCATGATCTTAGTTTTTTGAATGTTGAGTTTTAAGCCAGTATCTTTCACAAGATACTCAGGGTAAAGTTTCATGTGAGTTCTGTCTTCCTTGAAATAAATGTGGCAGCCACTGTGTAACAGATTTGTGTGGATAAGTTTTAACCTTTAATGGAAAAAATGGTAATATCTGATGTCCTGAACTCCAGAGATCAAAATCATGTCAAAACCCTTAAGGAAATACTAAGCAGTTGTGAAAGAGCTAGACTTTGTAAATGAATAACATGACATTTCTCACTTATGATCTGGTTCTTCTCACTCAGTCAGTCCCAGGCTATTCACTATACTCTGAATATTCCCCCACTCCCCATTTTCTAGAAATATCTTTACTTTTTCATTCCAATCTGTCTTTCTGCTAATATATCCTCTCCCTGCACACTGCAACCACTCCTTCAGTTTGAAAGAAGAACGCAGGTTTGAGTCTTATATCTGAGCCTTGGGTCTAAAACTATGAATAATTTGAACATTGCTATATTAATTTGTTATTTAATGTTTAAAGATTAAGAGTGGACTGGTGTTCATGGTACATACCCACTGGGCTCAGTGTGGGTTGCGCAGATGATCTAAGGGAAGGAGTTTTATAGAAATCTCTGTATAGACAGATGACAGTAAGCTCTTCTGGTCAGTGAGCTTCCAAACAGGCAAGGAGCAACTATAGGAAAGAGCTTTCCTGGCTAACGGCATGGGCAGAAAAGTGACAGAAAAGATCTTAGTGTTAGTTGAATGATGATGGCAGCAGGGAAAGATGATGCAAATTACTGCCTTTGAAGTAATAGTTTCTGAAGTTGTGACTAAGGAAAGTGGATTGGGGGGTTGTGTATACTGCTGTCAAAAAGGGAGTTAAAGTCCAGACCTAGCTCTATGGCTTCAGGCTCAAGTCTTGTCACTTCTTCGAGTCGTAGTTTATTCGTCTGTAAATTATAAGGTTACACAGACACTTTACTATTCTTACCCTCTGAATATCACTTGGTGCTACCATGAGAAAATTTGCTAAGCTGTGGCCCAGGGGGGCATAAAATGATTAAAGATGTAAATACAGAACAGATGAATTCTGCCTCGTTGCTGTCATCTAATGATCCAGGTAATTCTGAGAATATGCATACATTATATACATTTGCTAATTGTTGTTGTTCAGTTGCTCAGTCGTGTCTGACTCTTTGTGACCTCATGGACTGCATGCAGCATGCCAGGCTTCCCTTTCCTTCACCATCTCCTGGAGCTTGCTCAAACTCATGTGCATTGACTCAGTGATGCCATCCAACCATCTCATCCTCTGTCATCCCTTTCTCCTCCTGCCTTCAATCTTTCCCAGCATCATGAAGTCAGCTCTTCGCATCAGGTGGCCAAGGAATTAGAGCTTCAATTTCAGCATCAGTCCTTCCAATGAATATTCAGGATTGATTTCCTTTAGGATTGCTAGTAGTGAATTATGATTCTTGAGTAGTACATTGGTTTAGCTCTCCTCTTCCCTTGTCATCCCTCATTGATTTAGCAGCATGGGTTAAGTACCTGCTATGAGCTGGGCGCTGTTGGATGCTGAGTGTGTTAGCAACAAGGTTAGATCTCAGGACACCTACCCTTGAGGACCTAGCCTATGATTTAGTGGCAGAGATGGAGATTTATTAATGCACATGTTGTGTACTGATAGAGGTATGATATGATACAGTGCTGAGGAAGCTCAGAGGTCTTCCTGGACAACATTTGGATGACTCTTAGAGAAGGTGACCTTTGAGATGGGGTTTAAGGCTGAGTAGGATTTCTCTAGCTGGAATAAAAGGTGATCTGTTCTTCATGGTTTGTATTCACTCCATTCCAAGGCATCATTTGAATAACTGAAAGTGACTCCTGGGTCCCTTCCAGATTCTTCTCTCATTCCCTTATTGGTTTTTTTTTTTTTTCTGTAGCAAGGGTTCAGACCCTGTGTTACCCTGCTCACGCAATATTGAGATTATAGTGCCTCTTTTAAAATGTGGTGGCTAACTCTGTTCTATGGGACTGTAGCCGAATTGAATATTTTGCTTCTAATAGTGCACCCTTAATGTGCATTCAGTTTTTAAAAAATTTAAATTGGCCATCCTGTTCAAAAAGACATTTGCTAAAACTGTCAGCTCTGAAGTCGTATCTCCCCTGGCAGGGACTTTATATGTTTACTATTTTGAATTTAAACAGAGACCTTTACCCTGCTCATACTCTTTCAATTCAACCAATTAGGATTCTACCTATCTGTACTACCATTCACCCAGTTTAGGATAGTGATCACTTCTAAGAAGGATGATAAAGAAACCGGATTAAGGAAGGGTACACAGTGACATGGGATTAGAGAAGGATACATAGGACACTTTAACTGTATAATATTTTATTAGAAAAAAAGATCTGAAATAAATTTGGCAAAATGGTATGATTATCCATACAATTAGGGGAGGGGTGAAGGAGAAGCTAGTGGGGAATCATGCAGAACAAGTCATGCCCAACTGGTTGTAGTCCCTTGATATTGTTACTCCTGACTAAGGCTAAGTGTTTACATTACCTACAGAGTATCTTTATCTCAACAAAGCCTTTCACAAAGCCACTCAAGTGGGCAGACAGAGAAATATAATTGTGATTATATTCTGCGTCAAAAGTAACTATAAAAGTCTGTTGTATATGTAGGACTTTGCAGTTAGCTGTCATCAAAAGAAATTGAATCCTAGGCTCTGTTTTCTTTTCAAAGTGGTGTATCTTTATTTTACTTACTCTTTCTCTCCCTTGCCTGATTAAAGACTATCCTGTGAGGTAACAGAGCAAGAGCAAAGCATTTTTATAAATGCAGGGCTAGTAGGTTCAGTGACTAATCTGAAGTCATGTGACTTTTAAGTGATTTACTAGCACCCAGAATTTTCGGATTATTGGTCTCTTGCTCTTTGCATTATACTCTGTTGCTTCTTTTAGAACAGTGCAGTTCTGTTGTGGTTGTTGTTCTTGGTTTGATGTCTGATATTCCCTCCAGCACCTAATAGAGTGATATTCAGGTTCTATTAGCTCAGTAAATACTTCCTGAGTGAATGAATGAATGATCATGGTTCTGGTGTAGCTAATAAAACATTCATATTGTCTGTTAAAATGGAGGCGGTTTACCTTACAATGATTTTACAAGTATCTGCCTCTGTTAGGCTTGATAAATAAAGAAACCAAATCAACATTCCACTTTCTGATGCAACTGCAGAATTAATCAGAGAAGATGTCAAAGTAAATCACAAATGCTAAAGAATAGTTTGTACTTCCAAAAAAAAAATTATGCACATTCTTTGGAAGTGAGACGAATATATATTCAGGCTTTAACAAGGAGTAAAAATTCTTTTGGTAGGAAAAATTGTTAAGTAGGATCTTCATGACTGGGATTTAAATCATAAATCACATCCATGTTGCTTGCCAGCCAATCAGATTCCAGATCATACAGTGAGATCTTTGGTGATGTTTCTTTTTGATACATTGATTTTTTCCCCCCTACCCCCACCCCTTGTGGACATTGTTAAAACCCACATTCTTGAGTAATTACTGTGCTCTTAGTATCTGTAGTCTTTTAAATTGGAAGCTAAATAAATGAGGTTTCTATTTAATATTTGCATTGACTTTGTTTTGAGATTTTGAGAAGTTTTTGGTACCTGGTTTTTCTTTCAGAAGAAAAGGTGGCATATTGCCATGATTCTTACAAAGGCATAATATATAATTATGTGTGAATGTCTGGAATTGTCACTGAGATATTTCTTAAAAATGTGATTATGATAATCCTTTATGTTGATAATAGTGCTTTATAGTTTACACAAAGTCCGTTTGTAAGATGTTTTAATCATCACAACAACCCTTTGAGTGGGTAGAATTTTCTGCCTCTGATGACTTTGATCCCTAATTATGAACTCTGGCTGATGATACTTGCAGCATTAGAGATTGTGAGCTTTTTCAGTTCTGGTGCCTCAAGCAAATTTGCAAGGGAGCCCTGATGTTAACTTTGGCAGGTTTCATGCCTGCAAATATTGATTGAGCCAGAAGCCCTAGTTGTAAAATGTCACCAGTGAATGTGCAGCCAGCAAAGGCAAGGGAAAACTCATTACTGCAGCTCATCTGTAACTTCTAGGTCAGGCCACTCACTACCATCTGGTCAAAATGAATGCTTGAGAACTCCTTTTTATTCTGACAAAATGTAATCAGGCGAGGTTAACAGCAGATGATTTCTGAGCACTTCGAATTGGTTAGAGCAATCCGTCCACAATCTTGGGTTTGTGGCATTCCATATGTCTAATCATCTGAAGAGGTATTGGAAAGCTTTAAAATTATGAAATCCCGAAATAAAGGTAGGAAGGAATTTAATTATGTATATACCTCCCTTAACTGTGTTGCATATATTCTTCTCCTCTCATATTGAAAGTGTTTATTCTGAAAAAGAAAAAGCAATGGGAGAGGCAGAATTGAAATAGGATTACTGTCTTAAAATCTAAAGATTTTTTTTTTTAATGTGAGAGTGAGACTAAACCAATTTTATATTGCTTTAAGGAGAAAGATTATGGACTGGGGAAGAAAATTATAAGTTGAAAGGTTTCTCCTTAATTGAATGAATTCTGAGTTATCCGGAGATGGAGGGGGTACAGTTTAGGGAGAAGGTGAAGTTTCTGATCACCAAAAGTGTTAGGAAAGAAAGCCCCACCCTATACCACAATGTTTTAAAGGGTCTTCACACCTCAGAAAGATAATCCAGTTAGATGAAGGGTTCCTGAAGTCTGGATTGTCTCTAGCGCCTCAGAATTATTGCACAGGGTTTTGAATCCAGATGTACACAAGCATTTTCTGTAGAGTCAATCTCAGTCTCTCAAAATCTCTCTCAAAATTGATCAATCTCTTTCTCTGTTTCTGTCAGCTCTGCTCTTCTCTGTCTCAGAAATGTGGGAGTTTAAAACACAAATTCAATGGAAAAATATTGCCAAATACATAGAAACTATTTGTTATCATTGTATATTTTCTCACTCATTGGATACTAAAAAATGCAGCTGGGTATGGAGTCTGTCAAATATGTTTACGTTAAAAAAATGGGATCCTTATTTTAAAAGCTGATAATGGTCAACACCCTTTCCATTCCTGAATTTCTTTGATTTTGAGTCAGGCGTGTCCAAGAGAGATACATGTATTGTCTCCTATGGGCTAAACTGTGATCAGCGCTGTGGAAACCCTGGCCTTTATGTGCACACATACATAGATACACAAACGTCTGTGTGAAAGCGGCTGTTATTCCTAGCTTGTAGACTGAAAAACCTCAAACCTGGAATGAGTAAGTTACTTTCCAGGGCTGCTAAGTAAAGGGACCAGGATCTGAATTTAGGAAAATCTGACTCCAGAATTCCTTCTCCAAACAGGATATCACCACTGCACACAGGTTAGGAATGACTGATTAGTATGGCAAAGGAGGAAACGAACTATGTTGGGAATTAGAAGCCTTATGTTATTACCTACCACACACAAGGTGCTTAAACACACTGAGCTCAGATTTCCCTATTTCTGTAAAAAGAGGGACAAACTAGATTATCTCTTTCAGCTCAGATTTCTGAGTCTTTCCTATTGTTTGATATTTAGGAAACAGTACTTTGTGCCCTGCCTCGGAAGGCCCATGTTCTGAAGATATGTGACCTGCTTGGTGCTAGGTGAAGAATTCCTGGCTTATTATAAAGTTAACAGATTTCCTTTGAGTTTTTCCATTTCCTTAATAAAATTGAACATATTTTTTCTGCCATTAACATCAAAGTACATTTTGTGAAAATTACTCCATTTCTTAGCCAGGTAACTCAAAATATTGAGCTACATTTAGATGTTCCCCCCCCAATTGCACATCTACATTATATCCTGGTACAAATGTGCTCTTCACAGTAATAATTGCACTGTGTGTTTTCATAATTTATCATAATGCTACCATTATTGCTTATTATAGAAGCCCCCTTTCTTCCCCACCATCCCCAAGTCTAATTGAGGTCGAGACAGACCATAAATGCGATAATATAGATTGCATGCTCAGAGGAAATGGAGTTGGTTTCATAGTGGAGTTTTAATTTAGGATTTGTTCTGGTGAGGTAGCCTCTTCCTATGGTACATTACTTTGAGCCCAATATAACTGCATTTTCCCACAGCCCCTCATTATAGCTACAGCTTCTCATTGCTTTTTAATTAAAGAGAGAGAGAGACAGACAGAGAAGGAGAGAGAGAGGGAAGAATGAAACCTAAAGCTTTAGGGTGGATATTGTCTGGGTATGCAGGGAGTATTCTAGGCAGATTGCTTATTTAATTTTTTAATGCTTTCAAAGCTTTCGTGGAGATGTCTTGATTTTTATTTCTAGTCAGATGGGTATATATATATCTCATCCATCATACACAAAGACACAAGGCTTCAAGATTTTTGGAAAGTTAAAAAAATATATATATACATATAATATATATGTAATATATATTCTTGGAGCTTCCTATTGGCTTTGAGCAAGTGGGAACCCTTTGTGTAGCCTAGAAAGAATACCAACTGTGCAGTTGGCTGATTGGCAAACACTTAGTGAGCATTTATTCCACTCACCAGCTATTGGGAGTAAGGCAGGGAATTGTAGAAGACTGTACTAATCCTTAAAGGCTGATGTTTTAGTGCATCAGAAGTTAGGAGTTAATCTGTTTTCAGCTGTGGGCAGCAGCAGCCGAGAAATGACTTTATTAAGAACAGTTTCTTATGTCATTCCTTCATCTTGAGGGATTCCAAACACCTTTCAGATACCCAAACAAATTAATCTCCAAAGGTGACTGGTAAGAATGGCTTAATCCTCTTGGGATTGGTTGTGTGAGACACAAGGAGACCTCAGGCTTGAGCTGCTGACCTCTCTCTGACAGGCTGTGAGTGTTCTATTTCCTTTCTGGATCCAGAGCCCTTTCTTTGGCTCTTCTGTAGCAAAATCAGTTTGACAGCTCCTCGGTTCTTCCCCTCCTGCATATTCCTGCTTTGTTTTATGCAACTGAGCATTCCCTCAGTGGTGAATATGGGTAAATATAATCTAGAAGTTAATTTCTGGGTCAGGGTGTTGTTTGCTTCATAGATTTTAATGGGTGGCCTTTCATAAATAGGACTTCAGCTTTGTATGAGTGCGTATTTCATTCAGTGTTGCCAGAAACCCAGTTTTATTTTGACATTATCAGGGAACAGGAACCCCTCAGATGAAAATTCCCTAGACCTGGGATGTCAGTAAGGTAGCCACATGTCTGTTGGGCACATAAAATGGGGCTGGGTCTATGTTGAGATGCATCACGAGTGTAAAATACAGCCACCAAATTCCAAAGACTTAGTATTAAAAAAAAAAGTGAAATACATCATGAGTAATTTTTTATATTCATTGCATGTTGAAATGATAATATTTTAGATATATTGGATTATATAAAATATATTAAAATTAATTTTGCCTGTTTCTTTTTACTTTTTAAAGTTTGGCTGCTAAAAATTTTTAAATTACATCTTTGGCTTGCAGTATATTTTGACTGACTGCTGTGTCCTAGACTTTTAAGCCCCTTGATAACAAAGCAGTGTTTGTCTTTTTTTCACATGTGTCCCTAGTCCCCAGCACAGTGCCTTACATATAGTTGGCATTTACTATATATTTGTTAAAAAAATGAATTTTTAACCTTTATTACTCAGAGTGGTCAGATTTCAGAAATGAATAGAAATTTCTCTATTTGGAGGGTTATTAGTATCTGAAAAAGAATTGAGAGTTGAGAAGAGAAGTGAAGAGCAGAAGTTCTTAAAATTTTGCCTTGGGAGAGAAAAATGCTGAAATAAAACATATCCAGGCCTTGGAGCAACTTATCCATCTGTTGGAGAGTGGGATGGGAAGCTCGTATGTGGTGAAGGAGCCATGTTGAACTATCACAGTGAGTTTTCCTGTGTTCGTTCTGTCATTGAGTTGTCCTCCATGAGGGGAGGTAAAACTGAATACCCTATGTGAAGAGGAAGGGAATTGGAGATACAGTGGGTAAACCTAAAGGTTGCCCTCTTAGGATTGTGCTTAAAACTCTTCATGAAGATTAGCAAATCTATTCTTGTCTCCAAAATCCATTCTAGCAGTCTATCCCAGGTCCCCATTTAGACATTACCCTAATGGAAGCTTGGGACTGGTACTAGGCCAGGCTGATTACTTGAGGATCCTTCAAGCTTTGGAGTTCTTTAATAAGTTATTTGTTGAATGAATGGCCTAGCAAATGCCATTTTAACTTGGCCGAAGTCTTGCATGACTTAGGTTCATGGGTATTTGTTCTTGCCTGAAAGTCCCTCAAATCTGCCTCAGTTAGGATTCTGGAATCATGGAAACTGGCAAACTACCCAGAGATCAGTTTCAACTTTGAGAAGGCACCAGGTTGTCTTTACAAGGGTTTATTAAAGGGTCTCAGGCATCTTGTCTCCCTGCTTATAAAATAGAACTGTGAACTACTTCTCGTCCCCAGAAATGTGGTGGAGATGAAAAGGAACACTTTAAGTTCTGCAGGAGGAAAGTGCAACATGTTTCATTGGAAATTATTATTATCAGTGGTAAAAATGAAACTCCTCCCTGACCTCTGAAACATTTGTTTTACAGAAGCGGATTAGAAGATGTGTTAGAAAGAGCCATTGCCAGTGTTCTTTTTGCACTTTTTAACGGTGGCTGAATTTAGCTTTCCTCTTCAACTGTGGTCCACTGCCTTTTCTCTCTGCTCTGAGATAAGCAATCCAGAAATCCCCTTCCGTGGAGGACTATGGAGTTCATGCTTTGACTTGGCTGCTGCCATAGGCTCACGCTAATCAGAACCGCAGCAGGGCTTATTTTATGAGCCCGAAAGAATTAGTGCTCCCGGGAGGGCTGAAGTTCCTTACCTGCTGGGGAGCTACAGATTTCCAGTTTAGAGCCTGCCCTCCTTTCGGAGCTACCTGCCTCCTTCTCCTTCTCACATGAGAACGACCACCTCCTTTTCCTTGTACTCTGTGGTTACTGCCATGTTGATTTCCTTTTTCTTCTCCTGCTTTTTAAAATGTAGACGGGTAATAATGGCAGCAATTTTGGTAATTTTTATATTTATGGAAATAGAGTGTGGTCATATGAAATTATAATCTCTCCCAGGGAGACTCAGGAACAGAGCGAAAAATAGCAGGTGGTACCCCACAAACCAAATTGTCTAATGTGAGTTTTCTAAGCGATGTCGTATGCTGAGACTTACTGAAGCACCTGGTATGTGGACCCAGCAGGGTACTTGAATATAGAGGGGAATGACTTTGCACCACTGGGGTGGCGGAGTTCAGTAACGGTGTGGCTTATAAGTCACAAGAGGAGATGTGTAACATGTAGAAGAGAAATGTATCTGTTATCACCAAACAACTTAGCAGGATGGCAATGAATGCAGCATTTTCTTCACTTTGCTAATAACATACCACATTGCACCCAGCGCACTGTCGGTGTGTGCAGTTAGTATAACAGATAAAGCAAGGCTCATTGAAGAGTCTAACACAAGTGTTTTGTGTTGGGGAAGACACAATCATTTGATGAATTAACTCATAGAAATAATTTTATATGCTTCCCAGGTGGCTCAGTGGTAAAGAATCCACCTGCCAAGCAGGAGACGTGGGTTCGATCCCTGGGTTGGGAAGATCCCCTGGAGAAGGAAACGGCAACCCACTCCAGTGTTCTTGCCGGGGAAGTCCCATGGACAGAGGAGCCTGGCGGGTTACAGTCCATGGGGTCTCAAAAGTCTTACACGACTTAGAAACTAAACAACAAAAATAATCTTGATTTGGCTAGTACTGCTATATGAATAATTTAGAGTTCTTTCACTAATGTTTGCAGCCATTTGGTACAAACTTCCAGTTATGAGATAAGTAAGTTCTGGGAATCCAATGTATAACAGTGAATATAGTTAATAATACTGTATTATTTACTTGAAAGTTACTAAGACCTTAAATGTCCTTGCCATCAGTAGTGGGGGGAAAATTAATTATATGAGGTGATAGAGTTGTTAACTTACCTTATTGTGGTATCATTTAGCAGAATGTGTGAATCACATCATGTTGTCATATGTACACTTTAAACTTGCTCAGTGATTAAGTTTTTAATGTCAGTTTATGTTAACTGACATTAATATAATGTCAGTTATATCTCAATAAAGCTGAAAAAATGATTCAGATACACAAACATTTTTTTTGAACTACACAGGGAGAAAAGGGTTGTAATCTCCATTTTCAGATGAGAAAACTAAAGCTTAGAAGACCTTAAATGAGGTGCCTGAGGTTGCACAGTAGTACTTCAAGCTGAATGGAGGTATTGGGCTGTTGGGTGTCTAGTGCAGTGTTCTTTCTCCTCAGTTCTGAAGCCCATTTCAGAAGTGCCCTGTTTTATTCCAATTGAATGGTAAGCAGTTGTAAAAACTGCTGTTTTGTGACCGTGGGTAATCATTGACCTTTGGCCTTACTGTACTAGCCTGTAAAGTAGAATTTAAAGTGTTGTAGACCCTTGGAAGTTATGTATGTAGTATTCTCTGTTTGAGCTGCTTGTGAGTGACTATAATCTGTCTCAGACCTGAATTAAAACCATGTGCTAAGGGATTGGTGTTGGAGCCTGAATGCTAACTATTAAATTGAGCTTAATTAGCTCAAAGTGACTTCGATCCCTGTGGTTTCTGTATAAACAAGAACTTTTGTGAAGGGCTAACCTTTGTGTCTTAAAAAAATTCTGTAACAAATAAAAGCCAACTATCTTGTAGGTGACTGTAACCTTGTATGTATAGAATTGCTAAGGGCCTGAAAAACACCGACTTAGAGCTTTACTTCATTTTGTGGTAGAAATTGTGTGCTATGGTGCTTTTCAGTCCGGGAATTTTTGAACACTTTTGGAATATTTGGTGTGTACGCCCTTCTGCATATTTTCCAGCTCTGAAATCCTGTGTTTCTTTTTTGTCTTTCTTAGCCTAACAGGGGCACAAAACGTCCCCGGGATGACGAAGAGGAAGAGCTGAAGATGCGTCGGAGACAAGCTGGTACTCGAGAGCGTGGCCGCTATCGGGAGGAGGAGATGACTGTGGTGGAAGAAGCAGATGATGACAAAAAACGGCTGCTTCAAATTATCGACAGAGAGGGTGAGGAGGAAGAGGAAGAGGTAAGGTGGCAGAGGTGGGCTGGGGGCTGAGATGCTCAGCCTTGACACAGTATCTATAGAGTGTAATTTGGGATTAAATGCTTGGTTTCTCTGAGCTTCCCAGCTTAACCTGTAAAATGGGGTTAAGAATAGTTGTTTCACAGTGTTGATATGAAGGTTAAGTGGAGTTTGGAAGGCATTTTGCAAAGTGTGAGGAACATTATAGATAGAGTTTTTAAATTATTCTGGATTATATATTATAATTGAGACCCAAGCACTGAACTATGGGGCTATTGGTATGGACTGAGGAGGATCACGGTGGTTTCCTAGCCCATCCCTGAGGACACATAGAAGGCACTCATTTTTAAGTACAGTCACTAGTCTTTGAAAGAGGAATAGAATTTTATCAAACAAGTGGAAGAAGGGCCTTTCAGGCAGTTAAAACGGCCTTACCGAAGCAACAAAGTTGAAGAAGTTACAGAGGGAGGTAAGGGATTAGGTGTTTCGATGTGATTGAAAAAATGCTGTTTAGGGAAAGAGCTGCCCAAGCCCTTTCTATTTGCTGTTCCTCAAGTTGCCTCAGGGCCTTTGCACTCACTTCTGCCTCCGAACCTTTTCACTCTGTGCCCTTTTGAGAGTGATTCGTTCTCTTACTCTCTCACCACTTTATTCTGCGTATTGTCTTCACAGCTCTTGCCATGATCTGAAATTCCTATTTATTATTTTACTCATTTGTTGTCCTTTCCCCAGCCTTCTCTGAAAACAGAGACTGGCTGTGTTTTGTTCACAGCTGTATCGCTAGCATTCTGAGGAATGCCTAGCTCTTGGTGTAATATTTACTGAATGAATAAGTGAATGAAGCTGAAAAGAATAGAAGTAAAATATCAGTGATTAAAAATCAAATGACCTTGCCTTTGTGTCTTTTGAAATCCTGAAGTGTTAACTTGTATATTATTTCACCCTGGCATTTTGTTCAATATGAATTATGGAAATAGATTCTTAAGAGCCAGCTGTTTTTTGGTTCCCTCAAAGACACGATGCTAAGTTTGGATTTAAAAAAAATGAAGCTGGAGTGTGAATCTGAAAAGAAGAAAAAAATTGATTCATATTCTGAAAAAAGTCTTTACTGTGTTATGACAGTAGCCCCCTCCTGATTAGGATTTGTACCAGTGCTAATTTGGGGGTCTGCCCCTAAAAGGTGGTGACACTTTGGAAATCTGTGGTGGGAGACAGTCCTGAATTTCCTCTCTGAGGACAGCAGTCCTGCCAGCCTTAGACAAACAGTGTGTATAGCACATTCTCCCTCTCGCCCTCCCTCCTCACTAGCTTCTGCTCAATCTGTTAGCCCTGCAGCAGCAGTTAATTGGCAGGTATAATTCCCGTGTCGGGCACGGCTGGTACTGGGGGATTAGGCTAGTAGCTGTCATGGGTAAATGGTTTCTAGCCTGGGAGACAGAAATGCAGTGTGGGACGGGCCCTTCTGTGAAGGGACAGGGAAAGAGAGATTGCTTTGTAAAAATGACACATGGAAGGCTACAAGTCCAGGAGTTATTTTCTCTCTGCCACTGAAGTCCCATTTGATGAAAAACAAGTGATGTTTGCCCCTGTAAAGTCACGTGAACTTGTAAAATATGATTGTCCTTTTTGTGCTACATCACCAGCATTCATCTTTCTGAAATCTCCCTCTGGTTTCTGACGTTGAGCTATTGGAGATACTGCTGTGACCAATGACTAAGACTGATAATTCAGTTTTTCCCCAGTATTGGAGACAGATTAAAGGAGGGAAGGCCAAACCCTGGAGAGGCTAAGACTTTGGGAATCCTATGAGAGCTGTATTATTAGCACTAATAAAGTTTTCTTCTACAGGGTGGGCAGGATATTAGCTAAGAGAAAGAAGAGCCGTGGGTATTGAAGTTGCTTAAAAGCGATTTAACCCTTTCCTAGAAATTAAAATTATTTTTTTTGTTACATCCCAGTGATAAGTTGGGTACATTAACAGTTACACTACGAGTTACAGTAAGGGCCTCAGGTGGCTCAATGATAAAGAATTCACCTGCAAAGCAGGAGACACAAGTTTGATCCTTGGGTCGGGAAGATCCCCTCGAGAAGGAAATGGCAACCCACTCCAGTGTTCTTGCCTGGGAAGTCTCAGGGATAGAGGAACCTGGCGGGCTACAGTCCATGGGGTCACAAGAGTCAGACATGACTTAGCAACTAACCAACAATGAGTTACAATAATAGTTTACATTAATACAGTGTCATGTAGTATATAAAACAGTTTTATGTACTTCATGTCTTTAGGTCATCTCTATGACCTTGAAAGATATAGGTAATAGTTTTCCCCTCTCTGCCTGCCTTCCTTCCTTCAACAGATCTTCATTGGATGCCTCCTGTATGCCAGGCCCTATCCTGGCCACTGGAGAGTCAACAGTGGACAAATGGACATGGGCTACCAATGGGGATTATGGGGTTGGTGAGGTTACTGGGCCAAATCCTGCCAGACAGTCCTTATATAGGTCGTGTGAAGAGTTTGGAATTTTATTTTAAATGCAAGCGGATGAATTCACATATGAGGTAGAATCAATGAGACTTGGTTAGGGTTTGAAGATAATATATTCAGCAAAGTGACATTGCTACGTAGGTAGTAAGTAGTGAAGCTAAAGCTCTGAGTCCTGACTGGGCCAGAGCACTGACTTCAGTTTTCACCAAGGCAGGGACTTGGTAAAAAGCCATAGACACTGGGGAGCAGGTTGGGGGTGGGGAGGGTGGTTCCAACAGAGTACCTCAGGGTCCAGGAGTCATTGATTAAAAATCTAAGAAATGTGTCATGCCCAAAAGAATGTTACAGGTATCTCCCATTTAAAACTCAATATGTTAGAATCTAAATGTAATAAAATAAAAGCTAACATTTTTGGGAACTTAAAAGAATTATGAGATGATTCAGTGCTTTCCAAAAGGATCTATTTCTGGTTCTCTTAGTGGCAGTTTCTTTTGGTTTGAGTTATGATCAGTGACTACAAAGCTGTGAAGCTAGGAGTTGAGAGGTGAGTATTGGAGAGGCAGAGTGAACTGCAGCGCATTAAACTGGGAAATAAACTGAAGAAAAAACGTTTCTGAAATTTTAGTATAGATTTTTTTGGAGGAAATGGTTCTGTTTTCAAAAGTTCATTTTATTTACCTTTGTAGGTATTATTCCAGTCTGTGAGAAGTGAGAAGACTATGTGGCCTGCTGGGTTTTTTTTAATGCTTACTCTGAGCGGGGTTACTAAATTCTTGTTGCTGTATCAGGATTCCGGGTCCCTGTTTGATTCCCTTCTCAGCAGCTAGGATGGGCTAGATACAGTAATGTAGAAGAAACACAAAGCAGTGACTGTTGCTGCTTAACAACCTTTCTTATCTTGTGTGTATGTGTGGGTGCTTAGTCACTCAGTCGTGACAGACTCTTTGTGATACCGTGGACTGCAGCCCATCAGGCTCCTCTGTCCATGGGGATTCTCCAGGCAAGAGTACTGCAGTGGGTTGCCATTTCCTCTTCCAGGGGATCTTCCCAACCCAGGAGTTGAACCCAGGTCTCCCGCATTGCAGGCGGGTATACAAAAATAGGCTCTAAATTGAATTTGACATGTGGACCGTAGTTTGCTGACCCCTGGTGTGGGGAAAAGATTGAGGGCCACTGTCACTGACTCCAAGTTTGACCTTGAACAAGTTCTTTTAAACCTCCTAAGGTTATCTTACCTGTACAAAAGAAGAGAAGGACGAGATAAATATTATATAATATTCATTTACTATTGTCACTTATTCCAGTGCCACACAGTATGCTCAAGAAGTATTTGTTGAATGAGTGAATCTTTAACACGTTAAGCTGAACTTCCTGGGCTAAATGTGAGACACACAGAATGATGATACTAAGTAGCACATGATGTAGACCCTTAACCTTCATTCTAATGGGGGAGTATGTGTGTACTGTACACGTAATCCAGAAAGGTGATTGGTAGCAATGGCATGTAAGAGCCACGGGAAAGAAGTAGTGATTAGTGAATAAGGAACAACCCTTTTGGATTGAAATTGTTGCATTTGTCTCTTTACACCAGGAGGAACCATTGGATGAAAGCTCAGTGAAGAAAATGATCCTGACATTTGAAAAAAGATCATACAAAAACCAAGAGTTGCGGATCAAGTTTCCAGACAATCCAGAGAAGTAAGGCTCTGTTTTGCTGTTTTTTGCCCCTTCTCTGAGATGTTTTGTTTGCTATTTTTTGTTTTGCTCTTTGTGTGTTTTGTCTGCTTTGGTTTCTGTGCTTTGGGTCGGGAGTCCCAGGATGACTCACATGTTTGGGAAATCACTAAAACTTCTCTCGAGACTCGGAATCAGTGGTACTCTCGGGCACTCAGTAGGATCAGCAAGAGGAAAAGACACATCAGGCAGTTTGGAGAAATTCATGTACAGGCTTCCTGTATTTTCTCCTGCCCCCTGGGGGCAGTCAGCAGACAGGCTCCTTCTTCCAGCAATGCAATACATCATCGCATGTGCCCTGTGTCTGTTAGGGAAGCCAATTTGAGACTGAGACCAGGATCTTTATTGAAGACAGACCATGGCATTCTCTGCCAGCAACAACTCCTAAAATTCCAGACTCACAGAAGGAAAGCAGATGTTCAGTGCCCCAGATGGGCAAAGCAACCTTATCGCTTAGGAACTGTTTCAAAAGCCAGGTTCCCAGATGCCAGCCTAGGACCTGTTTACTCTTTTTTGCATTTCTCTTCAAGGCCCCTAGAAAACTGACTGTGGCTGCCAGTAGTGATAGCTTTACTATTGAGAAAATGTCAAAGGCTTTGGGGTTAGACAAATATGGGTGTGACTCCCACCTGACCTTCAGTAAGTCAGGTCTCCTTTCTTAGCTATAGGTGTCTCATCTGTATAAAGAAACAGTACCTCCTTCACAGGGTTGTTGTGAGAAATAAATGAGAATAATGACAAGGATTTAGCTCAGTATCCAGCACATAGTAAGTGCTCATGAAATGATAGTTAATCTGATTGCTCCTCAGTACATTGTGAAGTGCTGTAATGAAGACTCTGATAACTTTCAATCAGCTTTGAATCCTAAGTAAGTAGATTTTCATATTTATACAGGTTTTAATGTCCTAAATCTCTCTTTCTTTCTCTTCCTCCCTTCCAAGACATATACTTTTAATGAATCTTAATATTGTCCCTAGGCAATGAGGAGTTGAATAGTCTTTGTACTCAAGTTTAAAGGTTACTAGGGGACAAAGAACTCTGCTCAATGTTATGTGGCAGTCTGAATGGGAGGAGAGATTGGGGAGAATGGATATATTTATATGTATGGCTGAGTCTCTTTGCTGTCCCCTTGAATCTGTCACAACACTGTTAATTGGCTATACTCCAATGTAAAATAAAAGGTTTAAAAACAAACAGACAAACAAAAATTATTAGGGAGACTGACTGTAAATACATGATAGAACAAAGTATACTTTAAAAGAAATACAAGAGGAAGAAGCAGTGAATAACAAGTTGGGGCTTATTGAGAGCTTCACAGAAGAAGTGGTATTTGAGCTGATTTTGATTTTAGTTAGGCCAAAAAGAACAGGGAAAGGCATGCCAGGCGGTGTGACCAGCAGGAACAGAGGCACAGGGCTATCAGAGGGCATCCTCTTCTCACGTCAGCCTGGAAAGGCTGGTGTCCACTGCATTCTCTCTGGACGGTAGATGAGGAGGTGGAGAGAGGAGAACCTGGTTACCAGACCTCAGGCCACAGCCCCCTTTGATGGTAGGAGTGGCTAGATCACAGCTCAGCTTTCCTGGCTCCAGAGTCCTGTCAGATCTTGAGCTGACCTCCACCATATGACATGGGCTTTCCTGATGGCTCCATGGTAAAGAATCCACCTGCCAATGCAGAAGATGCAAGAGATGCAGATTCGATCCCTGGATTGGGAAGATCACCTGGAGGAGGAAATGGCAACCCACTCCAGTATTCTTGCCTGGAAAAATCCATGAACAGCAGGCTACAGTCCCTGAGGTCGCAAAGAGTCAGATACGACTGAGCAACTAAGCACTACCACCACCACCATACAGCAGTAATTATACTTGTCATAGCGCCATGTGTGTGTGTGATTATGTAAGTAATACACAAATAGACTGTCATAAAGAATACCAACCGTGCATAAGCAGAATGAAAAATGAAAGCTTTCTTTCATTGCACTGGCCCCCTTTCCATTCTCCTACCTTAGAGATAGCACCTGTGAACACTTCTGTGTCCTTTTTCATTATTTTCTGTGTACTGATTTACATATATATAAAGAAGTATGCAAAAATTTTTTTCCCGCCTGAGTCATACTGTACTTATCTTGCACCTTTACTTTTTGGTCATGAAGCAGAATATCTTTCAATGTTATTATATACATATTTACCTTACGTTTTGTGGCTGTTTGCATAGTATTTTTGTGGTTTGGAGATAACCATGATTTATTTGTTATGTTTCTATAGATGGACATTTGGTTATTTTATTTATTTTTTTTAGTCTCCCTTTTTTATTGAAGCATAGTTGATTTACAGTGTTCTTTGTAATACTGACTTTTATGAGTAATACTGTAGCGAACCTCTGTACATTTGTCTTGGTATACATGTGTTTCTCTAGGATACATATCTAAATATTGAATTCCCAAATTGAAGGCATGAACATTTTAAACTTTGATGTGTGCGTGCATGCTCAGTCATGTCTAACTCTTTGTGACGCCATAGACTGTAGCCTGCCATGCTCTATCCATGGGATTCTCCAGGCAAGAAGACAGGAGTGGGTTGCCATTTCCTCCTCCAGGGGATCTTCCCAACCCAGGGATCAAACCTGCATCTCCTGCATTTCCAGCACTGCAGGCGAATTCGTTACCACTGAGCCACCTGGGTGATAGCTACTGCCAAATACCCACTGTCTCCTTTAGTTCTTGCATCAGCAGGTCTCCTTCCCTGCATTCTTGCCCATAATGAATTCAATCTGCCTTAACATCTTTGCCATTTGTAGTACTGTTATTTCTTTCCTCAGTGGTCTTTCTGCATTCAACTCTGCGCTCCTTTTAGGTGGACTGTGTATTGCTTGTCTCTGTAGTACCTAGCACAGTGCCCACCATACTGTAGGTACTCAGTAAACGTGAGAGGTCTTAGGTAGTTGATGTCATATTTACTATATCCCCATTTTTTGGAACTTAAGGCTACATTATGAGGCAGCTATGCCATAGATTGATGACACTGGAAATTTAAGAAACTCAGTTTACTTAATGAAATGCCAGTATTGCCTTTGCCCATTTGGTGGGTATAGTTTAAAGCAGTAGGTTTCCGCAGCTTTTGTTCACCATCTACATCTTAGGTACCACATGAATTCATTGTTCACAATTCATGAACTGTTTTTTTTTTTTTTTATTGTTTTTGCCATACAATGACATGATATCACCATGGGTTTCATGAACTGGTTTTAAGGAAATGTTATTTTATTTAAAAATATCAACAGTGTTTGACATTCAGACAATATGTATACTATTTTAGTTTTTAAATCTGAACATTTGCAAATTGAAATCATGCATAAGGAACATTTTTATTTTTTATGTCCAAAAGCAGTCAGGAAACTACATTGTGTTTTAACCTTGAGTTCTTGAATTCTTACTGGTGCAGTGTCTTTTATAATTCTCTAGACCAGCGAGGTGCAATTAAGATGAAAATTGCTAGAACATATTTGAATGAAACTTTCCGGTTGAGATCAGAAACATTCAAATTTATTTTCCCATATATGCAATTGTCATTTTGATTGCATACCAAAAAATACCTCTCTTCATTTGGCTGCGTTTCAGATTCAATTGACAATTCTCCTTATGCAGCCTCTGCTCTGCACTGTGTGATCTTTCTCCCAAGAATCACATAGAGTGGAGTGTGCTGTTTCCCCAGTAAGTCCTTTAGTAGTTTTTCTCTTCACTTTTGCAGAGCCAGAATTATTTAGTTTAGTGGCCCTCAAATTTTTTAGTCTCAGGGATCTTTTGCACACATAAATTATTGAGTGCCCCAAAGTGCTTATCTTAGAAGATTCTAGAATATTCAAGCACACATATCATTAGGCATTAGGGCAGTGGTAGCGTCACATGTTGTATAGTCCTCTGAAAGACTCCACTGTACACTCCTGAGAGAAAGAGAGTAGAAGAAGCAAATAATGTTTTGGAGTTATTCTAAAAATAGTTTTGTTGTTATAGACCCCTGAGAGGATCCCCAACTACCATCTACGCTGACCCTGCAGTCCCAGGACCACGCTTTCAATCAAGTGAAGAAAGCACTGTGTTCTCTGTGCACTTATAGCTGGTTTTGTGATTGCAGGAGCATGCGTTGGTTTCTGGTGCTTCTATAGTGTTTTTGAACACTGCTGGTCACTTGCTTAAATTCACTTTTGTGGTTGAAGGAGGACATCCTGCTGATCTGAAGCAAATGTACATGAGCAGGCTAGCAGAATATTCTCGGTCATACCAGATGGAATCAGTGACCCCATCTCAGCCTGGGGTACTGTTTTAATATGTTGCTCTATTGCTTTCCCATTGACCTCTAACTTGATCCTCTCCCCCAGCTGTGAGTCATCTGTTGCTGAAGGTATGCCTGATCCCTAGACAGCCGTCTGCAAATACTGTAGCGTGTGCTTAAAAATGAGTCATCTTGTACTTCTATCAGCAGAAAGAGAGTTTCCTTGTTATAGCATAGCAAACTTGAGGGAATCTAGATTCATTGATTACCTACTGTCTACCAACAGTTGTTAGGAACTTTATTATCTCTTTTAATCCTCACTATAATTCAGAGAGAACGATTAAGGAAGTTGAGTTTTAGAAGTAGGTTAGTTAATTTTCTAGTTAATTTTCTCTGTCTCCCTTGACAAGGTTGGAGTCTGGTGCTCTGTGTTCCAGGGTCAGTTTTCTTAGGCGGTGCTGGATATTCTTGCTACTAATTAGATACAATAGATTATTTATATTTGTGCTAGGGTAGGAGTCCAGTGAGGACAGCAACTGGGATTGTTATCTGTTTTATGGACACTTAGTATGTGTCCATAAATACTTAGTAACACACTGCTAATGGTTACACAGGCTGGATGTGACCCAGGTCAGTCTCATTCCCAGGTCCAGGCATTTCTCACTGTATCATGCTACTCTTGTAAGACGGGACCCCTGTCGTATTTTTATGCTATATCCCTGCTCACAGTTGACTTTCTGCTGGTTCTATTTTGTTTTGATAGTTTTCTGACTTCCTAAACTTAAAGATATTTGGTTAGGATAGCATATTTGAAAGAGGAATTTCAAAGTTGGAAGGGACTGGAAAGTACAAGTCTATTTCTCCCTTCTAATTATTGATTTTTAAAAATATCACCCTTTATTAATTACCCCCAGTGACAAGGGTGTAACTTTCTAAAGAAATCTATTTCATCATTTGGCAGCTCTGACTCTTTAAGATTTCAACTCAGAATGAAAAAGAATTTCAACAGATCCTCATGGGAGGGGGTAGTTAGACTCCTTATGATCTCAGTTGCTTCCCCAAGTTATTTAGTTTCCATAATTCCACTCTAGTATTCTGGCCTGGAGAATTCCATGGACTGTGTAGTTCACGGGGTCGCAAAGAGTTGGACATGACTGAGTGACTTTCACTTTCACTTTCATCCCTTACAAAGTAGATTCTCATAACAGATGTCAGAAACTTGTAGGCCGTCTAGTCCGCATAACTCTATCTTGTTGTCTTCTTTATTTTATTTTTTTTAATTTTTACTGGATGTAATTTATTTTTTTTTCTTTTAAACAACTTTATTGACATGATTTATATAGGGTAAATTGTACCCATTATAAGCATAAACTTTGATGAGTTTTGACAGATATAGTCTTCTTTAAAGCAGCCTGAAACCACGGTAGCGTTCGAGGCAGCAACTTTCCTCTTCTCCCTTTGGCAGGCACCTGCGGAATTTCTGCAGTGGACCAGGGAGTGTGCCCAGTGCTAGGTGTCCAGAGAGGACTGAGAAGTAGTCTGTGTCCTGGCAGAGCTGTCTCATGCATGGTCTGATTTGTATTGTGATTACTGTTGACTTAAAATCATCAAGTCCTTTCTACACACGTCCACTTACTATGGACAGAGGAGCCTGGTGGACTACAATCCATGGGCTTGCAAAGAGTCGGACACAACTGAGTGACTTTCACTTTTTTCCACTTACTGTACTGTCTTTCCTGATCCATGTATTCTTGCCTTTTTGGTTCAGTGCATTCTCCATGGATCCTAGGTAATTTTCCTCCTGTTAGATTTGGCCCGTCGTCATTGCCTTTCAGGAACTTTCTGAATTGATTCCATCAGCTGCTGTGTTCACTGTAAGCTTTGTGTCATATGACATTTTGTTAAGTTTGCCTTTTATCTATCTTCACCCAAGTCGTGGATCAAAAAATAACAGTAAAATACTATAGTTGATCTAAACAGACTTAAGGATGGAGCCCTGAAGGGTACCACTGGAAGCCTTTCTCCAGGCTGACATTCATTCATTGATTATCACTCAAGTCCCCCAATCTCTTCCTTGTATTCAGCATGATTTGTTTATTACTAGTTACTGTTCAGTCTCCCTTGCTAATTCTTCCTGGTGAGCTGTAAAAATCTTTTGTCAAGTTACTCTCAAGAAATCAGATTTTTTTTTTAATTACCCACGTAAGGCAAAGAAGCCTTAGAGGTTTGCTGAGCCCATTAGATTAAAAGATTATATAGATCTACTGCCCCATAGAATATTTGAATTCTGTACCAGCTCTTCCAAGTCATGATTCTGAATTGACTTCCACACTTGAAGTGATAGGGAACTAGTGACTTAAAAGGTAATCTGTTTGTAAGCATTGTGGAAGGAGACTTTCTTAGAAAAAGTGGAAGGGGAAGGGGTTGGCAAAAATAATTTTAAAATTTACTTGGAATAATAAACAGTTGAAAACAGACAGGGAGCATTTAAAAAGAAGGCTAGTATGGGAGTGTTTTGCAGTAACAGAGATAAAATATACTGTAACACTATGGAAGTGTGGTCCTGGCTTAGGAATTTGCAGACAAATCAATGAAATGGAATGAAAAGCCCATAAACAGATTAGAGTATGCATTAAAATTTAGTGTATGATAGAGGTGGCATTTCTTCAAATCTGTGGATAAAAGATAGATTATGGTACTAGGGCAATGAGCCAGACATTTGCAGAAATATAGTTAGATCTTTGCCCTATATTATGCTCTGAAATAAATCTTAGTTTTATTACTCCTAAACATTTAAAAATGTATAAACATAAAAGTACACCATAAAATATATCTGATCTTAGCATAGAGAAAACATTGCTCAGAATACATGCAAAATAGTTCATGTGGCAAAAATTTCCCTAATTAAAAACCGTTATGTCAAAAAGCACAATGTGCAAATTAAAGGGCAAATATTTTTCTCTATTTTTTTTGCAATGTATGACAGAGATTAATTTCTTTAATATATAGAGTGCTTGTAAATCAATAAATAAGGTGAATACCCTAATATAAAAATTGGCAAAGAAGAAATAATAGATAGCTAGTAAACAGTAATTGAATTTTAACCATTGTATTAGAAATGCAAAATTTAAGTTGCATTTCCCATCTCAAATTGGAGATTTTAAGTAGATAATACTTATTTTGAAGAGGGTGAGGGGAAACAAACTTATACACTATTGGTACCTTTCTGGCAGGATATATCAAAACCTATTAAGTTATGCATACTCTTTGGCTTGGCACTTTCCTTCCTGGGAGTTATCTTAACACAAAACTGTGAATACATGTATCTTAGTATCATTTGTTGTCCTTGAAATACTGTATTGAGAAGGATTCTGGAGTCTTGTCTGGGCTCAGCAGGGGCGATGCTCTGCTTAGTGTGGGGTTTTGCCGTGGGAGAGGAAGGGCTGACAGGTGTGCTGGACACTGACTTTTCCTGTTGTAGAATCAGCCTATGCTGACAACAATAAGCAAAAATCGAATTTAGAACTGTATACTCTGTAGGCTACTTTTGGGTAGGGGGAAGGCTAAGAGTTGAGAACGATGACTTAAACTTACCAGAGTATTATCAGTGGTTATTTCTGGTTAATAAGGTTATAGATGATTTCTGTTTACTTTTCTTTATTTTTGCCATTTTTAAGATCTCTTTTTACTTTTTGAGGGCTTATCTTTCCCCAGTTTTTTATAAAAAGTAATATTTTATCATCAGAAAATACATATATATATATAAATGTTATGATTAAAAATAGTAATGGAGAGAAACAGTGGTAAGATATTGTATAAAATATGGACATGTTTTTAAAAATGGTAGTCTCTAGATTTTGTTCTTGCAGGATCTCCCGAGTTCTAGAGAGCCCAGCTCCTCGGTATCTGTTAGTTGATGAGTCCTTTATGACTTCAAGAATCCCTGCTTCTGTTCCTTTTCTTTAGCGGGCATCTGTGGATATGTAGAGACAAAAGATCTAATTTCTGTGTTTTTTGGTGTGTTTTATTTATTTTTTATTAAACTCTTTATTTTGTATTGGAGTATAGCTGGTTAACAACATCGTGATGGTTTCAGGTGAACAGCAAAGAGACTCAGCCATACATATACATGTATCCATTTTTATAATTCCTGTTTTTAAGAAGCTTACATCCTAGAAGGGATAGACATATTATAAATGATAATTATAGTAATGGAAATGAGAACAAACATATTGTGCTTTTTGCACAGAAAACATTTTTAAAGTGCTTTATGTGTGTTTGTTCATTAACTTTACAGTAGCCTGTGAGATAGGTAACTTTATTATTCCATTTATTATTCAGATGAAGAAACTGAGGCATAGAGAGGCTAAGTAACTGGGTAAGTGAGGTTCAGAGCCAGGCCGTCTGGCTCCAGAGTCTGTTTAACCACTGATTCCTCTCGGTCAGGTATGGTTCAGTTGCTCTACACGGATTCGCTTATTGTCTTCTCAGAACAAACTTTCCTGTCCTGCTCATCAAAGGCTTGGTGGGCATTTCTTCAGTGTTAGACACTTGGGGGAAGGGCACGCAGAAGTGAATGCAAAGCAGTTCTTTCTTAGTGCCGGGGTATAGGTTGGCCGAAAGGTTCAGGTGTGGACCTGTGAGTGAAGTATTGTGCTACTTAAGGTATGGGGTACGGAATGCCAGACTTTTTACTGGCTTTACTTTGGGGTGTTCCTCTTAATCAGCTCATCGGAAAAGGGGTGGGGAGGGGAATGTATTTCTGGATGGTAGCAGAATCTGTATTTTCCTTTGGATAAGGGGGATAATTGGCCCTTGATCTGAAGTGACAGGAAAAAGTCCTTTTTGGATTAACAGGATGACTACCTTCAGGGCAACAAAGTGACTTGTCATTCCAAGGAGTAGTGGTAACTAATCCACAGAACTGGTGCGGCAGAATGCTTTCAGAGCCTCTGAAAGGGAACTTGTGACTGCAAGGGTAAGGGGAACCCTGTAACAAGATCTGAATCTGAGATTGATTTTTGTAATGAGGAAATCGATTTCCCAAGGAAATTGTGTGACAGTATGATGTTTGGATGAGCATTCTTCTTGGTTGGTCTGTTGAAGATGCTTTGACAGCTCGTCTCTCTGTCTGGATTATGTTGCTGTGTGTTCCTCATTGCTGAATGTACCCCTTCCCCTGCAATGACGCGGTCTTGTTTTCCCTTCCCAGGTTTATGGAATCCGAGCTGGACCTCAATGACATCATTCAGGAGATGCATGTGGTGGCCACGATGCCAGACCTGTACCACCTTCTGGTAGAGCTGAATGCTGTTCAGTCTCTTCTCGGGCTGCTTGGACATGATAATACAGATATCCTTTCAGATCTGTCCTCAGTAGGAAGGTGGACGTGGAGGGGGAGTGCTGTTTACCCTTCTCCTGTTTGTCTCTGCTGATGTCTGCTGTCATGTCTGGTGTTCTATTTCCATTCTAATTATCTCCCTTCTTGAAACACACGCTGCTTTTTACTCATTCAGAAGTCTGGTTTTTAATCTGTTAATAAATCTTGGGCAACCCTTAATTGTCCTATTTGCTCTTACTAGTATTAGAATTCATCGTAATCTATCTGTTCTTACATTAACAGCATTATATTTTTCAGGATCTTGATTTGGGGGCCCATTATATAGGCAAGACCAGGAAGGATTTGCATCTGTTGATCTAGACATCATTTTGTTAACAGATGGCCCAGTAGAGCCGAGTCTAGAGGAGACCATGAACCTTCCTCTAGTTTCACATTTATTGTCCAGGAAGACAGGGATTTTTCTCTACTTTGTCTACTGCTATATTCCCAATTCCTTTAAAAAGGACTGAGGGCACATGACATTTAATGTTTGTTAACTGAACATTAGACATAAATAGGCAATCTAGGTTTGACTCCCAGCTTTATTTCTAGTATGAAATTTGGTGCCCTCCCCCCATCCCCAGCCCTTAGTATTCTCATCTGCAAAAGTAGATGAGTTATGTCACTGGGCCATAACCAGACTTGGGTGCCTTAAGGCACCCAGTCTTAAGGGCATTGAACATTAAATCATTGAAGGATCTAAAAATTGTGAATTTAGTTTCTCACTTTGTTTTCAAGACTTAAATGCTATAGACTATTCTGTGGGTATGATACTGTGTATATTCATGGATGGCACTTAAAAATATACATATGTGTGTGTGTGTGTGTGTGTGCGTGCTTACTCGGTCGTGTCTGAATCTTTGCGACCCCCCAGCCCACCAGGCCTCTGTGCTGTTGTTGTTCAGTTGCTTAGTCTCTCTGACTCTTTGACACCCCATGAACTGAGGCCCCCCAGGCTTCCCTGTCCTTCACTGTTTCTCTGAGTTTGCTCAAACAATCCTATCCTCTGTGTGTGTGTGTATAAACGTTTGCCTTTCAGTGTTGTTGAGAGGATTAAAGGAGTTCATATGAATGCTAAGCAATTTCTGATACTTAGTAGGTATTTAGTAAATGTTGCTTTTAACTGAAGCTGAGTCATGACTTCCAAAACCTTTCTATACTTTGTCTTTGTTATCAGATACAAAACTGCTTTAGTGGAAAAGGTTTTTGATGTGCCTGTGGCCGTGGTTATGGTCATTAAAGCAAATTCTCTTCCAGTAGTTGTTCTTTATGAATCCAGATTTCCAAAGGTAGGAGACAAATGTAGTTAGTCTGCTTGAGTGATATTCATGGGAGATCTGCTGCTGCTTCATGTTATTTTCATCTTTCTGGTAATCTCTCTCCTGAGAGCATGTCTGACTATGTTCTTTCCTGCCTGATAATTCTCATAGAAATAAATCAGTGAATAATTTTAACGCAGGCTTCTTGAAGGGTATCTTAAGCCGTTTCTGATACTTCATGTAATGTTAGACAGTCTGGAGAATCTGTCGGTCTCCAGATTGATGAGCATATTCCCCAGGGTTCACTGGGCAGTTCTGGGTGGTACGAGAAACCTAGTCAGTTAGCTTATTTTGGGTGAGCTCGATATGGGTCTCGTGAATTCATCTGAGAAACATGGCTCTGAGCGCTTATCAGGCGCTGTGCTCAACCCCAGGAACTGCAGGCTGCAGTGATGCTCAAGCAGCGTCCGTCAGGAAACACAGTAGATATCTAGCAGAAGTCCTATTTAGGATACCAAATGGCCCTCCCAGAGTTAGCAGCCAGGAGTTCAAATTGTGACTTCACATTTCAACTTAACTACAGAAGGGTAGATTTTCAGAATCCAAATGGACTTTAGAGATGACTTCGTCCAGAGCCTAAATAGTTTAGTTAGTAACATGTCTGAGGTCCAGATGTTGAACCACTGGCTGCTGTGGTGGAGGCTGGCACTCCAGGCCCCTGGTTTCCAGTCCAGTGTCCTTTTCTAGTGCACCTTTGAGTCTTTCCCTGTAGGATTCACCACATCCCTGACAGAGTTGCAGTGTCGCCCATTACCTTGTGTATTGATACAGCCATCCCCTGTTTTGTTTCTGGAAACACAACTCTGATTTCTTTTTTCTGTTCTTGCCAACTCAAAATAATAGTGGCAGCTCTCTGAAGATACTGACATTTTGCTGATTCACCAGCCTGGTTCCTGCTGGGGAGAAGACTGACGCAAGAAGTGTGCTCGACATGGCATATTTGGGAAAGGCAAGGGCACAGATGTTCCAAGTTGTTAAATTCTGGTCTTTAAAAAGGAAAAAAAAAAGCAAGTCCCCCTGTAATAACTTTGACAGACTGCCATTTCCCTCCTGTTTTCTCAAAGCTAAACTGTTTTTTCCCCTCTTGTCTGCTAATCTTCACCCTGCTGCCCTAATGATATTTTTTAAAATCTGATTTTTTAATTACACCCTACATCAAATTTAAAGTGCATTTAAAATTTTCAAAATTACCTAATTTTAGTTAGATGCAGCAACTAGGGTAAATGTCATCCTCCTCATAGCACCATTTTTCTTGAGTGTGGTTTCAGGGAAGGGTCAGCCCTCTTGACTTGCATCTAACACATCCTCGATCTGTTGGAGTGTTGATCTCCCAGTGGCATTGCACTCTGTTTCTTGTCTTATCTGTGATCTATAATGGAAATTTTTCTTCAGGAAACGGTTGTTAACAATTTACTGTTGTACAGCTGTAACTGCCCAAAACACCTTACCATGAATAAACAATTTTGTGGCAGTCATGACTTAAATTTTTAATCTTTTTTAACTCTTTATTTATCAACCACAGCCATACATGGCTGGTTATGTTCCCAGCAAGCACAGGTCATTTTTGCTTTGTCCTTCTCTGCAAAAACATAAACTATAGGGATTTTAATTGGATCAGAGGCTGGTCTGTTGTAACCTTAAGAGGCAGAGGATGTGAGGAAACAGCGTGTGCCTCGTCCTTTCAACCGTGAGAAGCCGCTTCAGAGTTTATTCTGGCGCTCTGCATCAGTGCTGCTGGGGAGGGCTTGTCAGCGCTTCTGGGCCTCATCTCCCCCTCCTCGAGAGGCTGGAGCCCAGCCGTCGGTTGGCTGCAGAGAGGAATTCTGGTCTGTGAAGAGCACCTCTGGGGGTGTGGGAGAGAGAGGGAGGGGCACACCCCTCTCGCAGTATTGAAGAGTCACTCTGAATGCATGAGGTGGGATCCAACAGCTGTTGCCTTTCAGAAATCAGGCGTTTAAAAACAATTTTTCCTTTAAAGTAAATCATTTAAACATGCTTAGAGACCTTTTTGGTGAACCTTTTGGAGTATTTCTACAGAAAAACGAAATCAAAGGTACATTTAAAGATATCAATATTTTTTTAAGGTAGTGCTAAACAATCAGTTCTGTGGCCCAGATTTACTCAATTTGCCTACAGGAACAAGGAGGACTAAAACAAGAGGAAGATAGAACCCCAGATGATGGCTGATTACCTCTGCTGCTATCACCAAAAGAAAAAAAAATATCTAGGCATGCAATCCATAAATATCTGATTTTTGCATGTCATCTGCTGTGTTCTCAACTTGAGGGACGAGTCAGTGGAATCCTTTCTAAAGTCCTATGGCAGATCATGGCATTTACTGGGTTCCTCCTTTGTTTGATAAGCCTTGTTGGGTGCTATTAGGGTGGCAAGAAATAATAACTCCAGTTGATAGGAAAAACACTCACCTTGCTGTGTGCTAAGTACCCTTGGAGTGTTTTGCACAGAAAATACCACTGGAGTTCTGAGAAAACACACATCATCTCTGGCTTGGCAGTGATTAGAGAATTGGGCATTGGAGATGGTAAGCTTTTGATAGATTAGGGATTAGTGTGCATTTCAAGTGTATTTTTACAGTGTCTACGTTGGCAATGGAAATTGCCATTCCTCACGGGCTGGGAGCTGATGTGCCTATGTAGTCACTTCAGACTTACATGGATATCAGGTCCATGACTTTATTTATTTTTAGAGTCATAACAACTGCCCCCATCTAAATACCCTCTTCTTTAATTTAAAAACAGTAATCTAAACCAAATTTTTTTGTTTTAAATCTGCTTTCTCTTCACCCATTTGTGATTCAGAAAAATGAGGTCTCTGAGGGAGCTTCTCAGGCAGTGCTAGTGGTTCAGAACCCACTTAGCAATGGAGAAGACATAGAGATGTGGATTCCATCCTTGAGTCAGGAAGATCCTCTGGAGGAGGGCATGGCAACCCACTCCAGTATTCTTGCCTGGAGAATCCCATGGACAGAGGAGCCTGGCGGGCTACGGCCCACGGGATCGCAAAGAGTCGGGCACTGCTGCAGCCACTTAGCACTCAGCACACACTGTCCTGTCGACTCAGGGCATTAGGACTATGGGTTGCGTGCTCCTGGGCAGGAAGGGGGGTTCATTTTGTTAGTTGCAAAGTGGATCATTGGTGCTGATGAGGCAGTGCTACTATTGTGTGAGATAGGGAATGGTCATTAGCGCTATTCTTTTCTAAATCACTGCTTAGTTTTCTCAGACCCTAGTAAGCCAGGAAAACTTGGGCAAAGTTGTCCTGTTGGATTTTGTGAAAAATTGCTGTGGGAACTAGAAAATAAAGAGCAGACAGGTTTTTGTGTTTTGGTTGTTTTTAAAGACTGGCAGGGATCGTTGAACTTGAGCAGTCTGAGTCTGTGACTGACATACCATTTTATCCCAGAGGGTGTGTACAAGGGGTGCCTCATGTTCAAGCCCCCATGCTGATGAGCAGGAATAGGGCTGGGAAAGGTTTGGCCTCCTCAGGACTTTCTTCTAGTTGGACTGGAAGGGAGTTGGCTATTGCTCCAGTACTTTCTTGCAGGCACTGTCTAACAAGACTTGTGTATCTCAAGCTGTTGTTTTGCTGGGAGCTATTCTCATCTTGATATTTCTAGAATCAAAATTACATGGAAAAGAATTTAGTTCTTTTCCTTGTTGACAGTTCAACTTCCTTGATAAACTGTACTGATAAACCAACTACTCGTTTTTTGGATCCAATTCAATATGCTCTGAAATAAATCAGATTAGATGAAAAGTACCAAAATGGTGGTCTAGGAAAAGGACCTTTTAATGTAACTTTTGATCTTGCTTATGAGTTTTAGATAATTCCATGTCCTTGGAAGGTTAGGGTGGTTGTGGCCTGCTTGGGACATTTCCCCTGTGCTGTAGTAGTGCCCACTAACAGTTACTGTGTACCTAATAAATGTAGAATGAGAGCATTTCTCCCACTCATGTTATTTTGATTAAGGATTGGGATAAAATTAAGAGTCTAGATTCATTCTAGGTAGTTTTCTTTCAACTGCTGTAAAGGAGGAAAAGACCATTTTGTCTGTTTAGAAATTCATCTACAACAGTTGAGCTATATCTCAGCATTGTCCTAGTCTAGGAATAAAATTTTTAAAAGACTTAAAAACAACCCACCCAGATTTGTTCCATTAAATCAGTTATATACTGTGAATCTAGACTGGTGATTTTTCTTAAGACTCGTTTTTGAAATGACTTCTTTTAAAAAGCCATCTGTTTAGTATATTTTATTCCTCTTTATCTTTTTTTTTTTTAAATAATTTTGTTCCTATGGCCATATCTCATTAGAAATTAATGAAAGTAATGCTCTGTTTCTGTCCTAATAGTCTCCATGAGATCAGGCCAAAAACAAGTATCTAGAACCAAAAAATAAAAGCCAATACCCCTCTTTTTGTAAAAAGCCATTGGGTTGTAGACCATTTTGTGCCCAGCTGATCTTTTCTACTTCACTTCTTATTATACTAGCTTATTGCCCCCCTAGTGGGCAGGTGCTGAGGGAGTGAATGGGGTGGCCTTTCTCCCTGACTTGGCAGAATAGGCTGTCACAAACTGTGTTTTAGTAATTCGCAGAGAGACAGGCTCTCTGTTTTCCTATTACACTTGGATGGAGAGTCTTTTACCTTGTGAAATGAAATTGTAACTACAGTGGAAAAACCTATCACCCATGCCCAGAATCTGCTTGTGAAAAAATGCTGGATGGGTGGCAGACCATGCTGAATTTTCTCATCAAGATTGAGAGTTCATCTGTCTGTCTTTAGTTTCGCTTCTTATTCTTCTTTCTGGTTCTCAAATGACCTCCATCTTATGGGTCATATTATATTACTCAGGAGTCAGTTACAATTATGGACTCATTTATTGCCTTGCTGAAATGCTATTTGATGAAAGTTGAGAATTTACATAAAAAATGCTGAGTTGTTTGCCAGACCTGGTAGCTGGTAACTCGTTTCTTGTTTGATTTCTCAACAGAGGCAGGAGTGTAGGCAAGGAGATATCCACTGGACCATTATAAGAAATAGCTGTTCTTGATAAGAGTTAGACATTTATTCTATTCCTATATAAAACCACCACCATTATCAAATTTTCTTTTTCTTTTTTCTCCATTTTTACTGTGACCCATTTGTGAGCATGGTATAATACTAATCAAAGAAAAATATGATACCTGACTGTCCCCTAAAACCTTAGAGGCTGTAAAAGGACTTGATCAATCTGAATTTCTATGACATAGCTGAAATATAAAATTAGATTTTCACCCCATTGTGACCCAAAAAAGGAGGATCGTGTTGTTGTTAGCTTAAATTTTAGATTTTAGAAGTTTTAGAAAAAATGAAGGCAATAGTGAAGATGTGACCATTCTGTGGGAAGAATTGACTAACAATATTTGTTATAGTGCTTTCCTGTTTTCTCAGTACTTTGATTTAATTGCCCTTTGACCTTCATGATGTTGTTTATTCCTTATAGTTACTGAGTGAGATAGACTGGGCAGAGATCATTACCACCTTGTTACAGATGAGGCAACTAAGCTATATGGAAATAAAGAAGCTTGAGCAAGATTCCATACTATTAATGATTTGGTGATAGTTTGGTTCACTAAAGATAGGAAGCAAAGATAAATATGATATGGCCCCATCCTTGAGTTAGCTGTGGCTCTTCATCTGTTTTTTCACATATATCCTACATGTTTCTTGAGGTTAATGTTTAATTAATAATCATCACATATCAGGTTAGTAAGTACTTAGTGGGGCATGATGTTGGGAATGTAAGGACAGCACCTATTGCATGCCTGATTCACATCCTTGTCCTATAGGCGTTTGACTCCACTGTGGTTGGATGGATGAAACGTCATGCTTATTAAATAAACAGGTGGATAAATAATATTTTTACATCTCATATATAAAAACTGTTCAAGAGGAGCAGTATGGGAGCTTTTTAGATGAGGAGAATGACAGAGGAGTTGTCAACATTTTGTCCTTTTTCCTGGAACTTTCATAATTTACAATGGAAATAAATGACAGTCCTTTTCTGTGTTATTATTGTAGGGTCATTAGCTAGAATTTAGTTGTAGTTAAACCCGATGTAGTATATTCCCCTCTGCATTAATGTGAAGAGTAGTGGAAGAGGTACTGTTTTTGGAATCACGTGACCCTAACATTCTCCCTTACTGTTGCAGTGACCTTTAAGCTGAGTTCCTTAACCACTCTGAGCTTTCACTTTCCTGTCTGTAAAATAGGGATCATACTGTTGTGAGAATTCAGCAGCACAGTGCTTGGCATAATGATCACTTTTAAAAAATGCTAGTGATTATGATGGTATCTACTGCAGTGTTTAGAAAGGGAGAACTACTAATTCCTACCGCTCAGCATTTCCAGAGGTTAATTAGCCCTTTAAAAAAAATTAATTCAATTTATGTATTTTGGTTTACTATATGTCAGTTATGATACCTGGTCTTTTGTGTCAAAAGTTTTCTGGTGACTTTGTTAATAAAGACTGTAAAAGCATGAAAGGTCCAGAGACCTTTTCTCTTTTCATACACATTGAGTTTCATAGCACACCTGTATTTTGCACAAATATTACTTTAAAGTGCGAGAGAATAAAACACAGAAAGCTTATTCATGATGGCCAACTGGTCAGTTATAGATAAATAAAATCAAAGCTTTGAATAATTTTTCTTTCAGCAAAAGGTGTTCATAAAATATCTGTAACATCAGTTGGCAGTGAGCACGTCCTGTCATTCTTGTTAATAGGTTCTGTATCTTTCTTATTATCTTTTTCTTTTCCAGTTTGTATTGAAACTGCCCTGCCCTGATAAGACCTTTATCATCTTACTTCTGGACTCTTTTGTGTGTGGTAGCTTCAGAACAGGTCTTGCTCCTTCAGGCCGCACCCCACATCTGCCCACCCCCGACCCTCACAGTGCTGTTTAGTACTTCCTGCACACAGCTATTAGGTTATTCTTCCAAGACATTATTTTCTTCATATGATTCTAGTTATAATTTTCTCCCCTCCCTGCTTTCCTAATCCTCTTTCTTCTCTTAATATACCCTCTTACATTTTAATCTCTCTGCCTGTATTCCTGGTGTTTTGCTTTCCAGCCAACCTGCCCTCATCTTTTTAGTTGCCTCTTTTCTGGCTAGTCTTCTTGTAGCAAATCTTTCCTTCTTTTTCAGTTCAATTTGACTGCTCATTTCTTTAGGATGTCTGCAGTTCAAGTTCAAGGATGTCTGTATTCCTTATTTGTTACACATTGATAATTGCCTGTGGTGTATAAATTGTTTGAAAGTGAGAGTTTTAGTCACTCAGTTGTGCCCAACTCTGTGACTCTTTGTGACCACATAGATTGTAGCTTGCCAGGCTCCTCTGTCCATGAAATTCTCCAGGCAAGGATACTGGAGTGGGTAGCCATTCCTTTTTCCAGGGGATCTTCCCTGGAGGGATCTTCCCTGGATCATCCCAGGGATCAAACCCAGGGCTCCCACATTGCAGGCAGATTCTTTACCATCTGAGTCTCTAGAGAAGCCTGTATAATTGTTTAAATGTCTTAAATTACCTTAACTTCCTCATTTTGTTGATGAGGAAACTGAGGCCCAGAGTGAATGGATTTGCCATTTTTGCTGTCACAATGCTTTATTCATCATAAGCATTCAGTAGATCCTGGCTGACAGAGCAAGGGGTGTGTGTGTGTGTGTGTGTGTGTGTGTGTGTGTGTGTGTGTACGTCTGTATGTATGGGAAACTTAGTTCAGGCTTCTTGTTGTTGTTTAGTCACTAAGTCATTTCCAACTCTTTGAGACCGCATGGACTGTAGCTGCCAGACTCCTCTGTCCATGGGATTTCTCAGGCAAGAATATTGGAATGGGTTGCCATTTCCTCCTCCAGGGAATATTCCTGACCCAGAGATCAAACGTGTCTCTTTTCAGGTGGATTCTTTACCACTGAGCTGCCAGGGAAGCCCTTAGGTCTGGCTCCCAGTTTACCAGTTACCAAACATAACTCCTTTTTTCTCTTCTTTGTGTGTCCTTTCTCTTACATGTCCCCCTCTCTCTCTTTTTGCTTAGTCTGTAATCATCATTGTTTACTTTCCTTTTGTGTCCAAAGCAGCAATGTATTTAAGGGGAAGGGAGGTTGATGGAATCTAGCACTGTCCAACATAAATCATTCCCTCTGCAATCTGAATCTGTTTGTTATGCCTTGATTTCTGAAGACTCCTTGGTGAGCACCAGCCATCTAATCTCAGAAAAAATCATTACTATCATTGAAGATAGAGTGTACAAGGTAGTTTATACTTACTCAGTTCCAAGAATTTAAATTATGAGGTACAGCTAAGGGTGTTGGCCTGTTTCTCACTGGAAAAATGACCACCCAAGTGATCTACTTGAAGCTATGAAATTTATGAAGATGTAGTGAACCTATGGAATAAGTTGCCAGGAAGGCAGCATAAGGGGAGAGCCTAAGTGAAGCAGTCACCACCATCTGTTGAATAGCCACTGTGATTAGAACCTTGTTGAAGAGATGTTTATAAAACTAGAGTGTATTAAAGGTAAATGGTGGTGATGCAGTTGACTAGGAAGTGGCCAGGAGCCAAATATTTTAAGAAAATGTCACACTAGAGTTTTCACACGTGCATGTTACCCTTAACATTTTTCACATGTGTCCATAGCGGTGGTTGATTTGCTTCAGGAATTAACAGACATAGACACCCTCCACGAGAGTGAAGAAGGCGCAGAAGTGCTCACTGATGCTCTGGTAAGTTGCGAAGCCCTCTGGGGCTTTGCAGGTATGTGTATGGTGTCCGCACCATCCCCATCGTTGTCTCTGTGAGTGGCACAGGGTGGGTATCAGGGAGAGAGCGAGCTCTGTGGCAAGGCTGGACTGAATAAGAATATGAAAGTTGAATGCAACCTTGGGGTACCTTATTCTTTGGAACTGTGTTAGGCCGGGGGTATAGAGTCCTAGCATTTATTGACTATCTGCTGTAGGCAGGCCTTTACACTTTATTTAATCTTCACTATGTCCCCTCAGAAGGGTATTTTTGCTACTATTCCCATTTATAGCCATGGAGCTGAGGCTGGGTCAAACCTGCCTGTGGTCACACGGCTGGGATTTGAACCTCTGTTCTCTTTGACTCCAATTCCTGCTCGCCTGCCCTCACTGTGTTGCTTCTGACCTCTTTACAAAGAGTTTTTGCGGAAAAGAGTTTGTCTTCAGCTCTGGGCTCTAGGCTTTGTACTCCCAAGCGCTGGTGAGGACAGCTATCCTTATTACTTGTTTTACAGATAGGGAATCAGAATGTTAAAAGCAAGAACAAACTTTCTAGCTTACCCCGGCCCGAGTAGCAGCCCTTGACTGCAGAAGTCAGGGTCAGCTGATTTCTGTGTCCCATTTTTTGGAGCCTAGGCAAGGCTTCAGAGCCTTCCTCAGCTGTTATTCCAGGCAGCAGCCACTTGCAAGAGTTTGTATGTGAGGTGAACTGATGTAGTCTCATCAGCCCACTCTACCCATGAGGAAACCCAGCTGCAGAAGTGAAGCCTTCCCCTGCGTCACTCAGCCAGCCCCTGTAATAGCAGAGATGAGCTCCTGCATGTTGCAGTCCCCTCTGTCCTCCTGGCCCATGGCACCAGCTTCCCTCTGTCACCAGAGGGCCACTGGCAGGACCAGTCCAGCCTCTTACCCTGATACCATCCATGGATCTCTTATCTAGCCCATCAAGCTATCTCTGTCAAGTTTCCGTCATTTCTCTTGTCTTCTACTGTCTGGTCTTTTCTCTCTGGTTAAGAATATTAGTAAGTACTGGGTTTTTGGTTTTGTTTTTTTTTTTTTAATAATAAATTTGTTTATTTACTCATTTTTTACTGTGCTGGGTTCTTCATTGCTGCACAGGCTTTTCTCCAGTTGTGGAGAGTGGGGGCCGCCCTCTAGTTGGGATGCGCAGGCTTCTCATTGCAGTGACTTCTCTCATTTTGGATCATGGGCTCTCTAGCCCGTGGGGTCAGTAGTTGCAGTTCCTGGGCTCTAGAGCTCAGGCTCAGCAGTTCTGGTACACAGGCTTAGTTGCTCTGTGTCAAGTAAGGGATCCTCTTGGATCAGGGATCGAAACCCACGTCTCCTGCATTGGCAGGCGTATTCTTTACCACTGAGCCTCCAGGGAAGCCCTGAGCACTGGTTTTGTGGCAGTGTACAGAGTTCACCAAAGATCACTATAGCTACTTGGATTAGAAGCATCTAGGGTGCTTGGTTAGGCTACTTTCTGGCCCCATCCAAGACCTGCTGAATCAGAATGGCTGGGGCTGGGACCCCAAATGATTCTGAGACTCCATTGCTACACTGCCCAGCCCCTCCTCACCCTTCTCTCTTAAGCTTCTCGACACGAGAAATTTTCCATGTGCCATGCTCACAGCTGGCATTTGGTGTGAATGAAGGGGTTGTGAACCCATTGGATATGAAGGACTGTCTCTTACAGAGAGAGAGGCTGGAGTCCAGCAGGGCCATTTGTGACTGAGTATGATGAAAATTTCTATAGCCATTTTTCTTTCAAGCTCCTTCCTGGAGCGAACCGCCACTTTTGTCGAATCCAGGACCTTTATTTTTCCTTTGAACCGCCGTGCAGAAAGAAAAGGATGGCGTCGGGGTGTCTTTTGTTTGGAGGAGCATCTGAAGGAAGGCTGTGGCACTTGCTCCTTCTCCCTGTCCCCACAGTGTCATTTGTGTAGTCTTACCTTCTGGAGGTTAATTACAGTGGCCCTGAATGAGCCTTCCTGCCTGGTCTCTGCACCGATTTTAACTATCATCCTTTGCCTATGTGAATAGAGGAGACGAGAGAGGATCAGCTAGCCAGTCTGCTGCCTGTAAAACGTACCTAGAAACAGCAGTTCACACAAAAGCCCCCTTTGTGTCTTCTGTGTTGCCAGGCCCACCAACAAAAGCTGGATCTTGCAGATTTTATTGTTTGTTTCGGAAGAAACGGTTCATCCTCAGTCTGGGGAACCATTAAGTAGCTGCTGTACGGGTTTTCTGTTTGTTTTGTTTAGTTTCTGTTTTATTATATTATTTTAAGGTTTTGACTCTTACAGCTTTATACTGGTGGGGCTGGTATGAATCACAAACAAATGAACATTTCTAGACTCCCGTATATTATTTGCTGATCTGCAGCCAGTCAGGAGCCATCAGTAAATGTCAGACAGCAGAGCTGGTAGGTGGTCTTCATCTGTGTTTTCCTACCCTTGTGCTCATTCAGGAAGAAGTTTGATAAGTATTCTCATATTAAGGGTTGAGTTGTCCTCGTAGTTTTAATTTGGGGCCAATTTCGGAGGCCTGGAATTGCACGGGCAGAGGCTAGAGGGCATATAGCAGAATTTATTGTGATGTGCAGTTTGCAGTTATTGCCTTGGTCTTTTTCCCAGCTGGAGGTCCTGGGCAATAGAACGGCACATTTTGTGGGGAGAGAGTGCGGTCCTGGCCTTCTCAGGGATCGTCGGGGTTTAAAATTTGGTTTACATCCACTGCTATTACTTACACAGAGGCAAATGTTTGTGCTTTGTAACAAGTTGACTTGGTAGCCTGGAAAATAGACTCTTTTCTGAAGAGTGGAAACACAAGACTATTTGCTTTGATGGCAGTTCCTCTGGCTTGCCTCTCTAAAGAAGACTCCTTGAGAGTCGTGATAAATTACAGTTATTTCCCCACTTACTAGTCCCCAAAATTTGCCATGCCCTTGGCAATCTCATGTCTTTGCTCACATCTACCTTCAGCTTGGCAAGCCTGGCTTCCCCTGGGCTATTTGGAATACTCCTGTTCATCCTTTAAAGCCTCACTTAAACCTCATCTCTCCTGAGTTTTTTCAGACTCATCACCTCAGCAGAATTTGTGTTTCTCTGCTACTTCGTATATCCTGGCACTTGTCACATTGGCTTAAAGACATCTTTTTATAAGCTTGTCTTTCCTGAGATGTGCTCCCCATCAGGGGAGGGGCCAAAGTGGTGGCTTTGTCACTTACCAGCTGTGTAACCTTGAAAAAGTTACCTAACGTCTCTGTACTCAGTTCCTTCTTCTGTAAAGTGGGAATAACAATAGTAGGTCTGTATATGAGGTAGGTTGCAGCAGGCCCAAGTTTTGCGTTATAACTATATTACCATGTGTATTTTCAAAACTTATTACTTGGTCAAGATTCAGTGAGTGTGTAGGTAGGGGTGGGGGAGAGGGTTTATTGTTTTTTAAATATGAAATTTCCAGAACTCATATTAGGTAGAAAAACCCCAGTCAAACTCAAGAAACCTTATTGGCAGATTGTGGAAGATAGAAAAAGAATCCTTCAAACTCTCTCATCTCCCCTCATCTGTCCCTTTCTTATTTTCTCATTTTCTCTTATATCTAGCCTCTCTGCACAAGTGGAAAAATAACGACTGATTATGCCCCTGAACTTTGTCTCAGTAGGATCTGGTGGAATATTGTTTGGCAGATATGCTAACAAGCGGAAATAGCCAATGACTTATCAGAAAACGTCAGACTTAAGACAGTCACGATTTCCAAGGCCAGTTTTGCTGTAGCTGATGCTTTAATCCCTAAGAAGAATTTGTTTTTAGTTTCAGAGTTAGTCACAGGTCCAAAAAAATAGGCATGGAAGGCGGTAGACCCAAGAGTATAGAGGGACAGAATGCTAATTTGTGCTTCTTACTAGATGATATCCAGAGCTATGCATAATATAAATATTTTTCTGAGGGTTTTCTCAGCTGAATGTATTTTGACTGCTTTGACCCTCTTGCAATCAGATAAAATTGCATTTAACCCAGCTAAACATAAAGTTTCACACTTTGCAAGCTTAATAAGGCTGTTTGTTAGAAGTTACATTTTTGTAGCAAGGAAAAAATATTTTTTCCAGCCAGACCCATTACCAATAACCATCTAGTTCTAGAATTTGAGTGTGCTGCTTACTGCCTGGCTCAGTGGTAAAGAATCCACCTGCCAGTGCAGGAAACGAAGGAGACATGGGTTCAACCCGTGGGTCGGGACGATCCCCAGGAGGAGGAAATGGCAACCCAGTCCAGTATTCTTGCCTGAAAAATTCCATGGACAGAAGAGCCTGGCGGGCTACAGTCCATGGTGTTGCAAAGAGTCGGATACGACTGAGCGACTGAGCATGCAGGTATTGTCCCCACCACCTTCCAAACAGCCGACTCTGGTAAGAGAACTAAGAGTTGAGGAAAGGGAGGGAAAATAATGCAGATATGGCAGCGGTAAGCAATTGAAAGTGGCGAGGCAGTTCACAGAACTGACAAGCAGTGTGATACCCGGCGGAGTTGCAGTGTTTGCTGCTGTAGGATTCAGGGAGATCACAAGCCAATCAGGGTGATTTAGGGAAAAACAAACTGTGACATGGTTCATGTTTTTCCCCTAGATGTTTTTCTGTTTTCTCTCACATACCCAAATTGTCCAATTAATTAAGGAAAACACTGCAGTGGATTTCTTTGAAGCTTTTGCTGCCTGTGAGATTTGAGAGCAAGATTGTATATCTCCTTGATATATAAGAGGGGGAAACAACTCTTTCTCCTATTTATAGGAGCTCTCAAGTCTGGCATCAGTATCTCCTCCAGTCTGCAGCTAGGATCCTCACACTGGGGCAGAAAGGAGAGCCTAGCAAATCTGCTTCCTTGGTGATGCAGGTATCCCCAATTAGTCAACAGCTTCAGCTTCTCCTCCATTTGGATGCTTCCCTCAAGTCTCACCTGGAAAGAGTAAAGAGCCCTTATTTCAAGATTTGTCTCTCTTGCCATTGTTCCATCCTCAGGCTCAGTTTGAATTGTCTGCAGAGTGCCTTGTGCAGAAGTGTTGAGGAAGCATCAGTTGATGATCAGTTGAGCATCATTTCTTCTCTGTCCTTCCTCTCCTCTCCTTTTCTTCTCACTAGAAGTGACAGGATGTGATGGGAAAAAATAGTCTTGGAGTTGGTCACTTCTGCCACAAGCTCTGTGACTTTGACCAGGCTAATTAACCCTTCTGGACCTTTGTATTCTCACGTGTAAAAGCTGTGAGGGATACTTAAGAGTAAATGAAGCAGTGTGTACAGAAATACGATTACAGTACACAAATTAAATGTTTTGTCAGTTTATTTAAATTTAGCAAAATTACCGAATGTCTGATATGTGTAGTGTTGCACTTGACTTTGAGGAGTGTGCCAAGATAAATGAGGGTGCAGTGTCTGCCTTCACAGAATTTGAGTTTTTCTTAGCCTGTGTGAGAAATGGAACAGTGAATAACCAGGTATCAGAAGAAGGAAAGGGCTAGATTCAAACTATCTGCTTAATTTTTGAACCAGACCCAGGGTAAGGCATGCCGTATAGTTTCATTTAATCTTTACAGCTCATTTGCATTTCCTAAGTGAAGAAGCTGAGGCAGTGAGAGAAAGGATGCACCATGGGTATGCAGCAGATCTTGCCAACCGGTATAGGTTTACTTATTGGCTGCAACTTAGAAAGTTACTACCAGATAGATAATCACTTCTTGATTATTAGGTGTTTCTGTTTCCTTAGTCGTCTTCCTCAGCGTGCTTCTGGGTTCCTCAGTGGCAGTCTCTGTGTCAGGGCACACACTGTGTCAGAAGGTAGCATGAGGTGGTGTCAGCATTGTTTCATCTAAGAAGGAAGCTTGGCTTTTGCTTCTACCGCCACTGCTTAGTAAACGTGTGGTCTCAGCCAGGTCACTAACCTCTTGAATATCATCTGTATGACATGGCTACTGAAAGTGTTTTTTAAGTCGTATGTGGTTATATGAATCAAATGAGAGAAATAAAATTGCTTTTTAGGCATTATATGTAATAAAACATAAGGCATTTTATTATGTTAAGATTATTCTCGAGAAGGAGTCAGAAGTTCATCAAAGGTAATAGTTTCATAAAAGCTTGATTATGGAAACTTAGAAATGGTTTGAGTTTAACCTGAAGTTTTGAGGTCGGTGTCAAACACGGCAAGTAAACTTCCCAACTGAATATCTGTTGGTGCTGTGGTCGAGAAATGTGCTTCTCACTTGAATGAACTTGTGACTTGAGAAGGTATTTTCGTAAGGTGTTTCAGTACTCTCTAGAAGTAGAAGGAGCACACGACTTGATTTCAGAAGGCCTAGGTTCAAGTGTTAGCATGTAACTCACTCACTGTTACCTTGAATTTTACCTTGTTCCCTTAAGCTTCAGTCTAAAGTTAGGGATAATGAGGCCTGCTATTTCTTTGCCTCAGGGTCACTGCATGACTCAAAAGAGATCTTCAGTGGGAAAGCACCATGCAGACCGCAAGTGGAGGTTGTTTAGTTTGTAGACCACAAGTTGAGGTCATTCAGTAGAGAAGGGTACAGGAGTGGGAATGTTTTGGGGACCATCCTGTGACATGTACCCCTTTCTCTTGCTTCCTTGATGCACAGGTGGATGGGCAGGTGGTCGCATTACTCGTGCAGAATCTGGAGCGTCTGGACGAGTCTGTGAAGGAAGAGGCGGACGGCGTCCACAACACTCTGGGTAAGGGGGAGAGTAGCCAGAACTTCCTAAGTTTGTGTTTGTTTGGGGGTTGGCACTCATTTCCTTCTTCCTCCATAACAGAGTCAACAGCCAGAGGGTTTTCCTTTTTTCTGCTCCCAAACTACCTGTTCAGAAATGAAGACCCTTGTGTAAATTTCATATAACCGCTACTTTGGTTGGGCTTTCAAGTAATAAAAGCAGAAATCCACTAAGTAGATGACCTTCCTGGACAAAAACTGCTGGCTTCTCTGAACAGGCCTTTGCTTCTGTCTCTAAAAGTCAGGATGAAGTCTATACAGGATGGATTCTTTTTTTTTCCCTTTGGAAAGTATATATTTTAGGATTTTTGAATCCCGTTCTATTGGTTTTTCTTCCCATTTCTCTGCAGTGGAACTACAAACTTTTGAACCACTGTGTATAGACATACCTCATTTTTTTGTGTGTGTGCTTTATAGTGCTTTGCAAATGTTACATTTTTACAAATTGAAAATTTGTGGCAACTCTGCATTGTCAGATGATAGATAGCATTATTTACTAATGCGGTATTTTTAAATTAAGGTATGCATATTGTTTTTTAGACATAATGCTATTACACACTTGGTAGACTACAATATAGTGTAAATATAACTTTTATATGCACTTGGAAACCAAAACATTCATGGGATTCTCACTTTATTTTGATATTCACTTTATTGCAATGGTCTAGAATCAAACCCACAATATATCCAAGGTACACCTGTGCCTTTTTGTACATTTTATTTGAAAAACAGTTAGTATTTCCTTCCCTTGTTATATGTACTTTGCTGTGTAAACTGTGAGTTGAACTATTGCTGTTAACTTGCCTGTCCCTTTATCATATGTTCATTTAAGTAGATTGCTCTGCAATATTTCCGCTTCTCCTCCTCAAGTCTCCCCAGTCTTTCCCTCTGCAAAGTTGATGAGCCAATAGTCTGTTTAAAATTGTGGTTTGGGATAGTGCTGTTTATCACCATTTGCTGTCTTATAAAACCAAAGGTGACGTATCTGTGAACAGAGCTTGAGACATGAACAAGGCCCAGCAGAAGTAGAAATTTTGATGAGGTTAGATTTTCTCCCAGCTCCTTTGTGTCTACCACCGATTTCTCTTGTAGTTTTATGCTCTCTACTGGGAAATTATCATAAAGGAGGAGGAAGACATAGCACCTAGGGAGTAAGAGAAGAGAGAACACAACTGTCTGTGATCTGGGGGTTGGCTGTAGTCTAGAGCCAGAATTTGGCATTGCCATCTGTTAGCCTAATGCTGAATTTCGCTGAATAGAAGGCTTATCAGAAGTCTTAATGGACTGTTTATAAAAAGAGCCTGATGTAATGGGAAAAGCACCAGCCTGTCAATCTGTGAAGATCTGTGTAGTTTCAACTTGCTCTCTTACCAGCAGCTCAGGAGATTCATCCCTCTCTTCCCTACTAAGCATGTGATGTTTGTCAGGCACTGTTCTAGGCCACTGGGTACATTAAAGATGAATTAGGCACAGTTATGAAGAATCAGACTTATGGGAAAGTCTTGAACAGAAAGGAGAGATAATACAGGGTATTGTAATAGGAGTATAATAGGAGTCAGTGGGGAGCCCTACAGAAGAGAAGAGGAAGGGTCTCCAAATGGCTGGGTAGGAGCAGGTAGCTGATTGAGGCTGAATATGAAGAGAGGTGCATTTTGATGGAGAAATGTGGACCAGACCCTCAGGCAGGGCAGTATTGTTTGTCAAGTCATGAATGGGTAAGGGCTTTGGGGAAAGACTAGAAATGTGCTGTGGCAGCGAGAGGTAAAGATGGTAGGAGATGGGACCAGAGGAGTAAGTTCGTCCAGACTATGGAAGACCTTCTAAACCTTGGCAAGACGTTTGGATTTTATTCTAGTGTTCAATAGAAAGCCACCCAAAGTGTAAGCAGAATAAGATAAAGGCATCAGAGATTAAAAAGAATGAGCCAATTTCTTAGAAAACGTCAAAAGTAATTTAAGGTTTTCAAATGATCTCCATCTCTCAGCGGTCTCGTTGCTACTCTGCCCTCGCAGCTTTGTGTCTGCTCCCTGGGGGACTGCCTGGGCATCCTTTAAGTTGCCATTGGCGAGGCCGACGTGGGCCGAAGAGTGAGGAGGAGATAGGAAGTGTATTGCTTCCTTCAGCCTTTTCTCCTTAAGACTCAGGCCTGCTGGGCGTTGTGCTTAGAGAGCACAGCGCTCCATCTGTTCTCTGGTAGCAACATATCCTGGCATGCGGGGCAGCAGGGGCCCGAAGGAAAGGAAAGCACTGGATGTGTTAGAATGAGGGTTCGGTTTGTCTCAGTTTGGGCCTGTCTGTGGCTGTGCTAGGTCTTCGTAGTGGCGTTGTGCTCTTCATGACAATGCAAAGGTGCTCCCCTAGCTGTGGCACAGGCCCTAGTTCTGGTGTGTGCCCTCTCTAGTTGCAGCAAGCAGGCTTAGTTGCCCTGTGGTGTGTGGGGGTCTTAGTTCCCCAGCCAGGGATTGAACCTGCATCCCCTGCATTGGAAGATCAACTCCTAAGCACTGGATCACCAGGGAAGTCTGTAGTTGTTTTTTTTTTTAACGTCCTTTTTTTTAGTCTCATAATCATACAATCACTTTCCTCCTCATTTAAAATTTTTCTGTTAAACAGCAATGTGCTTGTTGTAAGAGATAGCAGGACCAATTATATTTGCTTCTGAGTACCTGACAGTTACCTCTGCCAGCATGGCCTTTCCTCTCTATGCACCTTATTTTGTTCATTTAAGAAGATCATCCTTGCTTCTCTTGCACTATCTGAAGAAAGAGGTCTGAAAATGGGTGAATCAGGAGAGGAAGAGGCTCTGAATTTGTCCACTGATTTTTCCCTATTAGGCTTCTGCCTAGTCCCTTGTCTCTTTAGTCACAGGTCTCAGGGACTGTAGTACTGTGTCAGTAAGAGGGCTTTCTTAGGCAGATCATACCTTTGTATATTCTGCTATAGTGTTCTACACAGCAGAAAACCTTTAGCTATTCCTTTAGTGAATTCTGACAAGTTCAGTTATGAGTTTTACTTATAATATAACTTGAAGGGAAAAAAAATAAAAACATAGCATGTCCCTAGTTAATCTAAGAATGACAACACAGCATCTGGCTGGGAGGAATATAGGCAAGTGGGAAGAGGAATATAATGTCTGGCATGGGAAGCAGGCTGCAGATGGAAACAAAGTTGCCCTCCCAAATGACTGGTGTCTGTCTCTCTGCAGCTATTGTGGAAAACATGGCCGAGTTCCGGCCAGAGATGTGCACAGAGGCCGCCCAGCAGGGTCTTCTGCAGTGGCTGTTGAAGAGGCTGAAGGTAAGTCTTTGCTGTGTCCATGGCTCATGCTGGGTCATTGGCACAGGTTGTTATTCCTGTGCTGTGTGATCTAGTTTGGGAATCTTTTGGCAAATATCGCCTCTTTCTTTGCTTCTCTTCTTTCATTTGTTTTAAAAATAGCCTTTAATAGCCCCAAAAATAATATAAACATGTTGTCCACACAAATTCACATAGTACAGAAGGTTTATACTGGAAATAGAAGTTCTCCTCTGCTGATTCCTTCTAGTTCCACTTCTCAGAGACAGCCACTGTTAACAATATTTTATCTATCCTTCCAGAAATTGTCTGTGTAAATAGGAGTGTATGTGTGTGTTTATATGTATTTCACAAATAGAATTATACATTATTTTCTTTTGCAGGTTGATTTTTTTTCACTGAACTAGTAGCTGCCTAGTATTCCATTTTATGGTTGTACCAAATTAATGTAACCATTCCCCTGTTCATAACAGTTTTTTACTATTAAAACAGCACAGTAGTTGAGTATTCCCATGTACACACACACTGTTTTCTTTTCATATTTTTGCACACTTGCATCAGTTTATCTGTAGGATAAATTCCTAGAAATAGAACTGTCAAGTTAAAGAGTATGCATATTAACATTTTTGGTAAATTTTGCAGAATTATCCTCTATCAGTTGCTCCACTGAGTTGAGATGTCTATTTCCCCTACCAATATTGGGCATTGTCAAACTTAAAATTTTGTTAATTTGATAAGTGAAAGCTAGTATTTTATTTTAATTTGGAGTTTTAAAATTAAGTACAAAATGTTGGCTTTCACGTGTTTATTAGCCAGTTGTATTCATCTCTTTTAGCTTCCTATTTATATCCTTTGTTCATATTTCTGTTGGATCATTCATTCACTTTTCTTGTTAGCATAGTCCTTTTGACCATTCAGTGCCTGTACCATAGAGTGAATGAGGAAAGGAAGAGGTAAGGGCTTCTCTCAGGATAGTGTTAACCAAAGATGTGGTGGGAGGAAGTTTGGAACTACTTAATACTGTAATACTGAAATATTCTGGGCAAGCAAGGATTCTCAGCTTTTCAGTGAGAAAGAGGCACTTGTTTGTGGCTGGAATGATTCTTTAGGTAATCCTGGCCTTGCTAAGCTCCAGAGGGTCATAGAGATGCAGAAAGTCTGAGGTGCATCAGGTCCAATTTATCCCCCTGCCCTCCCCCCACCCCCCCACTTGGCAGGGGTGAGGAGGAAGATTCTGCTTTAACCTTCTTCTTTAACCCTTTGTTGCCATTAAATCTGTGAATAGACTTGCATAACATGACTTGAGGACACTCAGTTAGTCTGTATGTTCTCATCACACTTGCTGGTTTAAGTATAAACTTAATGTGTAGTTCAGTAGACTGCACCTTCCTACACACACACACACACACACACACACACACACACACACACACACCTTTCCTTTCAGGGAAGAGTCAAGTCTGGTTAATTCACTCATTGTCATGTTTTCAGCTTCCTTTTGACCTCCTCTCATGAATCTTTATGTCCTTTGGTTTCCCCTTGTAATTACACTCACATCTCCCTCAGTTTCTTCGTTCCTTGATATTCAACAAAATTTTATTCTCCAAAGCCTTGAGATATTTTGGGGGTGAGGAGTAGGGGAGAGGAAAGTAAAACACAGAGTTGAGGCGGTGGGATAGATGGCAGGGACCTGAGTCATAGGTTGGGGCCTCAACTGTATGCAAAATAATCCAATAATTTTTTGGAGGTCAGGACCAATTTTTCCCAGTTGCTTGAAGCTTGGTACTGAATCAGGGATTTTTCTTTAAAACTAGAATATCCGGCCTCTTCTGCCTTTTGAAAGGTATTGAAACCTGCCGGTCTTTTTATGAATTGGTAACAGAAAGGGAAATTGAGACCTTTGGGTGTTTGGTTGGATTCCATTACTCTTATGAGAGTAATAAAGAGGCCCATTTGGCCGTCTTGCAAGCTTTAGACTCTTGCCTTTCAGGCGTAGTGTTTATGCGATCCTTGGGGCACAAATAGCCATGTTGTTATCTCTAAAACAGTTTTTCAAAATTTGGGGGTATCTGACCATTAAAATGCTATTTGGTTATTTTACTAGTAAGCGAAAATTCTTAGAAAATTCTGTGCCGACCAGAACATTAATGAAAGTTCCGCTTCAGGGTGAGGTCAGCAAGAAGGCATGTCTTTAAAGCAATGCCTTGCTCTTATTTCTCATAATCTGGGGAAGTGCTTATTGTAATCTTCACCATCATAATCATTTTGGTGAATCAGATTGAATGATGGACCCAGATCCTTACTTTCACAGGTAGAACTTTAAAAACTACAGATTCTCGGATGTACTTTCTCAGTCTCTGTCTTCATTGTGTTTTAGACATGTTCCATGTGTGATTATAAATGTACAGTGAATTATAAGATCCACTGGTCTCTAGAAATGTGAGCATTTTGTTAGCTGTTTTTCTTCAGTACTACTCCAAAACTAATTTAAAACTTCATTTTCATTACACCATTCCCTGTTCAAGAACCTTCCTACAGTGATGCTAATGCCCTCTGCATCAAATCCCACCACCTCTGCCTACTTTTTAAGGCCCCTTAACCTGGCCTGATCTGACCCTTCCATTTCTTAGTTTTGAAACATTGGCCTTTTAGTTTTCAGACATGCCTCTTTTTACCTGCTCCCTTTGCAAAGGTCAACATTGTTGACTTCTATGTCTTTGTTCATGTTCCTCCCTCCACCAGGAATGACTCCTGTCTTATGTATTTCTAAATTGTACATAACCCTCATTAACCAACTTAAACCCCTACTCTTCCATATTGCCACCACCATTTTTTGAACTGGAAAGAATCTTATAAGTTCTATAAAAAATTAAAAATCAAGATCTATAGAGATTAAGACAATTAAGATTGCCCAAATTCATGTAGCTGGTTAGAGATAGAGCTGGAATTAAAACCTAAGTTTCCAGACTTTCTTCATATACTTTCTCCATAGCATTACTTTACCCATACTGCCCTCTTTCTTTTCTGAGTATCAATCATTTTTTTTTTTTTCTTGTTGGTTCTCTTCTGGGAGTTAGCAGACCTGGGTTCTAAGATATGCCTATAGCTATGTGAAACATACCTTCATGGAGTATCTTTTCTTCATCACCTGGGAGACTTTCATGTTATTATGTGTGCTCCTGGTCTTTCTCCAAATATCCTTAAACTCCTTAACAGCAAGGACTAGGACTCCATCATATATGTATCTCTTCCCGGTTGTTCTCTGGGTGTGGTTCCCAACAAGGAGCGTCAAAATTACCTGGCCGCTTGCTGGAAATATACATGATTGAACCCACCCCAGACTCACTGAATCTGCCCAGCTTGGAGTGGAGCCAGCAATCTGTGTTTTAACAAGCCCTCCAGGAGATTCTGATGCATGCTAAAGTCTGAGAACCCCTTCTATGTTTGCATTGCCTTATAAAACCTTGCTACCTAACTGATCATCTCATTGTTTATTCAGTAGTTCCTGAGTAACCCCTGAGTGAATGGCACATTAGTGAGTCTCCTTTTGGTACTAGTAGCCTAGCTAGCAGTTCTAGAGATACTTACCGATTTGTTCACTCACTAAATGAAACCTTACTAACTTGTGCTGCTAATAAGGATAAAACCCATTTCACAGGATTGCATTAAAAGGTTTAACAGGTAAGCAGATAGCTGTAGTGTGAGAGATGCTGCACCATAGTTCACTTTTTAATGCGGAATACAAACTTATTAGGATACCTGGGGTCAATCCCTGAGTTGGGAAGATCCCCTGGATTAAGAAATGGCAACCCACTCTGGTATTCTTGCCTGGGAAATCCCATGGACAGAGGAGCCTGGCGGGCTATAAGCAATGGCTATAAGCAAAAGAGTCAGACACAACTTATCGACTAAGCAACAGCAACTTCCATATTATTTAATTCTCAGTGATATTGGCCTGTAGTTTAGCAAACGAAGCAACGGACAAACAATTAATCTCAAAAATATACAAGCAACTCCTGCAGCTCCATTCCAGAAAAATAAACGACCCAATCGAAAAGTGGGCCAAAGAACTTAACAGACATTTCTCCAAAGAAGACATAAAAATGGCTAACAAACACATGAAAAGATGCTCAACATCACTCATTATCAGAGAAATGCAAATCAAAACCACAATGAGGTACCACTTTACACCAGTCAGAATGGCTGCCATCCAAAAGTCTACAAGCAATAAATGCTGGAGAGGATGTGGAGAAAAGGGATCCCTCTTACACTGTTGGTGGGAATGCAAACTAGTACAGCCACTATGGAAAACAGTGTGGAGATTCCTTAAAAAACTAGAAATAGAACTGCCATATGACCCAGCAATCCCACTGCTGGGCATACACACCGAGGAAACAAGAATTGAAAGAGCCACGTGTACCCCAATGTTCATTGCTGCATTGTTTACAATAGCCAGGACATGGAGGCAACCTAGATGCCCATCAACAGACGAATGGATAAGAAAGCGGTGGTACATATACACAATGGAATATTACTCAGCCATTAAAAAGAAGAAAACTGGACAGCCACTTGTAAAAGAATGAAACTAGATCACTTTCTAACACCATACACAAAGATAAACTCAAAATGGATCAAAGATCTAAGCATAAGACCAGAAACTATAAAACTCCTAGAGGATAACATAGGCAAAACACTCTCTGCTATAATCCAAAGCGGGATCCTCTATGACCCACCTCCCAGAATATTGGAAATAAAAACACGAATAAACAAATGGGACCTAATTAAAATTAAAAGCTTTTGCACAACAAAGGAAACTATAAGCAAGGTGAAAAGACAGCCTTCAGAATGGGAGAAAATAATAGCCAATGAAGCAACAGACAAACAATTAATCTCAAAAATTTACAAACAACTCCTGCAGCTCCATTCTAGAAAAATAAACAACCCAATTAAAAAGTGGGCCAAAGAACTTAACAGACATTTCTCCAAAGAAGATATAAAAATGGCTAACAAACACATGAAAAGATGCTCAACATCACTCATTATCAGAGAAATGCAAATCAAAACCACAATGAGGTACCACTTTACACCAGTTAGAATGGCTGCCATCCAAAAGTCTACAAGCAATAAATGCTGGAGAGGATGTGGAGAAAAGGGAACCCTCTTACACTGTTGGTGGGAATGCAAACTAGTACAGCCACTATGGAAAACAGTGTGGAGGTTCCTTAAAAAGCTGCAAATAGACCTGCCATATGACCCGGCAATCCCACTGCTGGGCATATACACCGAGGAAACCAGAATTGAAAGAGCCACATGTACCCCAATGTTCATCGCTGCATTGTTTACAATAGCTAAGACATGGAAACAACCTAGATGCCCATCAACTGATGAATGGATAAGAAAGCTGTGGTACATATACACAATGGAATATTACTCAGCATTAAAAAAAAATTCATTTGAAGCAATTTACTCCAAAGGACGAAACTGGAGCCCATTATCCAGAGTGAAGTAAGCCAGAAGCAAAAACAACAATACAGTATATTAACGCATATATATGGAATTTAGAAAGATAGTAACGAGAACCCAACATGCGAGACAACAAAAGGAACGCAGATGTATAGAATAGACTCGTGGACTTTGTGGATGAGGGTAAGGGTGGGATGATATGGGAGAAGGGCATTGAAGCATGTCAATTGTCATGTGTCTAATCAATTGCCAGCCCAGGATTGATGCTCGGGACTGGTGCAGCGAGATTTCCCGGGGGGGAGGGAGGAGGGAGGGGGGACCCGGAGGGGAAGCATATGTAAACCCATGGTGATATCATGACAATGTATGGCAAAAACAATAAAAAAAAAAAAAAGAATTCATTTGAATCAGTTCTACTGAGGTGGAAAAAACTGGAACCTATTATACAGAGTGAAGTAAGCCAGAAGGAAAAACAACAATACAGTATACTAACGCATATATATGGAATTTAGAAAGATGGTAATGAGAACCCTGTATGCGAGACAGCAAAAGAAACGCAGATATATAGAACAGTCTTTTGGACTCTATGGGAGAGGGCAAGGGTGAGAGGATATGGGAGAACCGCATTGAAATGTGTTAATCATCATATGTGAAATCAATTGCCAGCCCAGGTTTGATGCTCAGGGCTGGTATACCGGGATGACCCAGAGAGAGGGAATCGGGAGGGAGATGGGAGGGGGGTTCTGGAAGGGGAACACATGTATACCCATGGCAGATTCATGTCAATGTATGGCAAAACCAACACGATAATGTAAAGAAAATTTAAAAAAAAAAAATTCTCATAGTAACCCTCTAAAGAAGATGTTATTTTATTGTCTCCATTTTACAGATAAACTTGAGACCAGGAATGTTACTTCAGTTATAGATGACCATTCTTAATTTATGATGCCATCAGTATCTCAGTAATTTTTTTATAAAGTCCTATGCCAAAAAGGACCTAACAATCCCATTTAAGGTAGTTAGGTGCAAACAATTTCATACATATTTATGTCTTAAGAATTTAGTAGCCATTTGAAAAAATGAAATGCTTGGGTTAAAATATATTTTTTTATTTCATTCTTAGATGTGTGTGCCTTTTGAGTACTGCGCAGCTTCTAAAACCTTGTAATCAGATTGAACCCCACCATCTTTGTTTCTTCTCCACATTGATTTTTATACAGCTTTTTTATCACAGTAACCACCAAAGCCAACTGTCAAAGAAAGGATGTCATCAAAAGAAACAGTACCTGGAACTAATGGTTAATGCATTCACTAATCCACAGATGTCACTGTGCTTTTCTTGGAAATACTGTGAATCCAGGAAATCCCATGTGGATTCAATATGGTGTCCCACGGCACACCGTTTGGAAACTGCAGACTTTGGGTTACATACATTGTGCATGCTTATGAGTGAAATCTAGGTGTGTCTGATCCTAGATTTATGTCCTTTTTTTTTTTAATATACATGTATTACTTGATAAAATTAATTTTAATTCAGTGTAATCTTTTAAATGATGTAACCATGGATCAGGTTCATGCAAATTTACCTCTGTTTGCTGTCATGTTTAATTTTTTGTCTTACATTTAGCAAGTGCTAATAAATAACTTGTTGGGAAAAGAGGAAAACCTTCCCCCCTACCTTGGGGACAGAATTTTATAAAATCAAATAAAAGTTAAGAGTCATTGGAACCACAGAAAGGCTACTGCTCTAGGGGCCTGATATCTGTTGGCTTCTTTGAGTTGAGTGTACTTGTTTGAACCAAGAACCTTGACCCTTAAAAAGCTGCATATAAGTTGGTATGACTTAAATCACTTAAACTAGCAGTAAATAGATAAATCCACTGCTCAGTCATGTCTGATTCTTTGCAACCCCATGGACTGCAGCGCACCAGGCTTCCCTGTTCACCATGAACTCCCAGAGCATGCTCAAACTCATGTCCATTGAGTCAGTGATGCCATCCAACCATCTTATCCTCTGTTATCCCCTTCTCCTTCTGCCTTCAATCTTTCCCAGCATCAGGGCCTTTTCCAATGAGTCAGTTCTTTGTATCAGGTGGCCAGAGTACTGGAACTTCAGCTTTAGCCTCAGTCCTTCCACTGAATATTCAGGACTGATTTCCTTGAGGATTGACTGGTTGGATCTCCTTGCAGTCCAAGGGACTCTTAACAGTCTTCTCCAACACCACAGTTCAAAAGCATCTGTTCTTCCATGCTCAGCTTTCTTTACGATCCAACTCTCCCATCCATATGTGACTACTGGAAAAACCATAGCTTTGACTAGACGGACTTTTGTCAGTAAACTAGCAGTACTCATAACTTAAATAATTTGAGTGATTTTTATTAGCAGATTCTTCATTCTGATAGAGATACTTACCCCTTGGCTTTTCACTTTTGTGTTTTGATTTGTATAAAATTGTTTTTCTTAAAGTGAAAAACACCACAATTTGCATTTAAACACTGGCTGTTGTACTGAATTTCCTGAAACAAGACCTTAAGCTTGCCCAGGGAGCATACCTTGCAGTCAGCACACGTAAAACCTTGTATTTACAGATCTTTTAACCTGAGATGGGTCATACCTGGTCAGCCTCCTGAAGTCTTGTGGGGTGCACTTAGGCTTGATGAGCAAGACATGCAGAGAAGAACTGAAAAGATGCTGGGTGTTGCTTCATTAGGGGCCGGTCTTCCTTCTTAAGTGCAAAATCAGTGTCCAAACAGAGCTGTGAACGGTGCTAAGGGGATGGCAGTATTAGCTTCAAGATAAACACCTCCCCTATCCTTTCCAGGTACAGTAATTATTTGTCAGTTCAAAAACCTGGATAGGTAGCAGGGCTGCTGCTGATTAACAGCTGTTTTTGAGCCTGCATTTTAAGGATCGAGGGTGCAGTAAATAAAAACACATCAATGAGGCTCACGCTCCTCTCCTGTGTCGCTTTATCCACGGGGCATTGTTAATGGTGAGGCACTTGAGTCTCGCTGCAGGAGCAACAATGTGGGTGACCGTGAAAGATGGGCTCTGCAGTGCATGTGTCCCCTCTGCGACTCCAAGTAGCAGAGCGTGCAGCAGGGAAAGAATTGTGGGTAGTAATTTGGGTGTTAAAATATTAACACATTTCTGCATATTTAATGTGGTTTCCTTTTTAAATAGTAGGCAGATTATGGCCCACGAGCAGATAGGTTTATGATTTCCAATTAAATTTTAAGCATTAAAAAAAATTAAAAATCCAAAAAGGAACTACTTTGTTACAAAGACATTCAGCTAATCTAAATAAGAACTGGCTTTCTTTTCAGCTTCTCTGATCATCTGTCCATAGGCTAATTTACAGCCTACTTTTATGACTATCACTCATGACTGAAGCTTCATGATAGATTTTAGTCTACTTTGCATTTAAGTACATATTATGTGCTCTACCATAGTGCCTAGACTCACAGTGGGAATCTGAGACGGCTTCACAGAAGAGATGACATTTGTATCTGTGCGTTAGAAGTGTGAGGACCGCTGTGTACCTAATGCTGTTTATGGTTTTAGTACTTGAGTCTGGTCTCTTGAGAACAGAGTCAGACTTTTTCTTTTAACCCATAACCTACCTTTTCCCTTTCTCACTTCTTCTCTCCAACTCAGATTCTAATACTTGTGGAAAAAATTGTCCTGGGGAAGGAAATAAGGGCCCTTAACATATTTCTCCTTTCTCCTGTTTCCCCACAGGCAAAGATGCCTTTCGATGCCAACAAACTGTATTGTAGTGAAGTGCTGGCCATATTGCTCCAGGACAACGATGGTGAGGCTCCCTCTCGGTATTGATATTCTGTTAGGATAGGAGCCAGGCTTGTTTCAGATCATGACAGCAAGCTCTCTTGCCTTTGGCATCCCCTTGCTCTCCCTCTCGCTCTCTGTGCAGCTTTTGTACTCTGTCAAGCTGTATTGATTTTGTTTGCTGATGTATCAGTGTTAGACGGCTGTAAAATGTGACAGTTAGCTTCATTTTTTTTTTCTTTTTCTATTTTTTTCCCCTTTTAGAAAACAGGGAATTGCTTGGGGAGCTGGATGGAATCGATGTGCTTCTTCAGCAGTTATCCGTGAGTAATTCTTCTGCTTCCTGTCTGCCATGAAGATACATGGCTTGTATCTTTAAATGGGAGGTGGAGCTGGAGACTGTGGGAAGGAATCAGCCATGTGATGCAAGCCATATGGGGTGTGTTGGCAGGCTTGAGGTCACGCTGGAGGCACATGGTTTGCCTCCTTTCTTAGTTGTTTGCTCTTTATAACAGATACCACCATGTATCTGGTATGGACTTTCTCAGTCTCCTGATGTTTGTCAGTCCCAAACATGTGTGCTTCCCACTTAAGTATATATTTTTGAGCCAAGAATACCACATTATTTTCAGTTGACCCACTCCCAAGATTATTCACTTTCTTTTCTGTCAGTCTGCCACTAAATTGGAGTCTGTTCATTTTAGAATCCAGGTAAACTTCACATGTACAAGTTCCAATGCAACAGGATAGAGGTCAGAGAGGAGGACAGGGGGAGGATGTGGCACTGGAGGCTGGAAAAAGAAATTAGAAATTGCCATTTGCTCAGTGTAAGAAATGTAAATCCTGTTGAAATGTTCTGCTGGCATTCTGAAAATACTGTTAAGATTTTTTTTTTTCCTAACGAGTCTCATCTGTGCTATTCCAAAACCAGGACTGAAAATAGATCATTTGGATAAAATCTTTAGAGTGTTGGGAGTGTCTGAGATGTCAGTTTGCATACAGCTTCCATCCTGGTGCCAGCAGCCTGAGTGGTTTGGCCTTCACCCCCAAAAATAGAGCTTTGAAATGTGAATCTGTTCCCAGTTCTGGGAAAGTGCTTAGTCCTGTTCCTATAAGATTGATCATTTTGTAGTTGACTGTATGGGTATGCATACACTGTTAAGAGGCTTTCCTCTTAACATGCCATGTATTTCTGGCAAAGATAAAAACTGCTTGAAGCCATTCCCATGACTTAGAGCCACAAATGGTCTGTAAGGCAGTTCATTAGTCCTGGGGATAAGGATACTGTTCCTTATTTGGGGCCAGGATTTGCCCTTCAGAACTGTGGTTTGTTTTAGAGGGGGAAGAAACGTGTTGTGGTTGGGTGGGCCAAGTGGAGAGCTTTGGGGTCGGGATAGCTGGCAAAGTTGTTTCTCGATCTGGGTGATGGTTTCAGGGGTGTTCACCTTACTCATTTAGCTGTACATGTCTTGGATAGAGTTTTCTGTAGATGAATATGTTTCATAATAAAAAGGTTTTGTTGGGTTTTGTTGAATCTGCCTCCTAGAAACTATGAATCATTCCTGAACCTAATGGTCAGTTGAGTGGTTTTTTGTTGTTATTGTGTTTTTTGTTTGTTTGTTTTTGCATGATAGCTATTTATTTAATACCTGTGAATCAGAAAGCCCAGTTTATCTAAAATGGAAACAGATGAGAATTTTGTGTGGTAAGGTTCTGCTTCTTCAGTTGTAAGGTTATTGGAGTAGACAGGCTTCGGAAATTGTTGAATGCTGGTTGATGAAAAGACCTTCTTATGATTCTGTGCCTTCTGATATTTTTGCTTGACAGGTGTTTAAAAGACACAATCCTAGCACGGCCGAGGAGCAGGAGATGATGGAAAATCTGTTTGATTCCCTCTGTTCCTGCCTAATGCTGAGTTCCAATCGTGAGCGCTTCCTAAAGGGCGAGGGTCTTCAGCTGATGAATCTCATGCTAAGGTATGCTTCTCATCTCCTGTTGTGTCCTAGCTGTCCATCTTTTTTTGTCCAACTCCTCACTATTAGCCTGGATTCAAGAAATGTAGCTAGCTATGGTCTTTTATTCCGTTGAGTTTCCTATATAAAACAGTAGTCTTCAGGTGAATGTATGGTCTTTTCTGAAGTTAGTTTGGATGAATACAGAGTATGTTTTGGTCTGTTTGTACCCTATTGTTATGTCATTTGGTAATAGGACCACTCCATTGAAGGGAAATTTTGTTGTTGTTGTTGTTCCTTCTCATAGTGTGTTGGTTTGGGGAAGTCTAGTCATTGACTTTTAAACATACCCTATGTTAATTTCTAAACTTAGCCCAATTTTCTTTTTATCTTATGTAAACCTATCTATGCCATATGTTTGTCCATATTTTTACTATTGACAAAGATCTGGTGGCTCAGATGGTGAAGAATCTGACCACAATTTGGGAGGACCAGGTTTGATCTCTAGGTCAGGAAGATCCCCTGGAGAAGCAAGTGACAACCCACTCCAGTATTCTTGCCTGGAGAATTTCATGGACAAAGGAGCCTGGCAGGCTACAGTCCATGGGATAGGAGAGTCAGACATGACTGAGCGACTAACATACTTTACTAATGACAGCAGAATGTAATTCCTGTTTTTCATTTATACATATTTTTCATTATATATTATTTTCAATAATGAGTTGTGCCTTGCTATGTGGCTAGCAAGGAGATATGAAAATGTGCAAGACAATTCTAGAACTTTTCTTCATAATTCCTTCCTTGTATATCTAGGTCTGATTTAAAGCTCAGACAGTAAACAATCTGCCTGCAGTGCGGGAGACCTGGGTTCGATACCTGGGTTGGTAAGATCCCCTGGAGAAGGGAATGGCAACCCACTCTAGTATTCTTGCCTGGAGAATCCATGGAAGAGGAGCCTGGCAGGCTCCAGTCCATGGGTTTGCAGAGTTGGACATAACTGAGTGATTGTCACTTTCACTTCACTTTCATATCTTATTATTTGTGCTTTCATTCCTTAAAATACTTAAAGTAGGTTTCATATTAGTGTAATTCACAGAATCTGGAAGTAAATGGGAGATAGCTTGTAATTGATAACTCTTGAGAAGTCTGGCTTGGAAGCAGATTAGAGATATAGGGTGAAGGGGTAACCAGAGTGGGGTATTTAGTTGACAATGGTCAGTTTTTTAAATTGAGAGATATAAGAGCATGTTTGATTGGTTGGAGGACTGAGCATTATGGAATTATTCTTTATGAAACTGAGCCCGAGTCTGCTGTTTTGAAACATATCTGCATACATTGAAAATTTCAGTGAAAAAAATAAATATGATACATATCTATTAAATATACCTTAGAATATAGACAAACAAAACTGTTAAAGCACTAATAAGGTAATGTGTTAAATGCTTGGCTTATACAGAAATGAATGGTAGGATTCCTGTCTCCTGTGTTTTTAGTTTTAGAAGCTAAAAACCCAACTCTGGATGCAGATTCCTTGGAGTCTTTTTCCCCGTAATTGTTTTCTTATTTTTAACAGCTTTTTAGGCCTACCACACTTGTAATTTTCTATACTGTCTATTTTTTTTAACTTAACATGCTGTTTCCCATGTCATGTTCTTCATGACAGTTTTCAATAATTGAGTAATGGTGACTCTAAGGGAATATAACTTCCTTGGTTTTTCTTTGTTATTGATATTGTAGTTATTTACAATATTTTGTTGTTATAAAAAATTCTCCAGTGACAGATTCTACAAATTTTTGTGCTTAAAACTATTTTTGTACTTAAGATCATCAGGGTATGTGTTTCGAAAACATCTTCTTTTTAAAGGCTTGTGTAGGCCCAGGGGCACAGTAGACCTCTTGGTTTGTCCAGTGTGTACCAGACCTTGGATTGACTGAAAAATCTTCCTTGGTGGAATTGTTTTAAAAAATTTATTTTAAAGTACAGAGAGGGGCATTGTAATTATTCAGAGGCCTTTAGTGTTCAACTGATTTTTGCTGGCTTTACTCTCTTGAGTGTTTTGTTTGTTTATCTCCTTTACCCTTCTAATTGCCTGTCCTTTTGTTGAAATGACCTACCTTCTCTCAAGCACATAGCATATAAAGAAGATACATTTGGCTTCCCAGGCCCTTTAACCTTAAAACTATATCTTACAGGGACTTTCTTCTAAGCTTCTTAAAGGTCTGAACTGCCAGTGTCTTTGGATGTTTGAGTGCAAATATGAGGTGATGTATTCCTGTGGCATATGGCTTGGAAATGTGCAGCAGTGGGGAGCTGAATAAATAACTGGAAGTATGGATTATTCAAGCAGGAATGCTGAGGTTCTGGGAGCCTAATGTAAAAAGGAGCTCTAAAAGATGTAGAAATAGCGCCTTTCTAAGATCTCCTACCTTTTCATTTTTGAATGCTGAAGTTACTGTTAGATTAATTCTTTTACATTAATTAGCTATATCAGCAGATTCAGCATTTCTTTTTTTCTCTTTCTCATGCTCTTTGTTCTGTGTAATTTTTTTTCTTCAGACTCCCAAATGAAAAGTTTAATTGGGAAGGAGTTGTTTCTCCCTAGTAGATCCATCCTTCCTGATCTTCTAGCAAGAGCTGCCAAGTTGCTGTCTGTCTCAAGGGAACCCACTTAAAAACTATGCAGCTATAACACTAGAAGTTCAGGGAAATTCCTCTAGTTCCATTGCCCCTAAATACTAATTTTTATTTGAATTCAAGCATTCATCAGTTAATGAAATGCCCACCTGGAGAGGCAGCAGTATGGTGTAGTGTGAAATAATGGGGTTTACAGTTGAGGCAAATGTGGATTTGGAACACAGCTCTTTCAGTAACTAGTTCTGGATGTTTGAGTTATTCTAACCTTTCTGTCCTCTGATTCTCCCTTTTTTCATCTGAAAAATGGGAGTAGTGATGCCAAATTTGTAGGGATTTTGTGGGAATAAGACTATATAAATTGTCTGGGACAGCTCTACAGTCACTAAAACATTGATAAAGTGCTATGTTCGCTTATTGTGTTAAGTGCTAGGTTTATCACAGACATGAACAAGACAGGATTCTTGCCTTTAAGAAACTCAATAGGTTGTGATGGAGGCCGATGTTAAATAACTCTAATATAATTTAATGTATTAACTGTTAAGAGAAACAGTAAATTTTGCATGTCCACAGCCTATGAGATTTTTTTTTTATTATTTCTGATTATTGATAAGGAACAGTCACCAACAAGATAGTCATTTATGCATTTATGTACACACAGTATCACACATACATATATACTATTCAGTTTTAATATTTTTATCATCTTTATCAAGGCATAAATGATATGTAATCAGACACTCATTTTAGGTATATAGTTTTAATTTTAATAAATGTGTATGTCTTTAGTTTCACCACAAGGAAGATATAAAATACTGTCAACTGAAAAACATGTACAGCATGAAAGTTGTGAGGTAAGTTTTATTTGGGGCAAAATGAGGACGATAGCCTGGGAGACAGCCTCTCAAATAGCTCTGAGGAACTTCTCTGAAGAGGAAGTGGGGAAGTCAGTTTATATGTAATTTTGGTGAAGGGAGATATGTGCACCATTTTGGCAGAGTGTTGCTGCTAATCACGAGGAGCAGATGTCTCCATTAATGATTTTATTGCTTTCCTAGGTAGGAGAGGATGCAAGAAATTAGGCTCAGAAAATCTTCTCCTGTCCTCATACCATACACAAAAATAAACTCAGCATGGCTTAAAGACTTAAATAAAGACATGACACCATAAAACTCCTAGGAGAGAACACTGGCAAAGCATTGTGATGTAAATCATAGCAGTGTTTTCTTAGGTCAGTCTCCCAACCCAAAAGAAATAAAAGCAAAAATAAACAAATGGGGCCTAATCAAGCAAAAAAGCTTTTGCACGGCAAAGGAAATAAAACAAAGGGACAGCCTCCAGAATGGGAGAAAATGTTTGCAAATGGTGTGGCAGAAAAGGGCTTAATTTCCAAAATATACAAACAGCTCTTACTGCTCAATGTCAAAAAAAAAAAAAAGCAGTCAAAAACTGGGCAGAAGACCTACATAGGCACTTTTCCAAAGAAGACATGAAGTATAGATAGCCAAGATAGTCAACAGGTGCATGAACAGATCTTCAACATTGCTAATTATTAGAGAAATGCAAGTCAAAACTGAAGTGAGGTATCACGTCACACCAGTCAGAATAGCTATTGTCAAAAAGTCTACAAGTAATAAATGCTGAGAAGGTGTGGAAAAAAGGGAACCCTCCTATAATGCTAGTATGTGCGTGCTCAGTCGCTTCTGTCGTGTCTGACTCTTTGTGACCCTATAAACCATAGCCTGCCAGCCTCTGTCCATGGGATTCTCCAGGTAAGAATACTGGAGTGGGTTGCCATGCCCTCCTTCAAGGGATCTTCCTGACACAGGGATCAAAACTGCATCTCCTATGTCTCCTGCATTGGTAGTCAGGTTCTTTACCACTAACGCCACCTGGGAAGCACAGAGCTAGTGGGAATATAAATTGGTGCAGACTCAATAAGATAGAGGTTGCTTAAAAAGCTAAAAATAGAGTTACCATATGATCCAGAAATCCCACTTTGGGGCATATATCTGGAAAAGACGAAGACTGTAATCTGAAAAGATGCACAGAGTTTTTCTTAGCCACATTACTTACAATACTTAGTATTTCTTAGCCACATTACTTATAATAACCAAGACATGGAAGCCTCTTGTGTCCATCAACAGATGAATGAATAAAGATGTGGTTATATATACATACAATGGAATATTACTCAGCCATGAAAGTAATGAAAGAACCATATTCTCTCTCATAAAAGAATAAAATATTGTCATTTGCAGCAACATGGATGAACCTAGAGATTATCATTCCAAGTGAAGTCAGTCAAAGAAAGACAAATACATGAAGTCACTTATATGTAGAATCTTAAAAAATGATACAAATGAACTTATTTACAACATAGAAATAGACTCACAGACATAGAAAATGAACATATGGTTACTAAAGGGGATAAGTAACCAATATTATTAATCAGTAAAAATATTACTAATCTATTTTACATTCATTTTTTGTACTAACTCTTTAAAATCCAGTGTGCATTTTGCATTTACATCTGAATTCATGCTAAGTTTTCATTAAAGTTCAGTTCAGTTCAGTTCAGTCACTCAGTCGTATCCAACTCTACCCAAACCCATGTCCATCGAGTCGGTGATGCCATCCAGCCATCTCATCCTCTGTCTTCCCCTTCTCCTCCTGCCCCCAATCCTTCCCAGCATCAGAGTCTTTTCCAGTGAGTCAGCTCTTCACATCAGGTGGCCAAAGTATTGGAGTTTCAGCTTCAACACCAGTCCTTCCAATGAACACCCAGAACTGATCTCCTTTAGGATGGATTGGTTGGATCTCCTTGCAGTCCAAAGGACTCTCAAGAGTCTTCTCCAACACCACAGTTCAAAAGCATCAATTCTTTGGTGCTCAGCCTTTTTCACTGTCCAACTCTCACATCCATGCATGACTACTGGAAAAACCATAGCCTTGACTAGTTTAAAAAAACACTGTAGCCTTGACTAGTTGACTTCATTAAAGTACTTGGTTTTTATTTAGAATACATACAGTTTACAGTTGAAAAAGTAGATTCCCATACTTAAATACACTTATTCCAAACATAGTTAAATATTTCCCGAGAACTGAATCAAGTATCAATTTTTAAACTTAAATTTATTTAAATTTTAAGTTTCCTCAACTTAAATCTGAAATTAACTGTATTTCAAATACTCCATGGCTATATGTGGCTAATGGCTACCATATTGGATAATGCATGTATAGATCATTTTTATCACCCTCTGAAATTTACTTGATCCCTTTTACAGTCACTTCCCACTAATCCAGCTTTGGCTCCAGTCAACCATTGTCTTTCTAGAATTTCATAAAAATGGAATCATACAGTATGTGTTTTGGTTAGCTTATTTAACTCAGTAGGTTGTTTTTGAGATTCATTTACTTTGCATGTGTCAGTGGTGTGTTTTTTATGCTTAATAGTATATGTTTATTTATTCATTTGTTCATAGACATTTGTTTTTTCTGTTGTTTCGCTGTCATGTATAAAGCTGCTTAAAAGTCTTAAGATAAACATATATTTTCATTTCTCTTGTATAAATACCTGGGAGATGAATGACTAAGTTATATGAAAGTGAAAGTGTTAGTCACTCAGTTATGTCCGACTCTTTGTGATCCCATGGAGTCACTCAGTTTTATCCGATTTTTTGTGATCTCATGGACTATAGCCCACCAGGCTCCTCTGTCCATGGAATTCTCCAGTCAAGAATACTGGAATAGGTTGCCATTTCCTACTCCAGGAGATCTTCCCGACCCAAGAATCAAACCCAGGTCTCCTGCATTGCACAGTTTCTTTATCATCTGAGCCACCAATGACTAAGTCATATAGTAAATATATATTTACTATTAGAAACTACCAAGCTTTTCCAAAATGATCATATCATTTTATATTCTTACCAGCAAGGCATGAGAATTCCAGTTGCTCTATCTTCCCTAATTCTTAGCGTAGTCAGATTTTAGTTTTAACCATTTGAATGAGTGTGTATTGTGACTTTAATTTGCATATAACTGATGACTAAGGTTGTTAAGGGCTTCCCAGGTGGTGCTAGTGGTAAAGAATCCACCTACCAATGCAGAAGACCTAAGAGACGTGGGTTCAGTCCCTGGGTTGGGAAGATCCCCTGGAGGAGGAAATGGCAACCCACTCCAGTATTCTTGCCTGGAGAATCCCATGGACAGAGGAGCCTGGTAAGCTACAGTCCATGGAGTCAGAAAGAGTCGGACACAACTGAAGCAACTTAGCACATAGGCACGAACAAGGTTGTTAAACATCTTTTCATGTTGATGTTTCTCACATCTTTTGTTAAGTCAACCCTTTGTTCAGACTTATTGTCTAAATTTTATTTGGGTTGTGTTATTGAGTTTTAAGTGTTCTTTATTCTAGAAAGAAGTTTTTATCAGAGACATGTTTTGGAAATATTTTTTTCCTAGTCTGTGGCTTGCCTTTTCATTTTTTAGCAGTGTCTTTTAAAGAGCAAAAGTTTTACTGATAAAGTCTAATTTGTAAAATATATACATATTTTTTTAATTGTCCTTTTGGTATGACCTATAAACTATGTTTCCCTAACCAGGGTCTCAAAGAGTTTCTTTCATATCTTTTTTTAGAATTGTCAGGTTTACGTTTTATATTTATAGATCTGTGATTGATTTTAAATTAATTTTCATATTTGGTATTAGGTATGAATTGAGGTTCTTAGCTTTATTTATTTTTGCATCTAAACATCCAATTCTGGCATCATTTATTACAAAGATTGTCCACTTTCCAGTTAATTGCCTTTACACTTTTGTCGGAAATTATCTTACATGTGTGGGTCTATTTTTTGTGCTTTCTATTCTGCTTCATTGATATATGTGTCTGTCTGTTTGCCAACACAACTCTGTTTTGACTGGTTGATTCTTGAAATTATGTGATGTAAATCCCCTTACGTAATGTCTTTTTAACTATTAACTATTAACTTTTAACTATTCTAGTTCTATAGTTTCTTTGTCTTTGTATATAAATTTCGAGAAAAACTGCTAGGGTTTTGGTTGACATTCTAATGAATCTTTAGATTCTTTTGGGGAGGATGCACATCTTTGCAACAGTGAGACTCCCAATCCATGAACATGGTATATTTCTCCATTTACTTAGGTCTTTGATTCTTTCATTGGTGTTCTGATTTTTAAAGACAACTTGATATTTTGTATTTTCCTAGAAATTTTCAATTTCATAGGCTTCCAGGTTTACTAATATAAGTTGTCCTTGTATTTGTGTAATTCTTTTCTATATCTTCCATTTCGTCTTTTTCATTTTCTGCTCATTATGTCTTCTTTATAACTCTTAATGTTATCTATTTAAATTTCCCTGCTTTCTTACTCAATCAACTTTGTTAAAAGTGATTGAGATTATCTTTGCTTTTGGTTTGGCATTTTGTTTATTTGTATACTTTTTGCCATCTCACGAATTTTTTTATGTCTTTAATTACTATTTTCTTCTTCCTTTCCATTTATTGTGTTGCCCTTTTCTAAATATCTGTATTGAATGGTTACTGCTTTGAAAAATAATCCTCTTATTTGAAAATAAAAGCATTCAGAAATTTCCTGGCAGTCCAGTGATTAGGACTCTGTGCTCTCACTGCCAAGGGCCCAGGTTCAGTCCCTGGTCAGGGAATTAAGATCCCACAAGCCTTGTGGCACAGACAAAGGAAAAACAACAACAACCAAACTAACTTTAACATTAAAATTTTCCTCTTAAAATTCCTCAGCTTCATCACACGGTTTCAAGTGGTTAAGTCTTGTTTTCTTATTACGTTAATAGAAAATATAGGCTGAGTAGTATCTGCTGTTCTAATTTGAGACTTTATTTGTGGCCTTGTAGATGGCTAGTTTTTGTGTATATTCCGTGGACACTTAGAGTTTGTGTTCCTAGAGTATAATGTGCTGTACATAGCTCCTAAATCAATTTTTAAAATATATTTTAACTCTTCCATATCCATTTTTTTTAAAAACTATAATCTGTCAAATTTTGAGAGTAATATTGGTATCTTAATATAACTGGGTTTTTTTTTCCCCCTTTTATTCTTGACTCTTTTGCTTGTTATATTCTACATTGCTTATTCAGCAAGTAAATGCTAATTCTTTTATTTTAATCTTGAATTGTATATCTTTGTTAGTGTTAAATAGTCCTCCTTGTTGCATGTAATGAATTGGTTTTGAATTCTTTTATAATTTTGTATTTATCTGTTGTATCTGTTCCTATGATTTTATTTTAACTTTTTATGTCATTTTATATTATATGTGACTCCTATTAAGAACATGTAGCTGTGTTTTGGAATTTTTAGCCCAATGTGAGAGTTTGTTTTTAAGCAGATGAATTTAATATACTTGATTCTATTACAATGACTGTTGTGTTTGGCCCTTTCCTTCTCTTTATCTTGTTCTGATGGTTTTCTTGAAGATTTTACTTTGTTTTGTCTTTTAGTTCTTTCACTTTCCTTCTGTGGAAATATTTCAATTTATTCCATTTCTTTTCTGTTAGTGTAATTTACTTTTTGAAAAATGAAGCTTGATTTATTTGTTTATGAACATTTGAAGTGGTACCAAGTCCCTTCAGGGTCTGTCCTCTGCCGCATTCTCCTGTGGCCATCTCCTCGTTCTCCTTTTCCCACACATGTACATTCTATTCTCTAAACCAAACTATTTTAGATTCCTTAACACACTTCTTTATTTTCTCTGGATACCTCACTCCTGATGTTTAGGCTGATGTTCTTTTAAGAAGCCTGTGTCCCTATATCATTTCCCCTTGCCCTGTCCTTATACCCACACACTCCCTCTTGATTTTAGAGATTAGGTTCAGGCATCCCTTGCTTACTCCTGTGGGAGTACTTACCATCCTGTGTGTCAAGCATCTGTTTGTCCTGGCTGTAGTATAAGACTCTTGAGAGCAGGAACCAGGCTTTCCTCTCTGTAGCCCCAGAATCTAGCAATAATATATAATAGGCATCAGTAAATATTTTCTAAATGAATAAGAGAAGTCTTGAGAAATATTTTTGCCTTTTAGAATCATTGGGTCATAGAATTGCTGGCAGATCCCATAGACAGACCCAAAGAATGAGGAGTGATTTATTAAAAGCCGTGTAGCTGAGAATGTTATCTCCCTTTAAGAGATATTTAGTCCTGTTTGCTCATGTGAAATTTTTTAGTGTGTGAGGAATATAAAATAGGGTGGTAGTTAACCTGATCTTCAAGACTCTAGGAAAGCCAGGCATCAGCTGTAGTCCTGGGCTCACTGCCCTGTTTGACCTGTGCCCATGCTGGGCTTCAGAGCAAAGCCAACGCAAGTGTTGTTTTTCCCCCTTTGTTGTTATCCCCCCTTGGAACACTTGACCCTCTCAACTCTCTTCTTCCATCCTCCTCCTAGGTATTTTAGGGTTATGGTTTAGGTATTCATTTCTTATAACCTTTCTACTCAAGGTTCAAAGAAGCCCTTCATATAGATTTGTAGCTGAGTTTCAGTTTTTGTTTCTGAGCACTGTTTGGAGGTCTAGGACCTCTTAGCCCTTACCTCACAGGCCTTTCCCCTCTTCTTTCCCCTTCCATCCCAGTGTTAGTTTAGTTGTCAGGTGACTTTTTTTCACTCCTGTGTTAAGAGTGTCTGGATTTCACAGTGCTTGACAGAATCAATAAGAGAAAAAAGGCTATTTTTTTGTTTGTTTTTTTTCCTCTCTCTGCCAAAGGATAGATGAAGACATTTTGAAAAAGAAGGAAAAAGATTGCTGAGGTGATATTTAAAAATGGAACTCATGCTGTGAAAGAAACAGCAGGTAGCCATCCTAGAATATAGGAACTGAAAAAAGGATTTCTCTTTTCGCTGTTGTTTTTTGATAAGGAAAGAGAAAATATGAGTTGAGGGTGGGACCCACAGAGCCTCTTGCGGGGTGGAGAACTCTTCTCCTAAAAGGAAGAGAAAATCAGAGGCCCTGCATTTCAGGTATCTTGGCCTCATTCTTTTGGCTTGGTAGTCAGGAGTTAAGGTTGTTGTTGTTTAGTCACTAAGTCGTGTCTGAGTCTTTTGTGACCCCCTGGACTGTAGCCCGCCAGGCTCCTCTGACCTTGAGATTTTCCAGGTAAGAATACTAGAGTGGGTTGCCATTTCCCTTTTCTAGGGGATCTTCCTGAGCCTGGGATCAAACTCTCATCTCCTGCATTGGCAGACAGATTCTTTACATCTGAGCCACCTGGGAAGAGTTAGGGTACAAAGAGAATATTTGGATGATCCTTGGCTGGCAGCCAGAGAGTTAAGATATGAGCATGAACCAAGTGGTATTTTGGTAGTCAGGAACAGTTGAGAGAAAAATAAAATTTGGGAGAGTTACAGTATATCGTGCAGTTTAACGAAGTGATGAGATTTATAGGGTCCAATTCACAGAAATAAGATTAAATTATACCTATGGGGGCCATGGCCATTTTAGAATTTAGCAGAAAATGAGGGTGGAGCTATAAAAACAGCCTCATTGCCCCTGGATGGAGACTGGTTTGCCATTTCTTTGTGCTTAGTTACAGAAGTCTGTCTTTGGTAAGATGTTGCTGCAAATATAAGATTTCAATATACTGGGTTTAATTACAGACTGTGCTCCAAAACGTTTGCTTCTTGCCTCCACAGAGCACTTTTTAACAGTATGTCCTTTTATCAAATGGTTCAGTGTTCTCTGAGAAACAACAAAGCCAGTGGGAGACAGAAGAATTACATTGTCAGTTTCCTTGAAAACGTTGACATGAAGCTTATTACTTCTGTTGTAAAACCCTGTTCCAGTTAGAAAAAGAAGAGACCACCGTGATCCCAAGGGATGTGTACAATTGCAGCTTGGGGTTCTGTAGCAGAAATACAGTGAACCCATGCTGATTATTAACTGTATAGACCAAAAGGGAAAAAAAGGAAAAGAGAAGGGTACATTCATTCATATGTCTGTTTTAGGAACCATCAATTTTTTTTACTCTTGAGTTTTGTTTTGTTTTGTCTTGTTTTCTTTCAGTTTAACTGTTTAACTCACTATAATTATTTTGAGATTCTGCCACATGTAACAATTGTTTGTCCTTTTCTCTTTGCTGGATAGTATTCCACTTAAGAATACATCACAGTTTGTTTACTCATTTGTTAATGGACATTTAGATTTCCAGTTTTTTGCTTTTAAGAACAAAGCTACTCTTAATATTCATGTATAAAATCTTTGGGTCAACAGTATTTTTCATTTCTTTTGGATAGATATCTATGAGTTGAATCATATCTAGGATCAATATGATAGTTGATCCTATCATATCTGGATCATATGATAGGTATATATGGTGTTTTGTATTTTAGTCATTCTAGTGGGTATTTATAGGTGTCTTATGGTTTTAATTTGAATTTCCCTCATGGCTAATGATATTGAGTGTGTGACCCATGATATATTTAGAAGTGTATTATTTAGTTTTAAAATATTTGGGAATTTTCCTGCATTCTTTTTTTTCTTTTAGCCATACCTCGTAGCATGGGGGGGATCTTAGTTCCCCGAGCAAGGATCAAACCCTCATCCCTTGTGTTGGAAGGATAGAGTCTTTATATATATATGTAATTTTATTTGTTTATTTTTGGCTGCGCTGGGTCTTCATTGCTGTGCAGGGGAAGCATGGAGTCTTAATCACTGGACTGCCAGAGAAGTGTCCCACATGTCTTTCTGTTTTTGATTTTTACTATGTTTTTCATGTCTACTACAGTGCTAGAAACAAAAATCTTACCTTTGTTTTCTACATATTTGTTTTGTTTTCTGACACAGGCAGTCAAGAAATAGTTGGTACTAGTAGTTTATAAAAAATGAATGGGAAAAGAAATTGAAAAAAATGAATCTAGCAGTATAGAAGCCTGCCACTATTCTATTTTAGAGGTGGAATATCTCTTAGCATCTGCCATAGCATTCATGTTCTTTGGCACTGTGCTTTGAGAGCACCTATGAGCTTAGTCATATTGATCTTATGTCTAATTCATAGAAATCCTGAAAGTGGTACATTTGGGGAGCTAAGGGGAAGTGAACTTAATCATGTACATTTTAAAGCAAACGAAAATGATCTCATATGGCATTATCCAAGTTTTTTTGCAGAAATAAGTTTATGGTTCATAGTGTCTTTTAAAGAAGACTATCACTGCCTGTCACTTTTTTTGTCTTGATTCCTCAGGGTCTTCTGGTTGAGAAGGTAGTGGACTTTAACTCTTTTACTTGTCTTTCGAATAAGTTTCCTCCAGGGTTTAATCCCTCTTTTCTGCATATTTTGTTCACCCTCTTAGGGTAGTCTTCATATCATTGATTCAATTACTAGCCATAGATTTAATCATTCTTACACATGGGATTACAGAGTTGGAAGTGACTGAGCACACACATTTCCCTCCATTTTTAAAAAATAATTATATTTATTTATTTATTTGTGTTTGGTTGCACTTGGTCTTCATTGCTGCACGGGGGCTTTCTCTAGTTGCAGTGCACAGGCTTCCCTCTGTGGTGGCCTCTCTTGTGAAGCACAGGCTCCAGGTGCTCTGGCTTCAGGAGCTGCAACTTGCCGGGCTCAATGGTTATGGCGCATGGGCCCAGTCGCTCTGCAGCATGCGGAATCCTCCCAGACCAGGGATCGAACCTGTGTCCCATGCATTGGCAGGCGGACTGCCATCCACTGTACTACCAGGGAAGTCCATGTCCCCCTGTTTTTAATCTCATTCCTGGACTGCAGACCAGTAAGTCTAAGCTGGTGTCTCACCAGCACCCAGGATCAATCTGAACTCACCTCTTTTCACCCATAGTCTTCTGTTACTTCGCCTTTTTTTTTTACCAGGGCCTCTGCCTTCTGTGTATTTCCCCTCTTTCTTCTACTTCTTCTTCTTCCCCTCACTTGATACAGTCCAACCTACTGTGGCAAGTGTGATCTTCCTAATGCACAGAATCAACTGGCTTCATTTTTTTCCTGCTGCCCCTCTGGCTCTTAATGTTCTCACAGGACCGTGCACCACTTCCCTGAATGTAACATGCTTACTCATGCCTTGGCATATGCTGTTGTTTCTGCTTGAAATACCCTTATCTTTTTTGCCAATCTGAGAAAGCCATTCAGTGCACCTTGGTTAAGGCCCTTTGTGAGGCCTCCATGACTCATAGTCAGCCCTCCTCCCTGCCTTCATATTGTATACACCTCCATTGTAGTACCTGGCTCTTCTCAGTATACCGTGGTCTGCACATCTGTCTCCCCTGTGAACTGTGCTCCTCAGAAGCATGAGCTGTGCCTCTCTACCCCCATCCCACTCCTCCACCAAGCCCCCTTGCCCAGCTCTGTTTCTCTGACAATAAAGCATCTTCGAGCTGGGGGAAAAAATATCTTGCACTTGTTAGGTACTTCATAAATATTTGATGAAAGAACAAACATACTCAGAATGCATGTTTATTACGAAAGTGTTTCTGTCTAATGAAGAATAAGTGGATTATAACAACAGTAGAAACTTCCCTCTCCTCCCCTTTCTGCCTCCTCAGAAGGTGCACCTTGGTAGAAGAGTAGATGACTCTGGCGGTCCTTTGCCACAAGCACCCGTTTTATAGCGGCCAGCATCCGCATTGGTCTTGGCATGATCGACAACCCGATGAACCCAGCTAAGACTAAGATAAACTACTTGTCCTCAAGTAGAATAAATATTTCAAATAAAGCCAACGCAAGAAAGTCAGGCCAAACAGCTATTGATTGCTAAAAGCCTGAACTTGAGCCCAATGAATATTCCAAAGTTCACCTCCATGCAGCTTGCCTAAATGGTGATCAATATGCAATTACTGCCCCCTTTAAACGTGTCTTACACTGCCTACCTGGAGAAGGGTTTTACTTTTAAAATCTTTTGTTTGTTGAATTTGCTTAGGCACGGAAAAAAGAGAGACTTGGCTAAACCAGCGTCCTTTACCTTTAGCATTTCAAACAATTCTGTTATATGTGAAATGGTTTGAATGTATGCGGAATGGTAACTGGAAGGTGCCGTGTTACATGACCGTCATTCATTTCAAGAGGACTTTTTCTGAGTGGCTAAACTGTAAGAATATTATATTTCAGTTTCCTAATTTTTCCTCACATGGTTACATGCCCTAGTCATAACCTTTGTAAATTTAAGTTTGTAGAGTGGGACGCTGAAGTCTAGCTACAGTGAAAACAAATATATTATTTGTCTAGTTTCCTTTCAGAATTTTATCTTGATGCAGAAAAACCCCTCCCTGCTGAATTTAGAAATTTATTTACCCTACTCCTGATATTTAAGATTTCATATCTCACAAATATGCCTTTTTGATACCACTGCCATAATCAGAACTCTGTTGTTTTCACCTGGACTCTTGGCATATTCTCTTAAAGGTGCCTCCTGACCCCAAGCTGTGTCCCTCCAGGCCCTTCATCACACTACAGCCAGATTAAGCTTTCAAAAATCTATTTGTATAGCGCCCTCCTTTTCTTAAACTCTTCGTGGCTTCTCAGCGCCAGTGGCATGGAGCCCAGGTTCCTTGGGCAGCACAGCCAGGGCCTGTCGTGACCTGTTCCTGCCCACGTCCCCTCAGTTGTCTCCCCCACCTCCGCCCCCCCCCCGATCATTCAGAGCTACTTCCAATCTCTCCAAGTGACAGGCTCTTACAAACCTCCTGTACCTTTGCCTATGCTGCTTACCGTCACCAATATCATGGCTTTCTCTTCTCTGCCTGGCAACAATTGGATACCCACATGCAAATGGATGCAGTTGGATTCTTAACTAATACCACATACACAGATTAATTCAAAAATAAAGATCTCCATAAACGTAAGAACTAAAACTAGTACACTCTTAAAAGAAAACAAAGGTTTAAATCTTCATAACATTGGATTTGGCAGTGATGACAGTGTTCTATAATTGCCTAAGGTGATGGTGGCATGTTTTGGAATAGTCTAAGATCCATTGAATTGTACATTTTAAATGGGTGAATTGTATGGTGTGTCAACTATATCTTGATAAAGCTGTTAAAGAAAAAGGAAGAATAGGTGATCCATAATCCTACCACCTTGAAATAACCTGTTAGTATTTTGATCTGTTTCTTTCCTGTGTGTTCTAATGCATATTTTTTACATATTTTTACATGAGGTAATGCTTCATATGGAATATTGAATATTATTTTTCATGCTTACCATTCTGATCATCAGAACTTGTTCACTGTAACACCTACTCTCCTGATTGTTAATAAGTGTGTAGTATTCCATGTAGATATACTATAATGTAATGTTTTGATTGGTGGACCTTTAAATTGTTTTTGCTTTTATTTTTCTTTTTTCCATTGAAATGAATTTTGCAGTAAATACACTTTTTTTTTTTTTTAAGACTGAACCATGCTCATGAAATGCGTTATGTAAAACCTCTTTTGTTCCCAGAGAAAAGAAGATCTCCCGGAGCAGTGCCCTGAAAGTGCTGGACCATGCCATGATTGGACCTGAGGGCACAGACAACTGCCACAAGTTTGTTGACATTCTTGGCTTACGAACCATCTTTCCCCTTTTTATGAAGTCTCCCAGGAAGATCAAGAAAGTGGGAACTACTGAGAAGGAGCATGAAGGTAGGGTTCACTGGAGAAGTCAGCCTCATTTAAAGGTTTTAGGAGAAATGGGGGAGATGAGAGCTGCTTTGACAAACTGCTGTGCAGCTGAGGAGTCGACTCTTAGGTGGAAGTGTGCTACCTTTTTCTTTTTTATCTGCTTATTTTCTGTGCATGGAAAAGCAACCCAGTGACCCCTGGTCATAGATGGCCTTTGTCACACTGCTTCTGGTGGTTCCATTCCCTGCTGGCCTGTTAATAAGCCTGTGCGTGAAGGTTTTGTTTTCTTCACTGTAATTTGTAGCAAGGTGTCTCTCTGATGGAAGACCCTTTTGAAAAGAGTAATGAGGTGGCAACACATGTCACCTCCGGAGTAGCACTTTCATGTATTTCTGTATTAAAGTATGATTCAGCCAACATCAGGAATTGCTGAAATAAACTATTTACAGCCCAGGTGCCCCTTTTTATGTTTCTCCTCCCTGATGGTGCACACTCCCAGCAAAATGCCATGAATCGTGGTGCTGTAAGCAGAGTAGTTACTGCTAGACCAGCCCCGCCCTGCTATTGTCTAGTGGCCTGCTGCTTCCCCCTCCCAATAAATGACGGCAGTGCAATCGAGAAGGCCCCGGATTTATGAGCATCAATGGTTCTGCTGGAGGCTAACAGATACTTGCAGAGGGAATTTACATGGTTGGGTGGTTATTTTAAAGTATGGAGAAAGGGCTTCAGAGAGGATGAGGTGGTGGTGTGTGTAAAAGAAGAGGACCTGGGCTGACTGACTGGCTAATTTGGTTGTCTTATCAGAAGTTAACATCTGTCCCATGATTTGATTTTTTTTTTCATCAGTGATTAGTAGAACAGCATAAATGTCTGCAGAATCTTTTTTATTCCTTACCCTCCTAGATAAAAATGTAAGAGTTCCTGTCTGTCTCTTTTCATCTTGACCTAGTCTTTACAAACTTGAAATGGCTAAAAGGAAGGTGGTATGGCACGTCTTCAGTGGTCACCACCAGGGCTCCCTTCTTGGATGAAATCCCCTCTCCAGACACAGCAAAAAGTCTGGCAGGGGAGAACTATGGACTGGAAGTCTGACAATACATAGAAAGTTCAGGTCACCTCAAACCAGGTACTGACTGAAACCCCAGCTGTTGAAACCCCAGCTGTGAACATGTTAACCCCATTGCTGGTCTTTTTTCTCTCTTCAATGGAAATTTATTCACAGGAGAGAGAATGGATGGTCTTGAAGATCTTGGAGATAAAATTTAGGAGACTGTCACCATTCATTGAAATCCTGCCACATTCCTAGCATGGCTGCGTCATGTGCTACCTTATTTGGGCCCTGTGAGTGTGTGCTCAGTCACTTCATTTGTGTCTGGCTCTTTGTGACCCTACAGACTATAGCCCAGCAGGCTTCTCTGTCCATGGGATTCTCCAGGCAAGAACTACTAGAGTGAGTTGTCATCCCCTCTTCCAGGGCATCTTCCCAACTTGGGGATCAAACCCATGTCTCTTACATCTCCTGCATTGGCAGGGGGGTTATTTACCACTAGTTCCACCTGGGACGCCCCATTTGGACCTTCCAACCCATGAAATAGATGGTGGTATCCTTGTTCTTTAGATGAGAAGATCAACTGAGGAAGGAACCAAGCCATGATTCTATAGCTAAGAAGCTGTGTGACTTTAGACACTTTACCTAACTTCTCTGGACTGCATTTTCCTTCCTGCTCTGTAAGATGCAGAAACTAGACTGGTGAAATAGAAGCTCTGATATCTGTACTTTAAGATCCTGAGGCGCAGGCCCTGGTTGTCAAGGCTCTGTCCTGTAATCCAGGAAGCTCCTCAAGGACTGTGTGTGACTGATATGCTGGGTTGTACAGAGAGGCTTGGTGCTTGCTGCGCCTTGTGCATGCTTGAAGAAAATGAAGGAAAACAAGCCCTTTGCAGGCTCTTGTGTTGTGTGCGTGGCACTGAGAAGACAAGTGACAGATTCAGTGAGCAGCTGTTTTCCTTCTGAAAAATGTGCCCGGTGGCGTGCTGGTAACAGTACATTTGCTTTAGAGTACCCGCATTAGGAATTTGATAACATTGTATTAGTGAGGGCAATGACTTGGGAAGACAGCTCCTGGAAGGCATGTTTGGACTATAATGGGCTGGGGAAGATGAGCTCTGCATCCTGAATATACCGGCACCCAAAGAGCAGTGAACCCCGAGGAGGAAACACAGCCCCGGGCCTTCTCCCACCCCGCCTAGCTGCCTCTGCTCCTGGCCATGAGCGGTCGGGTAAGAATGCAGGCAGGGCGAAGCAGGGGCGCCTTGTCCTGTCTTCTGGGTCACTCTGCACATGCCCATCCTTCTGAAGCAAGTGGACCAGGTGTGTGTGGTAAGCTGGGGCACAGCAGCCTCCAGCATCAGGAGTGTTTGCGAACATGCCCAGCCCCAGGTTTCTACCGTGCTCTTGCCTCTGTCTTAACAATTTTCTCTGACCTGTGCACCTGGCTGCCTTTCAGTCATCCTTCAAGTCCTCAGTTTTGATGTCACTTGCTCAGGTGACATGAGATGACATGAGCCCCAGGGCTAGAATAGAATCTCTTCTGAAGTGAACTCTTGGACCCTGGACTTTGACCTCATAGCCCTGAAGATTATGAAACTAATAACGTTGTCAACTCTGGATCCCAGGGCCTAGCCCTGTGCTTGGCATGTGGTGGATGCACAGTGTATGTTTATGGACTGCATGAATGGATAATTGCTTCCCTAAAAGACTGCTCATTAAAGACAAACATGGACTTGGGGCTCTCCAGAACCTTGCAGAGTTGAGTCAGTATAGTTGACAGTTGTTGATCATGCCCCTGGGGCGAGTGGTTTTTCTCCCAGCTTGTTTAGAAGCAAAACCAAGAGGGTTCCTAGCCTTAAGTTTTTCTTTGTCTCATGTGCTTAGACATTATGGCAGAACTCCTCTCCTCTCCTTTAGAGCTGTGCCTTTCAGAGCCCTGTCAAACCCTATGACAAACTCCTATTGGTAATCTAGCAACTCCTAAATAAAGCACTGTGGGCTGAGAATCAGCTTGCCTGTCCAGAACCTCTGGATGGCTGCCCTGTAAGCTTCCCTTTCTTGTCAAATTCAGGATTAAGTTCATCCTGGTCCAGTCTCAGCCCCTGTCACTTCTCAAAATTTTCCCCAAACTCATATGATAGCGATATAGCCTGGTGTGGTACAGAAGGATCCGCTGCTTATCCACAGGGTTAATTTTTAAACTCTTGGAGCCTTGTTAAGTCTCTAAGTCGTGTCCAACTCTTTGCAACCCCATGGACTGCAGCACTCCAGGGTTCCCAGTCCACTATTTCCCTAAGTTTGCTCAAATTCAAGTCCATTGAGTCAGTGATGCTATCTAATCATCTCATCCTCTGCTGCCCTCTTCTCCTTTTGCCTTCAGTCTTTCCCAGCATCAGGATCTTTTCCAGTGAATTCTTGCCCCTTATGTAAAATGCTAGGTCTACCACCGAGGGTGGTTGTGAGGATCAGGTCAAGTGACAAATACAAACTTAGCATAGACTCTAGAATATGGTAGGCACTTCAGGAAGTATAAGTTCTCCACTAAATCTGTCTCCAGTTCTGCCCACCCTGGCTTAGTCACATGTACTCATTCTTCTAGGAGGTCACTGGGAAGCCAGGCAAAAAGACTACCCACACCCCAGGTTGGGAGAGTGTGGGTTTTATTGGCCTGCAGTCTAATTGCCATGTGATAGCTTCTAGAGAATGGGCAGACTCATTCTTGACAGGACTGTCAGGCGTCATGATATGCTAAATAGAGGAGTGACATAAAAACAACCATGTTTTATGTACCCCAAGCCAACAGAAGGGCTTGAGAGAGGGCAGTCTCTAGATTAACTGACTCTAGAGAGAGAATAGACAAAGCAGAGACCACCCTTACAACCTAGAATTGCTGGGAATGTAGTTCTTTTGTGAGGTGGGGTGAAGAAGGAAAAGAATTATTGTAATTGAAATCCATTCAGGTTCACATAATAAAACCTTCCGAAATAGATCAGGGGAGGCACTTAACTTGGGGGATGGGTTGGGAAGAAAAAATTTGCCTTTGGGTACAAATAGCATGATTGGCTGCAGCCTTGGTTTTATAGAGAATAGCACAGTATATATTGTCTCCTTGGAATTAACTGCTTTAGAATATGAGGGAAGAAGAAAAGAGCTGGGATCCAGAAATGGCATTTGACCTTTACTTCTTGTCTCTTTTAAAAATTCTTATTAAAATAGGTCCAATTTTCCATGTATTGCTTCATTAGGTAGATGAGTTATTGAGTTTATAGCAGTTCTAGTTAATTGCGCTGTTTTAACATGGTTTCCCTGGAGGCTATTAGGAGCTTTAAGGGGGTGAGCTACCAAGAAGTGTGTAGGTGTGCGGTGTGCACGGTAGGCATATGCGCACATTTTAACTCATCAACAATGACAGCAGTTGAGAACAGGTCACTGCTTTGAAGAATACTTTTCTGTCATCTGCAAAGAATTGTAAGTGATTCTGGGGGACTCCTCAAGTCAGGAGGTGTGCGGTTGCCTGGTACTTACAGGCTGCTGACAGTGAGGAACTGCAGACCAGAGCTCCCACCACCTACCAGGGTTAGAAGAGGGAAATAGCAGAAGCTTTCCTGTAGTCAGAGAAGAAGGGAGTTTAGTCAGCACAGGCAAAAAAATATTTGTATCGTGTCCATGGTGGGCTGTGGTGATGACATGGCATTGTTTAGGGCCAACTTTTAGTTTTATAGGGCCTCATACTATATCCTAAATTTAACAGGCCTATTATATGACAGGATAATAGGGTTTCCCAGGGTTCCATCTCCAGATCCTTTGCTTCAGCCTGTCCCTCAAGCATTCATTTTCACATGCATTGGCAGTGTCGTCCCCCAATTCTTTTTCTTTTTTTTTTTAGTTCCTCACACTCTCCTGATCTCATCTACTACCTGCAGCTTTACCCTCTGTCTGTTTGCCACTGATTCTCAAGTCTTCAGCCTTGTCTCTCTCCCAGGCTGTAATCAACACAGCTAGTTAACCAGAAGACAGCCGCACCAGGTACTCAAACTCAGCTCATTCAAAACCATCCTCATTCCTTCCAGGTCTCTCTTGCTTTTCCTATACTGGTAAATGGCACACTTCTACTCTGCCACCCAAGGCAGAAATCAACACGCCATGCTTAATTCTTTATATTCCCCACATGTACACGACAAGACTTGGATTGGTGTCTTGGTCCTGCCATTTTACTAGCTTTATGACTTTGGAAATGTTGCTTGACCTCCCTGAGCCTGTATTTCCTCAACTGTAAAATTGGGATAATATTGAAATCTATCTTTTTATAAGGTTGCTATGCCAGGATTAAATGAAATAATACTGATCAACTGCTTAACATAGTGCCTGCTTCACTAATAATAGTGGCTGGGATGCAGGTGGGTTTCCTATTTGTGTTCCTTTTCTTTCTGCTCTGTTGGTAGTTTGTTTTTTTTAATATATATTTGTTTATTTTGACTGCGCCAGGTCTTAATTGAGGCACATGACATCTTCAGTTGCAGCCTGTGAAATCTTAGTTGCGGCCTGTGAGATCTAGTTCCCTGACCAGGGATCAAACCCAGGCCTCCTACATTGGGAGCTTGGAGTCTTAGCCACTAGACCACCAGGGATCTCCCTCTGTTGGTAGTTTTAATTAAAAGTACCCTCCAGATAAATCCTTTTCCTCCCTGCGTCTGCCATTTAGAGGAGTAGATGTAAACATCCCAGTCTTAATGAGACAAGACCTCCCCTGTAGAGGATATTACTGGGGAGCCCCAGGTCCCCACTTCGCCATATCATGTAAACAGAGAATTCAAAGATTTCCCAGCCACCCCACCCCGCACTTTTTTGTGTGTTCCTCAAGCTTGATAATCCCAGAGTTGATTATAGTGATCAGAACAATGAGCAAGTGAAGAGTAAATGGTATTTAATTTTAAGAGTAGCATTAAGCCATCTACTAACAGGCACTTTTATGTTAAACAAGGATGGAAATGTCTGGCTGTTGTTTTTTGTTGCCATCCAAAAACCTAACTGAATAGTTCCTGTATCCATTTCTTTTCTCTCCCTCCAGCTACTTGTCTCATTGCTGACCTTAGATGACAAAACATAAGGGTGCTGAAATAAGCAATGTGTTTGGACTTAAGGGGTTCCTCTTAAGGCTTCCTCATCAGGCTTCAGAGAATGATTCTGAGTGTTGCACAGCTGGTTTGCTAACTGGTTCCAGTCATACGAAGGAGTAACAATCCACAGGCCTTTCTCAAATAGAGCACAGCAAAGTAGTTTACCACTGAGGAAGACAGTGAAACAGCGGGTATATTTACTATCCTGGAAACTGCTCCTGCCCTTTTGTGGGAAGAAGGTCATGGCCAGCTCTCATTTTATTGGGCATCTGATCTTCCCTACCCAGGGATTGAACCCAGGTCTCCTGCATTGGCAGGTGGATTCTTTACCACTGAGCCACCTAGGAAGCCCTTGTACTGATATACCAAGGGTTTTATAGGTATTAAAATATAGGTAGTATAGGTAGTATAGTATAGGTAGGTAGGTAGTATAGTATACTTTATGAATTAGGCATTTCTATCATCTTTTTATAGATGAGTCTCAGAGAGTTTAATTACCAAATATATTTCAACAAGTGAGTGACAAAGCGGAATTTGAGCCTAGTCTGCTTCTAAAGCTCCTTCTAACACCAGGGTGGCTCCAGTAGTCTTCTGGTTGGTACCCAGAGGCAACAGAGTGTAGGAAAAAGGAGGATTGTCTTTGTAGGAGATAACCTGGCTTCAAATCCCAGCTCTGCCCCCAAACTAGCTGGTGGCCTTAGGGAAGTTATTCTTTCTAGATCTTCAGTTCCTTTTCAGTCAGCAAGCCAGATAAAAACCTTCCTCAAATTGTTGCGGGAAGAATAATGATCAAGAGCATCCTATATAGTCACTAGCAAGTAGATATTTACTAAATGGTCAAATAGTTACTATGTCTCAGCTTCCTTTCAAAAATAGTCATCCTTACCTCTCTCATTTTTCACATTTACGTTTACATGTCGGGTGCAGACTTTTGTGACTTTTGTGGGTTTGAAGCCCAGCTGTGAACCAGGACTCCATATGTGGGGAGGCTGGGTCATAACAAGAGCTACCAAGAGATGAGACAGCCAGTTTATCGTGATGGCCTACCAATCAGGACCCTCAGGTATAATCCAAGTTATGCTGGTCCTGTCAAAATTCATCACATCTTGAATGAAGTACTAGACCTTTCTATTTCCATTTGATGCTCTGTGGATAAGAGCCCTAAAGGTAGATGAGTGAAGCTTCATTCATTCTTTTATCAAACAAACCACTAGCTCTTTGCACCAAGCTTGGTGCTGTAGATAGAAGGTGAGCAAGCTCACAGTCCAGTTAGGGAGACATGGAAACCTGTGTTTATAGTACAAGGGAAAATGGTAGACGAGAGCCCAGATCAAGGGCTCCTGGGTGGTGGAAGAACAGATGGAGGTTAGAAACAGCTCTATCTTAGCAGCGTGACCCTTGAGCCAAACCTTAGATCTTTGTTAGCCAGGTGAAGGAATGTTAAATGTAAAAAAGCAGCATGTATAAAATAGAAGATGAGAGGCACAAGCTACAGTGAGTCTTAAACCTTGCTGCCCCTCAGAGTCATACAGAAACTTGTATAAAATGTAGCCTTCTGGGACATGTTCTCAGAGTTTCTGATTCCACCAGTCTGCATTCTGTTGGTGGATCTGTACTTTGTTAAGCTTACCATGAGTACCCTCTGAGACCAGTCTGGCCCCAGCCCTTGGTAAGAAGAGCATGGAGCAGAAGATTAGACTAGTTAAGCAGAAGCCAGACCTTGGAGGACTCTGTAGAGCTGTTGTGAGGATTGACTGAGTTAATGGGTGTACAATGCTTAAGACTTGGCACATGGTAAGCATTCATTAATATTGATAGTTATTGTTGTTCTCATATTATGATAAAAAAAGCCTCCCCCGAATTTTTATATGTCATAGGTATAGTACTAATTTTAATTATTTTGACTATTTCAGCTAATTTAGCATAAATTCAATTTTGATATTGAGGGCCTGGGTGGAAAGGATAAAGGAGAAACATTTATCACTGTTTTTCTTCCTGCGTTCTTCATTTTGCCAGGGAGAAACTTAGTTCTTCAGTGGCAGCATTAGCTGAATTCTTATTTTGGATATAGAATTTTCCACTGGTACATTTATTATTTTGTCAATATGACTCTGTTAGTTTTCATTTATTATCTTGATTAAATTTTATAGAAATAGTTTAGTATGCAGCATATCTCCTTTATAGAAGTAAAACCAATACCAGGAATGTGGAAACAGCAGTCAAGAAATAACCAAACCTTTATAGGTTATTTCTTTAGCGTTAGGTGGTGCCAAAATGAGGAATAACTTAGGAGCTAGACAGTAATTAAGTGGTTTGTTAAATCTGGCTTATAATAACCTGGTTTATTAAAATTCAGCACATAATCTTTACTGTGTTGTTGTTCAGTTGCTAAGTTGCGTATGACTCTCTGCAACCCCATAGACTATAGTTCACCAGGCTGCTCTGTCCTCCACTATCTCCTAGAGGTTGCTCAAATTCATATCCTTTGGAAGAAAAGATATGACAAACCTAGATAGTGTATTAAAAAGCAGAGACGTCACTTTGCCAACAAGGGTCTGTATAGTCATAGCTATAATTTTTCCAATAGTCATGTACAGATGTGAGATTTGGACCATAAAGAAGGCTAGGCACCAAGAATTGATGCTCTTGAGCTGTGGTGCTGGAGAAGACTCTTGAGAGTCCCTTCAACAAGGAAATCAAATCAGTCAATCCTAAAGGAAATCAACCTTGAATATTCAGTGGAAGGACTGATGCTGAAGATAAAGTTCTAATACTTTGGCCACCTGATGCAAAGAGCCGACTAATTGGAAAAGACCCTGATGCTGGGAAAGATTGACGGTAGGAGGAGGAGGAGGCAACAGAAGATGAGATGGTCAGGTGGCATCACTGACTCCATGGACATGAGTTTGAGCGAACTCTGGGACACAGTGAAGGACAGGGAAGCCTGGAGTGCTGCAGTCCATGGGGTCACAAAGAATCGGAGATGACTGAGCAACTGAACAACAACAAGATGTCCATTGAACAGTGATGCTATCTACCCATCTCATCCTCTGCTGCCTTCTTCTTTTGCCTTCACTCTTTCCCAGCATCAGAGAGGGTCTGTTCCAGTGAGTCGGCGCGTCACATCTTTACCGTGATATGCTTCTTAATGTTACTATCTGAGGGCTTTTTTTGAGTACTCTGATAGGCAAAAGCCTATCAGGTAAAAACAATTCATATATCATTTCACCTAATCCTCACAAGAGCCCTGTGAGCCATATATATTACCTACATTTTACAAGTGGGAACCACTGAGGCATGAAGTTGTCATTTAGACACAACTAGTACATGGCCTTACTAGGATTTTAAGCTAAGATTTTTCTGTGGTTTCTGAAAATTGAATCCTATGCAGTGCTCTTGTAATTCTTCTTTTAATCATAAATCAGAACTTGCCCAGTAGTAGTGGGCCTGATTTAAACTGCTGCGTGGTATCTTGCCTATTTGATTTCTTTTCAGTCATCAGTAGTCCTGCACTCAGTACTGAATAAACTCTCAATTCCAAACATTTCGCCCTGCCACACTTTGTTCATCTCTTCTTGGCTTCTGGTTTTCGGGTGTGTCTCCCCCCGATAGTCTCTTCCCTTCAGGCCTCTCAGGCCTGAAGCTCAGCACTGCTTCAGCCTTCAGCTTCTGTTCCTGCGCATTGCAGTCTGCTTCCTTTGCAGTTGTCTGCCCTTGAACCCTTCTCTCAGCACTCTGCCCTGTTTTCTCCCTCTGTAGGCTCCCTGGAGAATGAGACAGGAATCTGTAGTTTTCAACCCTCACCAATGGTGAGTAAGGCTTGAAGAATTTTAACAGAATACATATGCCTGGGCCCCCACCCCCAGGAATTCTAAAGATCAGAACTCCTAACCTCTGTAATTTTTAGAAGCTCCAGCTCCTGTTGCTCAGTTAGTGCTGAGATTCACTGGCTAAAATGCTCAGAGCATAATAAGCCTTGGTGAGCATACTTTTGACTTTCTCTCTGGGCCAAGAGAAGATTCTTGATATAGTGGATCTTAGGGGAAGACTTGTTAAATATAGCTTTATTACTTTTTCTGAGTATGAATAATTAACCTAGTGTAGAAAAGTCAAGCATTGTGGAAAAGAAAGGAGGGAAAGTAAAAATCACTCCCAATTTCACCACCCAGAGTTCACTAGAAATATCATAGACACTCTCCATTCAAACATCTGTTAGGGATGGGGCTTGAACATATGTGAATATAATTTTGTATAATTGGAGGCATGGTGTATACACTATTTTGTGACCTGTTTTTACTCAGTGTGTCTTGGGCATACTTGACAGGGGTGAGTCTTTTAATACAATTAGGAAATTGGACTGTATAATTTTAGAGGGCAGGATAGATTTCAAGTGAAATGATTAAGCTGTAGAGGGGATATCATTTTGGAAAGGGTAAACTGGGCTTGGGAGGTAAGTCTGGCTCTTCCAAGTTGTGAATGTGCTGGGACTTCAGTACGACAAGAAAAGGAGGTGAGGACTGAAGGCTAATGCATCGCAGTTCACTTGGTTCTAAGAGAAGTGAAGATGCCTTTCAAATGTTTTTTTTAAATGTATGAATATTTTAAGGTGTTATACATGTTGGCATCTAACATTGGATATAGTGTAGAAGGAGATAAACTGAAAATAGACCCATGTACTTTTCACTGCTCATAAAGAATGCACGTGTGAAATGTTTGTTAGTGTCCACCTTCCTGGATTCTTGTGATGTTGGATGTGATTTTTATACACGGCAGCTTGCAGGTTGCTGGGGAAATGGCTCTGTGTATTTAATCATGTTGCAGCCTTACTTGTTTGTTTTCTTTATGGTAAGAAAATGTCTTTGGCTTGCTTTTATAGTCAGATTGATTTTGCTTGTGGGTGTCCAGATGCTGATGAACTGTAATTAGCATAAGAAGGAGGTTGAAAAGATGTTGAATATTCTCTTTCTGGTAGCCAAACAAAGGATCCCCAAACAGAAATTATTCTCAGGTATCAGGTTAAAGAGAAGCAGATCTTTTCTCTTTAAGATGCGGGTTTATTAAACGATCTCTGTGTTTAGCTGGGGAGGTCAGCCTGGGGTTGGGGTGGACAGCCTTGCAGTGAACCATCAAGGGGTAATTTTCCCAAAGGACCCCTGGGCTGGGTTCACAAGGTCTAGATTTGTGTGTGTACCACAGATCTGAGACTTCGGCAAGTCATTTACTCTCTGAACCTGTTTTCCCACCTTTAAAGAGGGAGATTATACTATTTCACAGTATGTGAGAACTGGATAAGATAAGGCCTGGGGAAGTGCTTCGTATACTGTAACATTTTGCCCCTGTACAGTATGGCCGTGGTACTGGTATATATTATATTCAGTGTTTCTCCCTTGTCTCTTCTACATCCCTTACATTTTTCCCCCCTTGTAACATTTTTCTCCCTTGTCTCTGGCTCCAAAGTAGAAAGAAAATGATGGTTAATTTATTCCATATTTGCTGCAGGGTTACCATAAAATAAATTAAGCGTATCATTTTGATAATCACTAAAAATATGCCTACAACTTTCTTAAATGTATTGATTACTAATAAATCATGTCTCTGTTAAGCATGCCTGCTGGCTGACAAACTTGTGGAATGGCAATGTTTGCTTGCCTCGTTAGCAGGCTGATTCTCCTGATGATGTACCAGCCAGTCTGAGGTTACCATGGACGATGATGGCTGCGATGGTGCCTCGCATTTATTAAGCGTTTGCTGTGTTCCAGCTTATCCATGATGTCATTATTGCTGCCATCCGCTCCATGTGTCGTATCATTAGCCTGGTTTATTGCTGAGGAAACAGCCCCCAAGAAGTGAAGTACCTTCTCAAATCATGCACAGTTTAATGAACGTCTGCTAGAACCCAAAGCCCGTGTTCGTGATCCTGTGCTTTAAGTCTCTCGAGGAGACATCTGAAAGCCAAGAGTTAAATGACTTTTAATCATCAAAGCAACCTTAGTTATTTCTAGAAATAAATAGGAAAATTTATAATACTGGCAGGGCAGGGCAAAGTTTTTTTGTATTAAGTAGGAGGTGAGTGGTGGGAGGGGGAGCATTTCTGTAAAGTGGGATGTGAACTTTTTTTTATAATGTCAACCTAAATTTCTGAAACGATGAATCTTGTTATACTAAGGTTTTTTTCTATGTATATTCTAGTAAGTTAGATGTGGTTTTCTAAGTTGTAAGCTTGGCATAGTTCTTAATACTAGTGTATGGGGGAAAGCTTATAGAACATGCAGGCATGAGTTCAAATCCCAGCTGTGTAACTAAACTAGGTGCGTTGAGACTCAGTTTCCAAGGCAGAGGTGGGGATGGTTTCCTCATACCAACAAGTAGTTCTGGAACACCAGCAGGCTGTCTTAGAATCCACTACCGTTCTGACTCTGCAGCTCTGGAGACAATAGCAGATTTCCACAGGTTGAGGGCTTTGTCCCACAAGACCACCCCATTCCCTTAGGACACCATTCTAAAGTCCAGGTTGTTACCCGTACTTCTGACCAATTAGTTATAAATCAGAAGTTTCCAAGACCTATTCCCTGGGTTCAATTAATTTGCTAGAACAGCTCACAGAACTCAATGGAACATTTTACTTACCTGTATATTGGGCTTCCCAGGTGGTACTAGTGGTAAAGAACCTATCTGCCATGCAGGTCTGATCCCTAGGTCAGGAAGATCCCCTAGAGGAGGGCATGGCAACCCACTCCAGTATTCTTACCTGGAGAATCCCGTGGACAGAGCAGCCTGGCAGGCTACAGTCCATAGGTCCACAGAGTCAGACATGACTGAGGCGACTTGGCACACACGCACACTGGTATATTATAAAAAGATGTTAACTCAGGAACAGCCAAACATAAGATGTAAATAAGGAAAAGTGTGGGGAAAGGGCACGTAGCTTCCATGCCCTCTCAGGGCACACCACTCTCAGCACCTGGAAAGCTCTCCAAACCCCATCCTTTAGGGTTTTATGGAGCCATTATTACCAAAGTGTGATTGATTAAATCATTGGCGTTTGTGATTGATTAAATCTATAGCCCCTCTCCCCTCCCAGGTCTGGTGTTGGGACTGAAAGTTCAAACCCTGTAACCACTCTAATATCTTGGTTGGTTCTCCTAGCAACATAATATTAACATAATAAGAGACACTGTTATGACTTTCATCACTTAGGAAATTCAAAGGATTTTAGGAGTTCTTTGCCAGAAACTGGGACAAAGACCAAATATAATAATTCTTATTACAAATCACAATATCACAGTAACTTTAGGCACATTAATTAATTTCACTGATCCCAGATATACTGCATCTACAACAGTGCTTCTCAGTGTTTATATTGCAGACAGATTACCTGGGGATCTTTTAAAAACACAGTCTGCTTCAGTAGGTGTGGGTGAGGCCTCACATTGGGTATTTATAACCACTCCCAGGTGGTGGTGGTGCTGTTCATGGACCTCTGACCACACTTTGAGGAGCAGGGGTCTATAACACTGATGAAAGTGAAAAGTGATGTTGCTTAGTCGTGTCCGACTTTTTGTGACCCATGGACTGTAGCCTGCCAGGCCTCTCCATCCAAGGGATTTTCCAGGCAAGACTACTGGAGTGGGTTGCCATTTCCTTCTCCAGGGGATCTTCCTGACCCAAGGATCAAACCTGGGTCTCCCACATTGCAGGCAGACTCTACCATCTGAGCCACCAGGAAATCCCTAATATCAGAAATGTATTATCTCTCCGTTCCGAAAGTGAAAGTGAAAGTCGCTCAGTCATGTCCAACTCTTTGCAACCCCATTGAGTGTACAGTCCATGGAATTCTCCAGGCCAGAATACTGGAGTGGTAGCCATTCCCTTCTCCAGGGGATCTTCCCAACCCAGGGATCAAACCCAGGTCTCCAACACTGCAGGCGGATTCTGTACCATCTGAGCCACCAGGGAAGCCCTGTAACACTGATAGGGACAGAGTAAAGGGACAAAGTAGGTGATTGATTAGTTAATCACACTAGGGGATTGTAAGTAGAGAAAGAAGTATGGAAGATCCTTGTCATGATCACTCAAGAAAGCAGGTTTGCTTAACTCCAAAATCAAGCAAGCTTGCTTCACAACAAAACCACACAGCAGAAACTCAGAGACTTGCTCCAAAACACTAGAACACTCGTGACATGTGACCGACATCCTGCCCAGTGAGCTCACTAAGTTATCTGCCTCTCGGATTCATTGTGGCTTATAGTAGGTGCTTAACAAATGTTAGCCCTCTTGCCTTTCCTTCCAACATGGCCTTTGCTTAAGATGTACTTCTGGAAACATGTATTCCCAACCTATCTTATTTCTGTCAAAAGTTCCAGGCTACAGAAGACATGTCAAAAGTAATAAGCTCAGGATTAAGCTTTAAAATGAGCTTAATCACATGTGAGTATAGCTTGGTAACTTAGGAGATCATCTTGAGGTATTTGCCCAAAGCTAGGAGTCACTTAGGAATTCTATGAAAACCTTTGTAAGGTGGCCCAAAAGAATCCTCCATTGACCTCTTCATGAGCTCATTCACTGTACAGTTCTTTAGCCATTATTTGTTGAATACCTGATAGTACCAGACAGGGTGTTAGATCCTGGGAACACATGTGCCCCGGAGGCAGCTCACCTTCCAGGCAACATGCAAATGATGAATACTTTGAAGGTTATAAAGGAGCTGGGTACAGGTTGCAGATGGAGTCACTAAAGGAAGAAACAGGCTTCCAGTCCACGTGGAAATCTTCTTTTAGGGGACTAGAAAGATTGAAGTGAGTAGAAATGTCCAAAATGAACAAGAAAGAGAAGAATTCTTAGCCAGGGAGAATGGCATATAGAATCGCAACCAAGAATTTGATGGAACTCTGGAAAAGGCAAGAATTCCAGCGTTGTGATTAGAGACTAAGCTTAGTGGCCAGACTGCTGACTATATTTATCAAGGCCAGTAGGGGTGACCAAGACAGCTGGACCAGGGCAGCATTCTCCTACACCATCCTGGCAGACACTCCCAGCTACAGTAGCATATCTATTGTATACGCCTAAAATCTTCAAAAACTGAGAAAGGAAGGAGCTTTAGCCTCTTCCTTAGCCATCATCTATAAATCTATTAAATTCATTTGATTTTTTTTAAGTCCTTTTGTATATTCTCTGATAATCCCAATTTTGGTCTCCATTGGCAAACTTTTCTGATCTCTACTTTGGAGTTCTTTTGATGACATCAGTTATAATCATAAATTATCTCTTGAATTTAATCTTCTTGTCATTCCTATCGTCCCCACTAACCCTCATTCCTTTTAGTTCCTTTCTCAGATGGTTGCACCATTTTTCTTCCCTGACTCACTACTGGAATTCTCACCTCTCTCCAGTCCCTTTTGCTTCTTCCAGAGTCTTGAAACACACAGATGAACTGCCTCGAGTTCCTTTAAAATATGATCATGTGACTCTGCTGCTCAATCTTTCACGAGCTTCTTAATATAGGTCAAGGGAGGCATCTAGACTTCTTAGTATGCTAGAAAAGACCTGTCAGTTTGGGCTTCTCTTACTGTCTCCCTCTTGAAATTACCTGCCTTTAGCCTGAGCTAGTGCAGTTCCTCCATGTCCCAGGTGGTGCTGGTGGTAAAGAACCTGCCTGCCAGTGCAGGAGACTAGGAGATATGGGTTTGAACCCTGGGTCGGGAAAATCCCCTGGAGGAGGGCATGGCAACCCACTCCAGTATTCTTGCCTGGAGAATCCCTGGACAGAGGAGGCTGGCGGGCTACAGCCCATAGAGTTGCAGAGAGTTGGACACAACTGAAGCAACTTGGCGTATGCACATGCACCGGCACCTCTTGCTTTCCTTGACTGAGACACTTCTTTACTCCCATCTCTGTAAGACTGACTAGTTTTTCTCTGGACTTTCCTCCCATCTTGCTTCCTTCTTGATGCCTTTCCTGGCTTTAGAGGAAACAGAAAAAACTTCTGTTTTTAGAGTGGTCCCTTTCTTATGCTTCTTCAGGCTTCTCCGGTGCCTCAGACAGTAAAGGATCTGCCTGCAGTGCTGGAGACCTGGGTTTGATCCCTGGGTTGGGAAGATCCCCCCTGGAGAAGGGAAGGGCTACCCACTCCAGTATTCTGGCCTGGAGAATTCCATGGACTGTATAGTCCAAGGGATCGCAAAGAGTCGGATGCGACTGAGCGACTTTCACTTTCACTTCACTTTTCACTTCTTTCTTATGCTCCCAAATAGCATGCCTTGTGTGTGGAGATTTTTGGCTGGCTTGTTTCCACTCAGCTGTGAGCTCTGCTAGGTCAAGGACCGTGCCTTATGCTTTGTGTGTGTGTTGGCAGGTGGTGGAGGGAGTGGATCCTTTTTATTTTTTTATATCCCTCTAAGTAGATTCAACCAGAAGAATAAAATACTGTTTTTCATGGAAGTTCTCCAAAGTATAGAAAGGTAGAGAAAATTATACACCAAACACATACATGTACCCATCACCCAACTTCAGTGATTAACATTTTGCCAAATTATTTCAATTCCCCCCCACACCCCTTTTTTTTCCCTGGACTGTTTTAAGGCAACTCTAGATATCATGTAATTTTACCTCAGATATGGAATTTTTAATTTACAAAATTAATAACTTATATGAATTAGAGCCTTGAATTAATATTTGTTGATAGTTCAGCCTCATAACCATTAGAAGACAGAAGTAGCTAATATCAGGGTTTTTCAGCTTTGGCACTCTTACCACTTTGGACCAGATAACTGTTGCCTAGGGCTGGAGGAGGGGTGTCCTGGCACTGTACGTTGTTCAGCAGCATCCCTGGCTTCTTCCCATTAAATGCCAGTAGGACCTTCCCCCTGCCCCAGTCTTTTGTTATTTAGTCTCTCAGTTGTTTCCGACTCATTGTAACCCCATGAACTATAGCCTGCCAGGCTCCTCTGTCATTCGGATTTTCCGGGCAAGAATACTGAAATGGGTTGCCATTTTTTCTTTGGAGAAACACCCACAGAAAACCTGCAAAATACCTCAGACAATAGAATCTTCCTCCCACCCCACCCTTCTATTGAGAACCCCCGACAAAGAGGGAAGAATGTTAGAGATGTCAAGAGCTCAGAGAACTGTTCAGTAGACAGTTGGGAAACTGAGTCCCAGAAAGGAAGCGTGCCTTTCTGATGATTACTGTGCTTATTCATGCCAAGCTGGAGAAGAAAATCTGTTTTCCAATCCCCCCGCCAGCGTGTGTCCTACTCTCTTACACACAGTTTCCAGGAGCCACCAGAGTGAGGTCAGAGGCTCTCCAGGTACAGGTAGACTCCCTGTGGTCCTGGTGGGAATGTCTCATTGAGCAGGAGGAGCACAAAGCCAGCCTGCCAGGAGATCTGGCAAGGACACGCCGCTGTTAATCTGCAGCCGTGCCCAGCATCTGCCAAGGCTGCCCATCATTCTCCTTTACCAAGTATTTATGATGAAGCAGCCTGGGGGATTCTTTCCTTAGGAATACATCTTGGGTTCTGTAGTGGTAAACAAGTAGGATTTGCTTCACAGAAATTACTTTGAAGTCAGTTTTTTTCCCAGAAGCCTTCTGCTTTGTGTAAAGCAAAGGGACACTGGCATTCAGTTCAGTTCAGTCGCTCAGTCGTGTCCGACTCTTTGTGACCCCATGAACCGCAGCACACCAGGCCTCCCTGTCCATCACCAACTCCCGGAGTCCACCCAAACCCATGTCCATCGAGTCAGTGATGCCATCCAGCCATCTCATCCTCTGTCTTCCCCTTCTCCTGGCCATAACTTTCCTTCCAAGGAGTAGGCGTCTTTTGATTTCATGGCTGCAATCACCATCTGCAGTGATTTTGGAGCCGAAAAAAATAGTCTGACACTTTTTCCACTGTTTCCCCATCTATTTCCCATGAAGTGATGGGACCAGATGCCATGATCTTAGTTTTCTGAATATTGAACCTTAAGCCAACTTTTTGACTCTCCTCTTTCACTTTCAGCAAGAGGCTTTTTAGTTCCTCTTCACTTTCTGCCATAAGGGTGGTGTCATCTGCATATCTGAGGTTATTGATATTTCTCCCGGAAATCTTGATTCCAGCTTGTGCTTCTTCCAGCCCAGCATTTCTCATGATGTACTCTGCATATAAGTTAAATAAGCAGGGTGACAATATACAGTCATCTCTGCGAACCATATTCTAACAGGTATTAGACTCAACATAGGGAGTTGATAAAGGAAACCTACTAACCCTAAAAAACAGTGCCATTTGTGAAGACTGATTGCATGTTGTTTTACTAATAAGGTATAATCAACAATTGGCAGATATATGGAGTACTTTGCCATCATCGTTTTCCAAAATGGGCTTGCTGCTTATTTCAGACAACTCAGTTTGCTAAGAAGTACCTCAGAAATTTGGGTGCTAGGAAATTCACCACTAAAAAGGCAGATTAGGAGTAGTGGGGAAAAAAAAACACCTGGTCTGATCAGTCACTGGTTCTTACTATCTCTGAGAACTTGAATAGGACATATAATCTCTCTCAGCCTGATTTTCTCATCAGAATAATTCATTCCAAGTATGGTTATGAACATGAAGTAAGAAAGCGTATGTGAGGCACCTAGCGCAGTAACGAGGCATGTGACACTAATAAACGTGTTTTTTTCCTTGTACGAAAGGCTCATTGGGGAGTTCCCTCCTGCCGCAATGGCTACGGCTCCAGGCTTTCAGGGCCGTGGCCCAGGTTCAATCTCTGGCTGGGGAACTGAGAACCTACAAACTGCCTGGCCCCAAAAAAACAATCCATTAGAAAGGGACGCAAATCTTTCAGGCCCTTAGTTCTTTGGGATGTAAATCTTTCAGGCCTTTAGTTATTTGTCCAACAATGGCAACCCACTCCAGTATTCTCGGCCTGGAGAATCCCATGGACAGAGAAGCCTGGCGGGCTATAGTCCATGGGGTCTCAAGTAGGACATGACTTAGCAACTAAACCACCACCAGCAAAATGGTTGCACTGAGTATCTGGAAAAATTAGTTTCTGAGAAAACGATGATGGCAAAGTACTCCATATATCTGCCAATTGTTGATTATACCTTATTAGTAAAACAACATGCAATCAGTCTTCACAAATGGCACTGTTTTTTAGGGTTAGTAGGTTTCCTTTATCAACTCCCTATGTTGAGTCTAATACCTGTTAGAATATGGTTCGCAGAGATGACTGCATGTTTTCCCAGTGGTTTTTGTCTGTGTAAGATTGCAGAATGGTTCAGTTCGTTAGTCTCACACTGGAAATGAAAGAGCTGTGTTAGTGCAGCTCTGAAATTCCTTCTGTACATTCACTGCTGTATTACTGGCTTATGGAAGAAGGGTTAAGAAGTCAGACTTCAAGAAAATGAACATAAGGCCACCTTGGGTCTGTGAGCAGGTTTTTTCTGGTTTCTGTGGCAATCAGCTGAAGCCCTGGAGTCTGGAGGTAGAGTGTGTGCAGCCCGACGGTTGGTGAGGCTGCAGCAGCTTAAAGGAGGACTCTGCTGCTAAAATGTGGGAAGAATGGGAGGAGGAGCCGGTGGCTGTTTGAAGAGTGCAAAGGCAGGACTAGTGAATAAAATGAAAGTAGTACAGAGGTAGGTTTAGATCATTCCCTGAAGGCCCTGAACACAGGTCCTTTTTTTTTTTTTTTCTAAACTGAATTTCTGATCTAAAGCAGGCATCCAGGGATGGCTCTGAGAGGAGTGTGAAAACACCTCCCTTGCTTTGGGGCTGTGATGATCAGCTCTCCTGCACCAGGGCAGGTTGATATTAGAAAGTGGAAAATTGGGATAGGGAAGAAACCACTGATGAAGGAAGGGGACAGTGGGAGAGAATTCTAGCATTTGTGCTCACGCTTGTGTGTACCCAAGTCCATGCTGTGACAGGGTTCTTCCATGCTCACCTAACTTTCTAGGCTTATCTGAGAATATAGTAAGCTGACCATTGAAAAGGACTTTTAAAAAAAATCACAGCACAAATATTCACAGAGATTCTCTCATTTTTGGATCTAAAGGTTTTTTGATGGGGCGTGGGTGGGGAGAGGAGTGGTAACTCTATAATTTACCCTTTTAACCCTGGAAGAGCTTCTTGGCCACAGAGTCCATTTAATTTAGATGAAATACTTCTAAGTGATATGCTAAAGGAAAGGAAACTCTAACCAGCCACCCCGGACGTTCAGATGGCTTCATCAAGCGGGATCAGCAAAGCACTCAGGTTTATGAGTCAGAAACGACGCATCTGAGCCATCTCATAACAGTTCAGAATACTGCCAGGTTAGAGTGCTGCTTCTGTGAGCATTGGTGGGAATGCAGAAAAAACAGGTGCTGAAACTCCAGGCATTGATTTCTGCCCTTATATGGATGAGGGTTAATTTTTTTAATTAAAAAAAAATGTTGTATCAGTCCTGCCAGCCAGGTTCTTCAGAATGTAATAGGAAAGTGTCTTAAGGAGGTTCTTCAAGACAGTGAAGGGAAAAAAGGGAATGTACCTTTTTACCAGAAATTACTCCTTGTTCTAGGACTTTCCCCACTGGCTTGTATGGCTGGTTCCAAAAATGAATGAGACTGTCCACTCAGCTTTCTTGGGGTAAATCCAGAATGCAGTCTCTCTTTGGGCTTCCTGGAAAAGAACTAGTGTATCAGTTAGGAACTGCAGTTGCAGAACACATGGAGCTTTATTTCTCTCACGTAAAGTCAGCCTAGAGGTCAGCGGGACTGGGCTGTACCCTCACAGAGCCGTCTGGAGCCCAGCTGCCTTCTGTCTTTATATTCCCTAATCACAGGGCCGGGGTTGTTAGCTTGTTCATGTGCCCCAAACTCCTTTTTTTATAAAATGCCTGGCTCTGTTTCCAAGATTGCCTCCTGGTCTCAGATGGTTCCTAGAGTTCTGGTTGCTATGTATTCCATACTACAGGAAAGCAAAAAGAGGAGGGAACAGGCGGAAGGGGACATGTCCCCTCCTGGAAGTCGCAAATACTAGTTCACCTTAAGTCTTAACCCAAAGTTAGTCACACAGTCTGTAAGGGAAGCAGTGGTTGGTTTGTTGTTGCTTTCTTTAAGCTGGGCATATTACCAAATAAATACAGGTTCTATTAGTACGAAATAAGAGGAGAAATCGGGTAGGCAGCTGGCAGTCTGAACCTATCAGGTTGCTGCTGCTTGGTACAGAGCATCTGTCTTGGGCAGAGCTTGTCCAGGCTGCTTCAGAGATCTGAGGCCGTAAGTGCCCAGCTCATCCTTCATGGTGCTCCCCAGAGCCAGCCGCCTTCCTCAGAGCACACTGCGGCTGCTGGAGTGATAGGGGTGGTCCACTGACAGAGCACCTTGTAGGAGCCATAGGAAACGACAGACCGAGTCATTTCCAAAGAGACAGTTGCTTACGCACATGACAGGCACTTAGAGCTTCATGGCCCTCTCCTTCAGCTCATCTGAGATGTGGACCTTCCCTGATAGATGAACGTGAGACTTGGGGAGCTTCATGCTTTCAGCTTAAGCCCTGAGTGGGAGTGTTAGATGCCACATCCTTGGGGTTTTGTTTGGTTTGTTTTGTTTTTTTCCACTCTGAGTCCTTGGAGAATATGTAGTGAGAATGTATAGTAGAAAGAAGCATTTCTTGGGCATACATATATCCCTTTCTTGCTTTAAGGCCCATTTTCCCACAGATGCAAGTCTGTAAATTAGTTAAGCTAGCACCTAAACACTTTCTTAAATCTGTAGTGCTACTGGAAGCCTGAAAGGCAGGAAAGAAATCCCATGGGAAAGTGGAAGTAAATTTTTAAAAAGCAACACCTGTCATATTACTTTGCACTCAGTAGATGCTTAGACACTTTGTAGAATCTCACTGCAACTGGAAAATGAGAATACTGAATTAATTTTGGTCATATTTCAGGTTAAATGGGTTTCAGTGGGCCTGTGTCAATGGAAAATGCATTCAAAATCTCAAACAACAGACATATTAAAAGGCCACTTTTTGGAATAATGGCCTTTAGGGATCTCATCATTTATAATATATTCCAAGTTCACGTCTCTCTTTTTTTCTTGCCTCCTTTCTCCCAACATTTCCTAAAGAAAATTTTCAAGTATACAGAAAAGTTGAAAGAACGATACAGCAAATGCTCATGTCCCCACCGCCTGGATTGCACAGTTTACGTTTTACTGTATTCACTTTGTCATGTGTCTGTCCATCTCTCCCTTGTCCATCCATTTGACTTTTTGATGCATGAAGTAAATTGCAGACATCAGTACAGTTCATGCTTAGCTCTTCAGTATGAGTATCAGTAACCTAGAGTTAAGGTATTTGTTTTGTTTGTTTTTTAATAAAATTGCATAGAGTGAAACGCCCCAAATCTTGAATGCGGCATTTGATGGATTTGAGCAAATACGTACTCTGTCAGGGCTTCCCTGGTGACTCACGTGGTAAAGAATCTGCCTGTGATGTGGGAGACCAGATTCAATCCCTGGGTCAAGAAGTTCCCCTGGAGAAGGAAATAGCAACCCACTCCAGTGTTCTTGGTGGGAAATCCCATGGACAGAGGAACCTGGTGGGCTACAATGCATGGGGTCACAAAGGGTTGGACACCACTGAGCGACTGACACTTCTTTCCTTCCTTATACTCTTATCAAGGTACAGGACTTTACCACCGCACTGGAAAGTTCCCTCATGCCCTTTTCCAGTCAGATCCCTTCCCCCACCTCATAAAGTTACCTATTGTTCTGAGTTGTTCACCATCCAGTAACCTCATCTGGAACCTTGTATCCACGGCCTCAGACAATGTCTTCTCTTCAGGGCAAAGCTTTCCCTCAGCACAATGTCTGGGAGCCGCCCTTGTTGTCGTAGGCCATCGTATGGATGTCTTTGTCCATTCTTCCTGTTGACAAACTGTTTCAAGATTGGGGCGCTATGAACATGCTCGTGCAAGTCTTTTTCTAGTCATATGTTTTCATTCTCTCCTGAGTAGATACTGAGGAGTGGAATTGCTGGGTCATTTGGTAATTGTTCATTTTTTTTTTTTGATAACTATAATCTTGTCATCGAATTGAGGGAGAACCTTGTATATCTTGCAAGCTACTTAGCTACTTCTTTCCTTTTACAGTCAGGGATATTGAGGCGCAGAGAATAGGTGGAGAAGAGACCTCGTTAGAGGCACAGAGAAGATTTTCCTCTGAGTTTGGAGCAGGAACCTATCTCTCTTTACTCTGGTGATCTTTATATTGCACTTCCTTTCTTCCCCCAGAAGTGGGGAGGGGATATTGGTCTTCTTTCTGAAAGATCATTAACTATTTCAGGTTTTGCTTAAGGAGAATTACCTGTCAGATACACCCAAATGCAGTATGATGTGTTTGCTTATTACATATGTTTCTGTGATAATCTGGAGCTGCTCCTGCTTCTCCTCCAGTGTATATTCCTACGCATCTTCCAGGATGATCTTTCTGGGACAGAAATCTGGTCAAGCTGCCTGTTTTCTGTCAGTTCTGTAGGTCCTATGGGATAAAGTCCAGACTCTAGTTGAGTCTGCGAGGGTCTTGCTCACCTCTCTTCCCTCACCTGCCATTTCCTTGCCCACCCCCTGCAGTCTGTCCTGTGTCATGTTCATTTCTGTGTCCATGCCTTTAAATCTCTTGTGTTTTGTCTGGAATGCCGTTCCTGCCTTTGTCTCTCTGATAAATTCTTTCTCATCCTTCAAAGTTTGGCTCATCCAGATCCGTCAGGGAGTCAGTTATTCTTTCTTTTTTATACAGATATAGCTCTGATAGCTAACTCTTACCATGCTGTTTAGTTAGGATGTCAAATTCAGTATTAGTTGAATGCCTGGCGCGATGCTAGACACCGAAGGTGTGGCAGTGAATAAGATGTGGTCCCTGCCTTGGAGGAGCGTACCATCTGTTGGGGAGATGCACACAGCAAGGGTGGTTTCAGCGCTGCGTCCACCGTATTCATAGGGCCAGCAGTGCAGGGGAGCTCCCCTCCCCACAGCCTTCCGGGCGTCAGGTGTTGTGAAAACTTTATCAAATGAAACTGTCTCATGATTTTATTGGTAGCGCTAAGGAAGCTGAATGCTTTTTTAATATTCTTACTGGGTATTTTTTTTTAACTCTTGAGGAAAATAATCAAGTTGTATTATAGTGGCACTAATAAGGTCACTTCTTAGTTATTAATAGCTAAGAAAGTCTGGGAAACAAATTTTTTTTTTCCTGAGTCTCTAGTTTCATACCTGTAAAATGGGGAGAATAATTAACATGTTTCAAAGGATTGTTGTGAGAATTAAATAAAGTAATACATGCAGAGCACACATAGGCACATAGTAGGTTTACAGTAAATGTTGCCTGTTTTAAGTCCCCAGTCTCTAGCCCAGTGCCTGCCAGGATTCAGCAAATGTTTGTGAAGAATAGAAATGTGTGTATTTTGTATATGTGTTAAAAGGGACTATATATAGATGCTAACACAGATCCATCTGTCTTGAGAAAAGTGTTCGATTTGAGCTGCATCAATATTCAACTGGAGTGGCTGAGCACACACGCGTGACTCTTCTAGGGTTACCACATCCCCTGCTAGGCAGATGTCCATTCTAATGAAATGTAGAAAGGGAAAAAATAATAACAGAGACAGAGGAGTGTGATGTTATGGCTTGATTTGACAGGGCCTCCTGCTACTTCAGCTGCCAAGGCCAGGCGTGGAACAGATTAATCTGTATTCCAGCACACCCCTACTGAAATCAAGATCGATCTAATTAGGGTATTTTAAACATCCTGTTTGCACCTAGAGTCTTAGCAGAAAGCAGGATGTCTCTCCATCTGGGGGACGCCAGAGGGGAGGTGGGCAGCAAGGTTCAGCAATAAAACAGAGATGGTTTTAATTTTAGAAAATGAGGGAAGACCACTTCTGTGTGATTTCCTTAAAACAAAAGAACTAATGGCCTCAAATGTTCCATGGAAACAAAGGCAGCTCTGCGGCATGGCCTGGAATTTTAAACTGGCCCTGCAGAATCTTGCCTTGACATGGGCCTGATGGTTGAAGTCCAGGGACCATTTCCATTTCCATCCTAAGAATAGAACTCTGGCTGACCCATATCATTCTTAACCATTTGGGCTGCTGGAAGGAGATGCAGGCTCTGAAGCTGGGTAGTCAGAGCAGTCCTGAATTTATTCCCACATGAGCCATGCTGGGCCAACATTTAAATGCCAGGCCATCAGAATATTGGTTAGGGTACACTTTCCATAGTCTAGTATGTCTATTTATCCTTGATCTGCACCCCTCCCTGACCTTGCCAACCTAATTACTTCTCTTTTTTTTCAACTTTTAATTTTTTTATGGGTGTACAGCTGATTAACGATGTAGTCATAGTTTCAAGTGAGCAGCAAAGAGACTCAGCCAAATATAGACATGTTTCCATCCTCTCCCCAACCCCCCTCCCCTCCAGGCTGCCACACTAATTACCTTTTATCCCCCTTCCCTCCCACCACACTGATCTCTTCCCAGTTCTTTGCCTGTATTCTGTGCACTCCAGCTTAATGCCTTTGCTTCATGCTTATCCATCTGCTCGGAATACCATTGTTCCCATTGCTCTTCTCTTGCCTGCTTCTCTTCTTCACGGCTCAGCCCAAGTGCCATCTTGCCTACCAGTCTCCCAGGTATCCTCACTGGAAGAGTATTTGCCTCACTAGTAGTTTCTGCCCCTTTTCCACTCACTGTCACTTTCTGGCAAGTAATTTTAGACATAATATACCTGAGTCACCTAGAAGGCAGAATTCTTGTCTGATTGTCTGTCTCCAAACTCTGTATCTTGTATGTTGTAGGAGTCTATCTTATGAATAAATGAATCAGTGTTTGTTCCTATGGCAAAGATTGTCCTGTGGCCCAGCTCAGCTGGTTAGTGCCTCTTCTTCCTTTCTGGTGAATTTGATCTTCCCTTGCCTCATGGGACCAAAACTCCCAACAGAGATGCAAGCAGGACCCCCCCTGCCCCAAAATCCAGAGTCATGGAAAGAGGAGGAAGTCACCTTTGGAGATTGTTACTATGCACCTTGTCACCTTCTTCCCTGTTTCCCACTTTCACCCCAGTCCTCACCTTGGGAGACTCGTTAATGTAAATAGTAGTCCATTTGTCCCAGGATTCAAGAGTGTGATCCAGACCTGTGCTCCAGGAATTAAATGTGCTCCTAGAACCCCAAATCCTAGCTTCAGTCTACCAACTTTACCACAGAAAACTTGGAGCTGTGAGCTCACAGGCATCGCTTGCTATGTAGTACACCCAGCCTTACTCATAAAACGATGCAGAATAGCTTCTCTAGAGAGGACCATCTTCCTTCATCTCTGCAGTCCCAGTGTTTAGTACGTTGCCTGGCACATAGTGGGCACTCAGAAGTTTGAGTAAAGGAATGGTTGCTGTGTGTACTACTTTGTGCCCTGAGACTAGTTGTCTGTGATTATGAAACTCCTAAAGGAGAACATCTTTTTCATTTCCTCTGCAGATCATGTGTTGTGTTTTTAGCTCTTGCAGCAAGATCAAAAGGCAAATGATTACCATGGCAAAGTATGTTTAGTTTTATTAAAAGAAAGGAACATCTCTGCTTAGATGTGCAGTGTCCTTCAGCCTAATGGTAAATAGCCACTGCCCACCTCAGGGCTGTCCGCAGGTCTCCCAGAATCTTGTATCATTTGGCTTCTATAAAGGCAACCACACATAAAGCTCTTTATTTTAATTTATTGTGGGATTAAAGAGTCTGAGTGAAGTTGGCCTTGTTCCATTTTAGGGTTAGAACAAATCTCGAGTTGTAGAAAATAGCCCTACCAGCTGAGAAAGTCAAGCTATTCAAGTTCCTATTTTTCTCAGCAGGAGCTAGTTAGAATAACCCAGGCAGACTGAAACATGTGATCAGGATGCAACATGGAAGGAGCAAGGTGACAATTTTGGCCAGTGCCTAGGTGAAGGAATCTCTTGTGATGCTCTTTTTCAGTGCAGCGGGTCTCAAACTGATGTCTGTTGAGTGCCTGCTGTGCACATGGCTCATCTGATACAGTGGACTTAATAGAAGGTTCAGGCCCATTTTACAAATAAGAGAACTGAGGCTCAGAAATTAAACAGTGTGCCCATGGTTTAGTTTAACCAGCTAGTGAGTGCCAGCGGCAAGATTTGAATCCAAAACCATGTGATCCTAAAGCCCCACATCAGTTGTTCATTCACTTGATGTTTCTGGAGGAGGTCCCAGAAGTTAGTCCTCTCAGTGTCCCTCTCAGCAGTAGACACTGATAGAACCTAGTTGTTTACAGGCCTATGTGGTTGAGTAGCTCTCCTCACAGAGACAGCTGATGTTAGATTGGGATTTGGACCATTCTTCTCTAAGAATAAGGATGGGAAATGAAGATCTGTCTTACTCTCTATAAAATTGGCACACTCTGCATGTAACAGGCTGGTTAGAGGGATGGCCACAGTCTGGTTGTGCCATTCTGGAAAGACTTCTTATCTGGGTTCTTAACCCAAAGAGCCATCCCTAAGAGATAAGAACACTCTGACACGTGTGTGTGTGTGTGTGTGTTTGTGTGTGTGAGAGAGAGAGAGAGAGAGACAATGAGACAATAGCATACGTAAGGGTTCAGACTCTCAGAAGTGTTTATCATGATTTTAAGAGGAAAAACTGTGGTGGTGGGAGGGTTGCCTCAAATTGCAGATCTAGATTTGAGTGGCCTAGAAAGTGATTTTGACCGGAAGCAAATCACATTCTTTATCACGGCTATTGTTTCTGTACTCAAAATCTGAGAGGAATTGAACTGAAGATTTCTGATTCTCCTTTCAGCTCTGAAAATTACAGAATTCTCACTGACCCTAGAGAATCAAACTTTTAGCCTCCTTGCGTATACCAGAGCTTATACCTTTCATGTGCACCAGAGCTTCCCTGGTGGCTCAGCTGGTGAAGAATCCGCCTGCTATGCAGGAGACCTGGGTTCGATCTCTGGATCGGGAAGGTCCCCTGGAGAAGGGAATGGCAACCCACTCGAGTATTCTTACCTGTAGAATTCCATGGACAGAGGAGCCTGGTGGGCTATAGTCCATGGGGTCGCAAAGAGTCAGATACAACTGTGCGACTTTTTTTTTTTTTAAATATACCCAGTGGGGCATCTAACTCGTTGCTAATCACTCTTGAGAGACCGTGAAGAGTTGATCTGGGGGAAGAATGGGCCAGAGCCACCTCTAAAGCGGTTTCACTAATTAGTGTGTGAGGCAGCCAGTTGTCTGAGCAAGACACCCAGCAGGCAGGGACTCACACGGGTGCACAGTTTCAGTGCTGGCTCTCCATACTCCACCAGGATCCCTGCCTCCTTACCTAGTGACTTCAAAGTGTAGCTTTGCTTGGGCTGCTCCTCTCTGGAGCCTTGTGGCTTCCTTTAGTGTGTGTGTGTGCGTGCATGCGTGTGCACGTGTGTGCGCGTGCATGCGTGTGCATGTGTGCATACCCACACATGTTCTACTCTTCTCTGGAGCCTTGTGGATTCCTTGTGTGTGTGTGTGTGTGTGTGTGTGTG
>ML660203.1:6518339-6771821 GCA_007570785.1 Antilocapra americana | reverse complement strand
GCGCGCGCACGTGCGTACGTGTGCACGTGTGTGCATACCTACACATGTTCTGCTCTTCTCTGGAGCCTTGTGGATTCCTTTAGCGTGTGTGTACGCATATGTTCTTCTCTTCCTGGGCCCTGCTGTAGAGACTGTTCTCTGCAGTGGGAGCCACCACATCTACCCTGTCTGTGTTGACAGCTCCATAGCCATCCTTCACCTCCATTTTATCCTGTCGAAATGACAGAGCAGCTGAACGGTGTTGGCCAGCAGATAAACCTGTTATCTCCCCTGCTTTCTGTGCCAGCAGCTCTCCCCATCTCCTCGGTCCATGAAAAATTGACACCACCTTGGGCTGAAATCTGTTCCTAGGGAAGCTACATTTATTACTGGCTAATGAAACCGTGTGTGTGTGTTTGTGCTCACGTACAGGCGCAAAACTTGGGGTGGATGAAGTATTTTCCTATCTGGCAGGCACCAGTGACCTACAACCAGCTACAAAACTCAGAGAAAGAGAGAGAGAAAAAAAAACATAGGCAGATTCAGGTCTCCTGAAATGGACAACCTGTCCTTTACTTAAAATCCCAAACAAACAGGTATATGTCATTTGTTCTTAGTGCACCACTGCGATTGGTCAAGGTATCTTCTGCTCCAGGCTGGGATGAGCTATGGAAATGCATATTGATATTATCTAGTTCCAGAAAAAATGATTCTTCTGTTTATTACATTTTCGTCTGTGAAAATTACAGCTCCTGATACCTTCTCTGTGCCACCAGCGCACCCCACACCTTGTTGAGACATACAAAGAACATTCTCTTGGGAATTCCTTCACCATCCAGTGATTCAGTTCAGTTCAGTTCAGTCTCTTAGTCATGTCCGACTCTTTGTGACCCCATGGACTACAGCACACCAGGCTTCCTGTCCATCACCATCTCCTGGAGTCTACCCAAACTCATGTCCATTGAGTTGGTGATGCCATCCAACCATCTCATCCTCTGTCGTCCCCTTCTCCTCCCGCCCTCAATCTTTTCTGGCATCAGGGTCCTTTCCAGTCAGTCAGTTCTCTGCATCAGGTAGCCAAAGTATTAGTTTCAGCTTCAACATCAGTCCTTCCAGTGAACACTCAGGACTGATCTCCTTTAGGATGGACTGGTTGGATCTCCTTGCAGTCCAAGGGACTCTCAAAAGTCTTCTCCAACACCACAGTTCAAAAGCATCAATTTTTTGGTATTCAGCTTTCTTTATAGTCCAACTCTCACATCCATACATGACTACCGGAAAAACCATAGCCTTGACTAGATGGACCTTTGTTGGCAGAGTAATGTCTTTGTTTTTTAATATGCTGTCTAGGATGGTCATAACTTCCCTTGCAAGGAATAAGCATCTTTTAATTTCATGGCTGCAGTCACCATCTGCAGTGATTTTGGAGCGCAAAAAAGTAAAGTCTGCCACTGTTTCCAGTGTTTTCCCATCTATTTGCCATGAAGTGATGGGACTGGATGCCATGATCTTAGTTTTCTGAATGTTGAGCTTTCACCCATCTTTTTCACTCTCCTCTTTCACTTTCATCAAGAGGTTCTCCAGTTCTTCACTTTTTGCCATAAGGGTGGTATCATCTGCATATCCAAGGTTATTGATATTTCTCCTGGCAGTCTTGATTCCAGCTTGTGCTCCATCCAGCCCAGCGTTTCTCATGATATACTCTGCATATAAGTTAAATAAGCAGGGTGACAATATACAGCCTTGACACACTCCTTTTCCTATTTGGAACCAGTCTGTTGTTCCAGGTCCAGTTCTAACTGTTGCTTCCTGACCTGCATACAGATTTCTCAAAAGGCAGGTCAGGTGGTCTGGTATTCCCATCTCTTTCAGAATTTTCCACAGTTTATAGTGATCCACACAGTCAAAGGCTTTGGCATAGTCAATAAAGCAGAAATAGATGTTTTTCTGGAACTCTCTTGCTTTTTTGATGATCCAGCGGATGTTGGCAATTTGATCTCTGATTCCTCTGCCTTTTCTAAATCCAGCTAGAACATCTGGAAGTTCACCGTTCACGTATTGCTAAAGCCTGGCTTGGTGATTTTGAGCATCACTTTACTAGCATGTGAGATCAGTGCAATTGTGCGGTAGTTCGAGCATTCTTTGCCATTGCCTTTCTTTGGGATTGGAATGAAAACTGACCTTTTCCAGTCCTGTGGCCATTGCTGAGTTTTCCAAATTTGCTGGCATATTGAGTGCAGCACTTTCACAGTATCATCTTTCAGGATTTGAAATAGCTCAACTGGTATTCCATCACCATGTTACACAGCACATACCTACATGCCCATACTGGTTAATTAACTTACTTAAGGCCACATTCTTGAGCAAGTGGTGGGAGCTTAGGTTTAAACCATGTTGTCCGACTCCTAAATGTAAGCTTTCCCTACTAAATTACATGCTTCCCACACAATAAAGGTAATCATCAAAGCTTTCTATATGTATACAATGCATACGTATACATACTGAGAGTGAAAGTCAATTGGTACAGCCTCCTTGGAAGACCATTTGTCAGTGTCTTTCAAAAAAAAAGTTTTTTTTCTGAGTTTCTCTGTCCTTTATTTACTATAAGCAAATCTATATACCTCAGTTGAATTGGCTTGCTAATAGTTTGGGCTTCTTTTTGAACTATTTTGTAGACCAAGTTATCTTATCTCCAGCTTCTAGGAAACGATATATACAGTAGAAACAGACCAGTGTGTTTCTGCCTTCAGTATCCCCTTCCTCCACCCTCCTGCCGCTGCAACCCTGTGCCTGCAGAAGTGATGTCTCTTCCTGCTGTAATAGCATGGGCCCTAGGTCAGTCCACCTCTGCCTTCTTTCAGTTTCCCAACATTATGTATGTTAATAGCCTTTGACTCACCCACTTCCAGTGCTAGGTGCATGCAAAAGTGTATCCATGCCAGAAATAAAGCTATAAGTGCCAGAATATGTGCTCGTGGATATCCTTTGTGGCATTCTTTCTTTTTTTTTTTTTTCATCAAAATCCTTTATTATAGGTCCTCTTTGGGAAATAGGCGAAATTCTTGGGTAGAATATAGAAATATTTAAGCTTTATTATTTTATTTATTTATTTATTTGCTATTGATATGTCAGCTTTTTTTTTTTTAATTTACTTTACTTTATTGTGTTGGTTTTGCCATACATTGACATGAATCTGCCATGGGTATACATATGTTCCCCTTCCAGAACCCCCCTCCCTCTTCCCTTCCGATTCCCTCTCTCTGGGTCATCCCGGTGCACCAGCCCCGAGCATCAAATCTGGACTGACTGTGGCATTATTTCTAACAGCAAAAACAAAACAACCCAAAACTGGAAACCATGTAAAATAACCACGACTGGGGACATTAGTTAAATTATGGTAAATAAGTGAAATTCTGTGTAGCCATTTAAAATAAAAAATGTGTTGATACGGAAAGATATAGAAGAGAAAACCTCTGTGTGTGTGTGTGTGTGTATGTAGATACATTGTTTTCCCTCCCCTGTAAATGTTCACAAGATACTTAGTTTTTTTTGTCATTTGGGAGAGATGAACAGGGTAGTGAGAGGAGTATGGGGGAAAAATGTATTAGTACATGCTCAGTAAGTAATTGTTAAGGACATTTGTACCTTTTTATATAGTTTGGTTTTTAACCGTAACTATATAACCATTAACGATGCATCCATTGCTTTGATTTTAAAAATCCATTGGTGAAGGACAGAAGGAATCAATAATACATCAGGAAAGAGAAATATTTTCCTGATCTTGATCTCTGAAAGGAATCTAGCAGCCAAGGATGGGGCTCAACTCTTATCTAGTATTGTCTGTCTCCAGCTTAAAATTCACTGGTGGGTTTTTGTGACTTCTCTCTCCAGACTCTCCCCACCTGACTGGCCTCACCTCCTTCATGTGTATGTGACACTCCATCCAAACTGGCCTTTGCATATATTGCTCCTTCTTCCTGGAGTGCTCTATCTTCTCTACCTAGTTGTCAGCCATGACTTTTTTGTTTGCTTTTATGATTTTTAGTTGTTCCTCACCTCCAGTAGGAATCCCTCTAGGTCCGCTATGCCTCATCTGTGCTCCTCACATCCCCTCTGCCTACCTCAGTGATGAAACTTGGCACACTGCACTGTAGTTCTTGTTTTGTTTTCCCCATCAAAAAAGCACCTCCTTAAGGTTAGGGATACTGAAGTTTAGGGATACTATGTTGTTTGGAAGCTCTGATCACCAAGTGCTTGTCAAGCACAGAGATAAGTGGTCAGTGAATGACTGAGTGAGTCATCTGAAGTTTGAGTTCTGCCTCTTTCACCAGTTAGCTGTGTGGACAAGTCACTTCTCTCTGGACCTCGATTTTTCTATCAGTACAATATGAGATTTGGCCCAGATAATCTATGAGATCTCTCTGGCTGATCTTTTTTTTCCTTCCTCTATGGTTGTCAGATTATCATGCATATATATACACACACATACATGAGAGTTGTTACCAGTTGTCACGCTGAGTAATTTCAAAGTTTCAGAACTAAGCTTGTTAAAATTCACTGCATTTATTATGACCTGTCCCACATTTGTTCACCAGCTGAAGAGAGCAGAGCCACATCCAGTTGCTTGGCCCAAGATTACAGAACTGATTATATCCTCCCCTTGACAAATACAGAAGTTGTTTATGGGTTTTTTTGCCTGCCATGAGCCTCCAAAGACACCATTTCTTGTTCTACTTTGTCACCCTGAGCTGAGCTGTCTTGGTTCACTGTCCTTACCTTAGGTTCAGGATGTTTTTTCTCATCTCGCCCCACTCCTGTTCCCTTCCCCTTCCTTTTGTTCAGAATGGAGATTAAAGCACTTCAGACCCAGCTTCACAACAAAAGTTAGCAGAAAGATATGGGGGTGACCCTGGAGTCACCTTGAGAAGCTGTTTAATACCTCTCTCTACAGTGTATTTTATGAAAAACTTTATACTTAAAAAAGTGAATCTACTGATTAGAAATCTTTTATTCAAACTCATGGCTCCCTAGGAAAAAGGCATTCACTCATTCCCAGATGCAAAATATCTTCAAGGACCATTTTGTAACTGATGAGTATATTACCAACGCAGAGGTGCTCTTACTCTGAACTTGGGATAGGCACTGTGTACAAAAAGTGAAAGCCATACAAGGGCATTTGAAAAATACCCAGAATTCAAGAGTGGTTTGTTTGTCTGGTTCTGCCCACCACCCACCACTACCACCAAAAACTTGCTCTGAAAACCTGCTTTCTTTCCATACATTCAGCAAGTATTTCTGAAACACCTACCATGTGCCAGGCATTGTTGTGAGGCCAGGGATATATCAATGAACAAAGCAGACTAAAATCCCCTCCTTCAAGGAGCTTATGTTCTAATTGAAGGGGAGCAGTAAACAAAACAGATAAGTAAATTGTACAGCTTGTTAGAAGATAATGCATGCTGAAGAGAAAAATAAAACGGATAAGACTTAGAATAGGCAGCATTGGGGCTTTTCGTTTTTAAATAGGGTGGTCAAAGAAAAGCCTCATTGAGAAGAGGACAGTTGAGTAGGACTGGATCTGAGGACTGAGCCATGTAGATATTCTGGTGAGGAGTATCTCGGGCAGGGAAAACAGTAAGCACAGAGGCCCCAGGACAGGAGCGTGTCTGACATTAGAAAACAGGATTTAGTCTTAGTTGGGGCCCAGAAGAGGGTTTTACATAGAGCAGTGATAGGGTGTGACTTAGGTTTTAACTGACCGCTCTATGGAGATCAAGGTGAGGGGGCAAGGTGGACGCAGAGTCCCACAAGCGGGCTGTTGTTGAGTATTCCCAGCAAGAGATGATGGTGCTGTGCGCCAGAATTATGAAGGGCGTGGGGGGACAACAGTAAGAAGAGATGGCATTCTGGATGTAATTTGAAGGTACAGCTGACAAGGTTTCTGTGGGATGTGTGAGAGAGGAGACTCAAGGGTATCGCTGCTGTGTTTGACTCGAGAAACTGGAGAGCATGGTTGCCGTTAACTCAGTGGGTAAGACTGTGGGCACAGGTCTAAGGAGAAAGGTCAGGGGCTTGGTTTTAGACATGTTCAGTTTAGACAACCAAGTGGAGAGAGCAGGTAGACAGATGAATTCATGAACTGGTGTTCAGAGAATAGAACTGACCTGTAGAGTTTGGGAGCAGTCAGCACATAAGCAGCGCAGTGGTAAAGACTCCGCCTGCCAACGCAAGAGACACAAGAGAGGCCGGTTCAAGCCCTGAGTCAGGAAGATCCCCTGGAAGTGGCAACCCACTCCAGTGTTAATGCCTAGGAATACCCCATGGACAGAGGAGCCTGGCAGGCTACAGTTCGTGGGGTCACAAAAAGTCAGATGCAACTGGTTTTTAAAGCTATGGGAGTAGATGAGATGCCCAGGGAGGTGAATGTAGCTAGAAGAAGGTGAATAACTCTCACATTAGGAGACTGGGGAAATGAGTGAGGAATGCTTCTGATATAAGTGAGGGAAAAAACAAATATAAAATTGTATCTGTGCTACCATAAGAATTCTTCCTTGTGACTTTGATAATCAGATGACTTTTTGAGAACTCATGGTAACTTTGGCATCTGAAGGTATTCTTTGCTCAGTTTTCAAAACAGAATATTTGTTGCCCACACTGTGGGCATCTTATTTCAAAATAAATGTTTCTCTGCCATCTCCTTTTCAAGGTCATTATTCTTGATTTTTAAAAATTCTTCTTAAAAAAAAAGAACCTCTTAATAGCTGAAGCCTATAATATACCCTTCAATTACCCTCTTCTGCCCTGGCTAGAATAATAGTATCTCAGAAGCCCATAGATTATGTGAACTGAAAAAAAACAGTTATCATTTTGAAGTACTTACTATCCAGCTGTCTTTAAACAGGTAAGGATTATAGCTGCACCAGAATGTAAGTGATAGCTCTGGGACCCCATCATATTTCTGATTTAATTCTGAGATATTAACTTAGAAAGTTTTAAGATAATTTGAGAATATGATAGAACGTGTCTTATTTGTTCCCCTCATGGTTAGTATTCATACACTGTTCACAGGTTATTTCTGTAAATGGGGGGATTAATTTGAGGTTCTGTTGTGGACAATAGAACTCAATTAATTCCAGACAGAACAGAAATTCTAACTTAGTTTTGATTCAGTTGCTCAAGTTGTCCTTGGGGATGTAATCCCCTTTGAATATATTTCTTGTGCTGTCTGTGAAAATCAGTTTAGTTTTCCATTGACACAGTTTAGGTTCTTGTCTTATTAATCAATAGCAGCAGTCAGGGAAGGCCTACTTATTCCTCCTTCAATAGAACCAGATCAGGCTTGAAGAGAGGTAATAATTACTGCTCTGATCACAGCATGTTCTCTTTTCTGCTTCCCAACCCAGAGCATGTCTGTTCGATCCTCGCTTCCCTCCTGCGGAACCTGAGAGGGCAGCAGCGGACCCGGCTTCTGAATAAATTCACTGAAAATGACAGTGAGAAGGTAGGCGCTTGGTGGACTGTAAGATGGGGCCAGCACCCAAGGGCAGAAAAGGGCAGTCTCCCCAGTGCAATCTGAGCAGTGCTGGGTAGAGTGATCCTGCCCTAAAATGTCTTCTCCAGCATCTGGGCCCCATTGCTCTGGGTATCAGAGGGTTTTCTGGTTGTCCTGCCTCTCATTTCCAAATGCAATTTCCCCAACCCCAAATATTTTGAAACCATTTCTGTATGCACTAATGTACCATTATGGATCATTAAGACGCAAAGGAAAAGATGAAGTCAGTGCTTTAAAAATTCTTAACATGCAGTGAAACCATTTGCTCCCATACAAGTAATAGAAATAAATGAAACTGTTGTCTGGAAAAAAAAAAAGGCCATTAGGTTAGGACAGAGAACATCTTAGCAGTCGTGACACGCTGGTGACATCATCTAATGTCTATGTGTTAGTTTCCTCATCTTTAAAATTAAGATTGCTCTCTATCTTCCCTGCCTACCTTATCAGGTTCTAATGTTTAAGGAAATAATGGATATGAGAATACTTTATAAACTGAAACCTGTAAGATTTCAGGGTCATCCTTGGTTGACCAGGGAAAGTTTGGGCACAGTCTTCCTGACTGTCTGATGCCATGTTGAAGTAACATCTATTCTTAATACCAGCCCATGGATAAACAGGCTTCCCAGGTGGCTCAGTGATAAAAGAATCCACCTGCCAATACGGGAGACACAAGAGATGCTGTTTCAGTCCCTGGGCAGGAAGATCCCCTGGATGAGGAAATGGCAACCCACTCCAGTATTCTTACTAGGAGAATCCCATGAACAGAGGAGCCTGACAGGCTACAGTCTGTGGGGTTGCAAAGAGTTGGACACAGCTAAGTGAGGGAGTACTCTTGCGGACACATACTACACACATGCACACGCACACACACTCAACACACACTGGGTAAATTCCAGGGTTACCAACAACCGTGGTGGTGCCAACCCAGTAAAAAGAGGTCAGAAGTCTAGGCTGGCTTCACAGTGTTCCTTCAATCTCTTGGAAGTCTAAGGGGAAAAAAAAAAAACAGAAACTTTTTCAAACCTACTGAGTGTTCCTTGGGCCATATTTGAAGTGACTTTTGCGAAGTTTGAAACTGGTTTTTAGGTTACTGCTAAGCAAAAGTCAGGGCTTTTTTTAAGTTGCTGAAGGAGTTTTTCTTGCACTCTGTTCTCACTCAAAAGCAACTAAAGAGATTTTACTCAGACCTTTTTAAAAAAAAGATCAGCTCTGGGGCAGAATCTGAACATGAAAGGTTTCAGTTTGAAAAAAAGAAGTTTCGGTAAAGTTCTGAGTGAATATCAAGTATGTAACTTCAACCTCCTCTTCTTTGCAAGAAGGGACTTGAATTTTTATTGATTTATTTGTTTTTAACAACTTGAATTCAGGGGAGTCCTAGGAGGGCTGGGAACACATGGTGTCCTTTGGGAATGGCCCTGTGTTCAGTATCCATGCTAAGCATTTGCTTTGTTCTGCCCCAGCCGTTTGATCCATTCCTGATGTGTTCCAAGGCAAAGCTCAGATACAGAGTGAGAAGTGGTAGAGGGGCTCTCCTTTTGTGGGGAGCAACAGTGAGATGAATAGGAGCTCCACTGTTCTCTTGCCCTGGTATTCTCTTCCCTTCTCACTCATGCCTGTGAAATACCTCTCTTTCAGGTTGACAGGCTGATGGAATTGCATTTTAAATATCTGGATGCAGTGCAGGTGGCTGACAAGAAAATTGAAGGGGAAAAGCACGTATGTATCCCTGCCCGTCTCTTGCCAGCTCTTCTTGACTTGTACTCCATTTGGGTCCCTTGTGTACCTCGTATCTCCCCTCTGGACAGGCCAGGACAGAGGTGCCATCTGCCCACATGTGCCAACTAGCATGTCATCCTGAGCAGGGGATGGTCTGCCAGCAGTTATAAGTGCTCTTCTAACAGGATTGAAGAGGGCAGGGGTGTATGGTAGAGCCAGGGCTGACCTGGGAGTCTGGGTGGTAGCTCAGGTACCCCTGACAAGAGCTCCTCCATGAAAACCTAACCGGGGCACAGTGTGGTACCACACTGGCAGCGTGTGTCTTGGCACACACACTTGCTGGCTTCAGTAGTCATAGGGAGGCACTGGAAGGAAACTGGGAGGTCCCTGAATCCAGTTCCTGCATTTGCAGATGGAACCTGGAGACCTAGAGAAGGGGACTCAGAGCTCTATGGCCCGGCCCGCACACTGCGTCACAGTGACTGAGCCTCACTGTCTGATGCGGTGGTTGCTGGGAGAGGTGAAACCTGCTAGCTGTCTTTCTTGAGGGGCTGGACTCAACCTAGGATGTTACCCTACCTCCTGTATTTTCACCTCCTTCTATTTTGTTCTCTGCCATCTCTGGCCTTGGTAGCTTTCTCATCTGTCTCTTTAATCTGGATAGGTTTTCAGATCTATTGGTTAATGTCTGATCTGTATTCTCTTCCCTACCAGACATCCTCAGTCTTTGGTCAGGTTACAAAATGATCCTTTTTTTTTTTGCTTTTTTCAGAGTCGTTTTCTCTGTGATCTTGGTTTGCTATATCACTCTCTTCTTTCACTCTTCTTGCCTTAAAGACACACTTGAGGCTTTGGAGCCTCTCTGGTGGGAGAGCGCGCCTCCGCAGCACCCCCTTCCGTGTTGTTAGGGCAAGCCAGCCATGAGGCAGAGCTGTGTGCATTGGGAATAACACAAGCATCTTCCCTCAAGCTGTGCCTCAGGCCAGGGTGAGAGACTAGAGCTTGGGGAAGGCAGTGACCTTGTTGTCTGTGTCCTTCTTAGCTACCCATTCCCTTTCACAAAATATACCTTCATTTATAAATAGCAGGAGATAGTAACCATGTATATCATTCTTGTGGTTTCCTTGTACTCTCTAAACCTGGTGAGTCCTCAGATGTTTGTTGATTGAGTGGATTGATTGACTATGACTGTCTTCTTTATATGATGAGACTACTTCAAGACAAGTGGCAGAGACTCTAAATTCTGAGTCTGGACTTCAGATACCAGCATATTCTACACACGGTCCTTTCATTCCACACACATCACCCCCTCTATTTTATTCTTTGCTTAAACTTTCCTCTTCCATCTTTTCTTCCCTTTACAGCAGCCTGTACATGGTCGATACTTAGTGATTGTTAAAATGCCAGAGTAATGTATTCTTTTTCTTAGACTGAACGGTAATTAGAAACAGATTGAACTTTCCCTAGACTTTTGTAGGGAGACAGCCCCAGGACAACTAGAACTCCAGCGCTGATGGCGTCCCCCAAGTTATCTGCTGAAGGAGATTTTCAGGGCTGGTAGCAGGAACACCTGGGAGCCCGAGGACTAGGATTTGAGTGCAGGCACCCACCTCGGACTCACTCACCCCTTGCCACACCTTGTCACCGTGCCTCATGTAGCCCTGGGTTCTTAGCTATAACGTGGCTTCAGCAAAGGGGTCTATCAGGTTAATGTTTTCATTAACATTAATGAAATGTTAACTTAATGTTTTCCCTCGGGTTCAAGTGAACATACTTTGGTAACTCTGCCATTTTTTGAAAATGGACAAGTGACTTCCCCCAGCTCTTTTTTTTTTTTTTTTTGGTTGTGCTGTGTCTCCGTTGCTGCACACAGGCTGGTTGTGGTGAGCTGGGGCTACTCTTCATTGCAGTGTGAGGCCTTCTCATTGTAGGGGCTTCTCTTGTTGCACAGCTTGGACTCAAGAGGCTTCGTTGCTCCACGGCGTGTGTGATCTTCCCGAACCAGGGTTCAAACCCGTGTCTCCTATGTTGGCAGGCAGCTTCTTAAACACTGGACTTACAGAGAAGTCCCCTCTCTGAGCTTTGATGTTCTCATCTGTATATAACACCTCTCTTTCAGTGCTGTTGTGAAGACCAAGCATCAAGTATGTCAGCACCTTGCTCAGTACTTAGCTGCTGCTGTTACTAGATTTTCCTAGCTTCCTTTGAAATTCCTGTGTAACTCTTAAGTAAGCCAGGCTGCCCTGTTCCTAAGGGCATCCTCCTTCCCAGATAACCCAGAAGGAGCTGTCCAGGCAGACCAGAGCATTGGCACCATCAGGTGCTTTGTCTGAGGCGAAGCTGGAATAAGCTCTGGGTTTTGCTTGTTGTTGTTTTTTCGTTTTCTTTTTGAGGGGGTATTGTTTTGTTTTTTGAGAGAGACCAGAGTAAGCTGTTGGGCATCAGGGAGCAGCTTGCATGGAGCTACTAGAAACTTGGCCTGCCTCCCACAAGATTATCTATTATCAGCGTTGAAGAGGGTACGAAATTGATTAGCACTGATGGAGAGTAATGGCTGCAGCCATTCTCCCCAGCGTTCCCAGTGCTTCCGTGTGCCACAGGCGCGGGGCCCTGCCATTCCCTGACAAACATCTGTCTCCTTGAGGCCAAGGCCGTTCAGCCGGGCACTGGCAAACATTCCAGGGCTATCAGTGCTCAGCAGCCTCGGGGCTGCTCAGAGAGTCCTGGCGGGCTGGGGGCAAGGGGTGCGTTTGTGAGCAGCGCGCTCTGCCAGCACTCAGATGAAGCTGCCCCCAGGTATAAAGGGACTTGGAACGAACAACCTCTCTCCTGTCTCTCCTTCATGCAGTCTTCTCCCGTGAGTCATAAACCATCCGTTGCGTCACTCCACCCTACTCCCTTTAAACTTGAATGTCCTGCACCTACTGGGAATTCAGCAAATATTTGTTGACCCGAATTGAATCCTTGTTTCTCTTGATAACGTTGACTATCAGATCTGTAAGGAATAAATATCTCATATATTGTGCCAGGCCTGCAACAAAAACACCTTAAATAAATTGACCAAGAGAAGGGGGGTCAGGTATTGACAGTCTGAGTGTCTCGGAGCCACCGCTGTCCCTGCAGACTTCAGACTGCCATGGGCACCGTGCAGCCACCCACGGGTTTACAGTTGGCCAAGATTCACCAAAAAGAATCGCGTCATCTGGCACGTGTTTCTCGGGCACCTGCTCTGTGCAGGCACTGTAAGCTCGACACTGGCTGGGGTGAGCATAGGTTCGAGTGTCGAGAGAAGAAGGGACCCAGGGAGCACTGCTGCTGCTGCTGAGGGCTGGACGAATCCGGGGCGCAGGGGAGCCGTCTGCACCTCGAGTCACCCTGAACAGTTTTGTGGGTGAGGCAGAAGCCAAGCTGAACCTTAGAAGGGGACATACAGGGCATTTCCAGACTGCAGAGGAACAAGAGCAAAGCAGGGGCAGTGGGAAGCCAAGTTAAGTTTGGGGGCGACTGTTAAGTGATATTCTAGGAACAGAAGGTGTGATGGGAGAGTGTGGCCTTTAGAGCCAGGCTGCTTCAGGTCTCCAGCTGCAGACAAACAGGCTCACTTCTCCAGCTTTCTTTCTTCCTTTCTGGTGTTCTGTTTCTTGAGGTGTCCATCTCAACCTGTGGGTGTGTGAGGAATTACATGTTTCAGAATTCAGTGACATAGATACCACACACATGAAAGCTGCTTCCACAGGTCCTGGCATGTAGAGTTGCCAGAGAACTTTCCTTTTTTCTCTGTGAGGACTGTTTCTACCACTGGCCCTCCACATACATGTATTTTCTTCCTTCCCTTGTGCTGCATGGTTTTGTGGGATCTCAGACCCACCCTGCACCCCCCACTTCTCCTTCCTCTCCTGCTGCTGTGCCTTAACTTCCTGTCTTTGCTTCTCCCTCTGTCCTGCCTCTTCTCAAGCTGGCGCCTCCTTCCACCTTCAGGTCTCAGCCTAAATGTCAGCCCCTCAGAGAGCTTTTCAGTCACCACCCTCCCCCGCCACCCCACATGTGAAGCAGCAACCCCCACCTGCCAGTGCTTCTTTCTGACCTGTAATTATTTTATACATTTGTTTACTCTCTCTCTCTGTGACTTTCATCCCTCTTGTTCATCATGTTCTTAGGACCTACTTAGTGATTAACATGCAGTAAATGAAAGACAACTGCTCATAAGTTAAAATTAATATTTGTCCATGGGTATCAGGAAGATAGAGAGTCCTGAGTTTCCTACATTATATCTAAACTGTCATTGTTAACCCTAATTTGTATTTTCTCTGAATAGCCCTATCATCAAAAAAATATTTTCAACAACTGTGTACATTCTATGGCATGACTGTAGCTATATTAAAAACCTCTTATTTAGGAGTGTCTGCAGGACAAACTGGTAATTGTATTATATACAGACTCAGTTACTGCAAGAATCTGTTAACTAGCAAAGACTTCCACATCTTGGGCAGTTGTCCACTGCTTTCTTATGTTATTTTCGGTATCCGTGAGACTCCAGGGCCACAGAGTATCTGAACATACCCTGGGGCTTCCTGGTTAACAAGATTTGACCTGAACTTTTAAAGGGCATGTAATTCTTGAGACTCTTGGAGTGAGCAGCTCATTCTCTGTGGTCTGTAAATACCCAGGGTGCTTGTCTCAGCAGATTTCACCTGACTCCCCAAGCAACAAGAAGCCCAGAAAGCGCCAAGGTCCCTGTCGTTGGGCAGATGTCCTGACTTCTTGTGGGTTTCTTCTGGCTTCCGCAGGTTCATCGTACAGAGAGGCCAGGCTTCTGCACATCAGAAATAAGAGATAATTATTTAGGTACTGACAGGGATTTTAAAAGAGGGAGGAAAGAGCCTTGGAGAGAGGTTTTCCTTTTTTTAGTTCCTGGGAAAATTATTCTCAGCAGGTTTATTCAATAAAGCCTTCTTGCCACATACTTTGCACGGTAATGACTTACAAATTGCATACTAATTTTGCCACAGTTAAATCATCCCAAGCTTTATCCTGGAAAGAGAAAGACAGACTCCTTGTAATGAAACAGTATCCACAGGACTTGATGGCCGAGACAGACTTTGACAGTTTCCGTAGCATTTGATACTCATTTATAGATTTGTACAAAGGAGGTAAAGCGCAGGAGCAGATGAGTGGGGTCCGTGATCATAAAGCACACCTACCAAGCTGTGTAGCTAGTGGAAGTGTGAGACTGCAGCCAGGTCTTCTGCTAACTATGCTGGAAGCTCCTGGGCAAGCCAGAAAAAAAAGGGAATCCTGCTGAGAGCTCTTCTCAGCTGTTCCTTGAACAGTGGTTCCCAAACTTCTCAGTCTACGAATTTGGCAAACCACAGCTTGCAACAGACCACAGCTTACAGCACACGGAAGAAGCCAGAGCCGGTGCGGGAGGGGATAGAGAGTGCTTTCCCTTCCCTCCTGCTTCCCTCTTTCCTAGAGGCAGACTTAGCCAAGTGCCCACTGCCCGCTCTCTCTTGCCTCCCTGTCTGCCCCCTTCCCTTTCTACTGTTAGAGGAGAAGTCGGGAGGCGTGAGTCCTGGCCCGGCTTCCCTGCCTCTCCCCTAGCAGTGTGGCCTTGAGCACTCTTTTCCTTTTAAAGATTTTATTTTTGTAATGTGGACCTTTTTTAAAGTCTTTATTGAATTTGTTGCAGTGTTGTTTCTGTTTTATGTGTTGGTTTCTTTGGCCATGAGACCTGTGGGATCCTAGCTCCCTGACCAGGGATCGAACCTGTGCCCCCTGCATTGGAAAGTGAAGACTCCACAGGACCGCCAGGGGAGTCCCTGGCCCTGAGCACTCTGTTTTGCTTTTCTCGTCCTCTCTGTCCTCCTCTCTCAGGGGGCTCACAGTGTCTCCCACAGCACTTCACAGAAGCCCTGGTTTTCTCAAGGCTGGCTTGGGAGAGTGTGTGTGTGCTCAGTCGTGTCCAACTCTGCAACCCCGTGGACTGTAGCCCACCAGGCTCCTCTGTCCATGGGATTTTCCAGGCAGGAGTACTGGAGCAGGTTGCCACTTCCTATTCCAGGGGATCATCCCAACCTAGGGATCAAACCCATACCTCTTTCATCTCCTGCATTGGCAGGCAGATTTTTTACCACAGATATATGTTGTCAAAATTCAGTGAATGAGTAGTCTAGCAGGCTGCTTGTTTGTTTTTAGTGCATTTAGTTGGTTGATGTGACACCACCTGTGATGGAGGCGTCATGCTACCATAAAAGGAACATGAACCCTGGCATCATATAGCCCAGGTTTAAATCCCAGCTCTGCCACACACAAATTCCATTCCTTTGGGAAACGCCTCACCTGGTGTGTATATGTGTGTGTTTTAGTTTTCATGGCAGCTTTATTAGAGTGGTACATGCCCGTGTGTTAAGGCTGGCCTGACAGAGTCTCTTTTCTCTTTGCAAACTCTGGCCTGATATCCTTGGATTTTTATCAGAGCTGCTATCAGTTAGCTGTAAATTCTCAGAAAAAAAAAGAAAAAAAATCCCTTTCACTAATTCTCCAGCCTGTTTCCCCTGCTGAAAATGACTTGCAGTCCCTCGTCTCCTTCTCTCACAGTCTGCCCTGTTTCAGAAGCTCTCGGAAGAAGATTTTGTTTGGCTATTTGTGCCTCCTTCTTCTCCACTTACCTGTCTCTCCCTTTATTCTGGAAGGAAAAAGGAAATTGGCCTTTTCTCAGTGGCAGGGCAGTCCCTGCCCATGACTACACTCGGTAACAGTGACCCCGCTGGGGTTCTGATCCATGTCCCCGCTTATTAAGGAAAGAGGGATTCCTATTGGTTTCATAGCAGCTTCTTTTATGACTGTCTCCTTCCATCAGCGAGGGGCAGCTGGCCGCCTGTCAGGGGCAGATTAGAAGTGGCATCCACACGCTCATTTGGAGGCTTGCGACTTGCCTGTGGAGAAAGATAGAGGCACCTGGCAAGGTAGTGATTTGGTAGCACTCTGAAGACAGATTAACATTTAAAGTGAGGATGTGGCTCAGGGAGGGGGAACACACACACAACCCTGCAGAAATGGCACCTTGATGCCACACACACCACCTCCTTGTGTGTGTCTGGAGATGAATCTGTTTTAGCAGCCCCCAAACAGGCTTATGCTGCCCCGAATTGCAATCTGTCCTACTTAATGCACTATTCACTGAATTACCATCTAAGTTTTTATTCAGCCCTCTCTTATGGAATGAACAAAATAAAACCTTTCAAATTGTCTTTTTTTGTTGTTTTTTTAACTCTCCTGAATTACATGTGGAATTCACTAGTCTAGCTAGAGATCCCTCCTCGTTTTTTTGGTGATTTTTTTTTTTTAAGTTTCTTCAGTTTATAAGAAAAAAGCAAAAGAGCTAGATGACCTTACATTTAATGCTAGTTCTTTGCAGTGGTTCCTGGATACAGCATGAAGAAAAACCCCATCTATTTGCTCACAGGCTAATACTGGAAAAAGTCTATAAAACAAAGATGTTTTGAACTAGGGAAGTGATTGCAGGCTTGGAGTCAGACTCATGGGTTTTTATCCTGTCTTACTCAGCCCTGAGCTTTACGACCTCTGGAGAATCCTCCCCTCTTTAACCCTCAGTTTCTTATTTGAAAGCGGAAATAGTTACAATTCTTATTACCTCTTGGGGTTTAAGGAAAAGTGAGAAATTCATGAAAGTGTTTAGCACAATGCCTGATACACAGTGAGGACCCAGAACATTTTGCTGTTGTTATTATTCCATTTTCCCCACCATCCTTCCCACCCACCAGCATATTTATTTATTTATTTGACTATGTTAACTAAGACCTGGTGAGGTCTTAGTTGCAATATGTGGGATCTTTGTTGCATCATTCAGAATCCTTTGCTATGGTGCACAGACTCTCTAGCTGTGACATGGGCTTAGTTCCTCCACAGCATGTGGGATCTTAGTTCCCTGACCAGGGATTGAACTCACATCCCTTGCATTGCAAGACGGACCTTAACCACTGCACCACTGGAAAAGTCCCCCGCCCATCCTTTGTCAGAGTGAAAGGACTGACAGGAAAAGGTCTTAGACTAGGAAATCATATCCCACTAAAGTCTCTAAGCAAAACTCAGTGACAGTCATTTGATGTCTATCTCAGTTTTTCCATCTGTGAAATCTGAAAATCCTATTCCCTGTACATGCACGGGCATATATAGCAAGTGAGGTTAACACAGGTCCTCTGCTCTGAAAAGCAAAAAATGCCATACGTGGATGTTGAGTTATCATTGCTTCACAGAGAAGACAGTCACCTCCCCTCTTCTCAAAGGTGAGAGTTGAATGCATTAGCTTGTGGAAGACATCCTTTAAATCTTAACTCTCCTGTCCTATTTCAAATACAGTTCAACATGTATATAGATTTTCACTTGGAAATTGAGTAAAGTACAATATCTTTACCATACTTGAGGCTACTGGTTTGGAGGGATTTCTCTTTAATCTCTATTAATCATATTCCCATTTTAAGAGCATTCGGTTTACACGCTCATATTGTTTTAAAATAGCCCCTCTAATGTAACAGCAAATCCAAGGCTTGTCTCTTTGTTACGGGGAAGTTACTTTATTGATGAGAAGATGTGCTAATTGTCGGTGTTCACCTCTTGCTGTTGAGGTGACAACTACTGGAAGCATGGCTCCCAGTGGCTCTTCTGACTGTCTCGGAGCACTGTCTCAACAGCCCCAGTCTATCAACATACCCATATGTGGGAAAAAACCCGTTGCTTCTGGCTATTAAGGTGCTTCAGTCCTAGATTTGCCACAGGTTGTCAAAGCTAAAAGGCACCTTCAAGAAGATCAAATCAGGGAAGACAAAAGTCAGCCCTCCACACTCCCCAACCTGAGAACGGTGCCAGTAGATTTCAGTGTTCTTGCCTCACCAAACTCCAACTTGGCTTCACAATACTTTTCCAATATGGTTCTCTATAGCCATTACAGTGGATTAGAGTTGGCACTCAGGAACCCTGCTTCCCTTCCCTGATCCAGTTCAGGCTTCCAGTTTCCTAGCAAAGAAGCCAAGGCCAGAAAAATTTAAATGACTTGCCTACGGATCCTGTAAGTTTGAGTTGAGATCTGATCGCATTTGCTTAGTTCTTTCAAATGTCTAGCTCTTTTTCCTCACACTCAGAAATCCAAAGAACTGTGTCAGGTCCTTATCACAAGATCAAATTGTTATCTAGTATATTAGAAACCAAGAAAAGGAGCCCAAAATTCATTAATCCATTTATAAAAGGTTGGCTCTGTTCACACATAGTAAGACAGGCGTGGATAATAAAGGTGACATGCCATCCTAATTCTTTTTTAAAAAGATCAGAACTTAAGAAAATGTGCCTTAAACAACTGTTACCCAAACTTCCTTATTTTCCATCAGAATAATACATACTCACCTTGCCTTTTTTTTTAATTTCCCTTTAAACATGGAGTACACACTTGTGCTCGCCTTCCCTAAGTCCACCCAGCAGTAAATACCCCATGCCACAGAGTTGTAACAGGCTAGATTAGGTGCTGTCCTGACAGCAGTCACCTTCTCTGTGTGCTGGTTTCTCTGACGCTTCTGAAAGTGTCAGGGCAGAAACTCCATCTTCGAAGCCACTCTCTGTTTCATCTTTGTGCATGTTCGGTGCAGTTATGGTGATGCCTCTCCTGGAAATGAACTGCAATCCTGTCTCAGATCTACATTTGAAAATTTCACTTTCAAATCATGCGGCCTCGTGTCTAAAAGTAGAATGTCGAAGTGAACGCTGTCAGAGTCTTGAAGTTCTGGGGAAGGAGGAAAAAATAGGGTTTGGCAGTGCTCTCTTGGGTCCATCCTTTCCACATGACAACATTTGGAGAAACTGGAAGGTACAGTGTATCTGGTTAAAAGAGGATCAGATTGTGGGGAAGAGTGTGAGAAAGGAGAAACTACCAGGGGCACTTCTGATGTAATTGGAGAAATTTAATTTTGCTAAGCTCTGTTTTTAAGCCATTCTACAACTCTAATTTAGTATCTTCCTTTGTTCAGCTCTATAATCTGTCATGCCTCCGCAGACGTGGTAGCATGAAGAGAGAGAACAGACTTGGATTTGAGTCCCCCGTCCTCCTTTCCACTAACCTTAGGGAGGTTGTTTGGCCTGAGTCAGTTTCCTCATTGCAAATGGGGGTGATGATCCCTATTGTTGTCATTGTTCAGCCACTAAGTCATTTCTGACTCTTTGCATCCTGATGGACTGCAGCATGCCAGGCTCCTCTATCTCCCAGAGTTTGCTCAGAGTCCTGTCCATTGAGTTAGTGATGCTATCTAACCATCTCATTCACAGTATTTGTGGGAAGTAATGGAGCCAGTGTAGGTAAAGCTCTTGGCATTCTACTAAGCCCTCAGCAAACACAAGCTGCTCCTGCAAGGTGGGTAGATGGTGGTAGTAACAGTTACTCTTCAGACTGCCTCACACAATGCCTGGCATTTAGTAATCAATCAAAAACTATGGTGTGCTGGTAGCTAGGCTCTAATAAGCAAAGAAACACTCCCTTCTTTCTCTGTGTTAGTGACAGTGGCATCCCACTGTTGTTCTCTTCCACCCTAGCCAAGCCCACCCGTGCTATTGTTGTTCCCTTTGCTTAGAATGTGCTTTCCAGCTTGTCATCCTTCTTCAGAATCCACAGATGTTACATTTCCCTAGAACTCTCCCGATTCCTCAAACAAAACAAACTTAGCCTCTCCTTCTGGAGTCCCATGGCACTCAGTATAGTTTGTAAGGTCCTTCGTAATGGCCATTACTACATTTAGAAAAGAAGTTTGTTCATATCTGTTAACCTCATTAGACTTTAATCTCCTTGATTCTGTAGACTGTCTTATTTATAATAGCTGGTTCATAGTTAGTGTTCCGGAGAAGGCAGTGGCAACCCACTCCAGTACTCTTGCCTGGAAAACCCCATGGACAGAGGAGCCTGGTGGGCTGCAGTCCGTGGAGTCGCTAAGAGTCAGACACGACTGAGTGACTTCACTTTCACTTTTTACTTTGATGCATTGGAGAAGGAAATGGCAACCCACTCCAGTGTTCTTGCCTGGAGAATCCCAGGGACGCGGGAGCCTGGTGGGCTGCCGTCTGTGGAGTCACACAGAGTCAGACACGACTTAGCAGCAGCAGTGGTTAGTGTTCGGGAAACCTTTACCAGTGGATAAATGAATACGTTCTCTCCAAGTTCCCAGGTTTGCACATCTCTGGAGGATTGGCCTCTCTTCTCTCCCCTCTCTACCCCTCTTCTCTTCTCCATCTGATCTACCTCTCATGTAGGCTGACACTGTACAACCTATGAGCTGTGCACTTTGCCTGCCTCTCAGTGCTTGAAGCCGACGTGTCCGTCAGACAGGTATTCGCACAGCGTCATTCACTTTCCTACACAGCATAGTCTGAAGCTCATCCTGTCTCACTTCTCTGGTCGACAGATTCACAAAGGCTTTTCAAGAGTCTGCTTTGAAGAAAGTACTATGCAAGGTGCTTTGTAGGGTACAAGTTTTTAAATATCTCAGGAAAAATTTTATAAGGAATATCACATTTTAGACTTTAAATATATTATGATAGAGATCAGAGTGTGGGGAGAGTACCAACATTACAAGCAAATGTGAGGGGGCTGGAAAAGGGAGGGCAGGCCTATTTATGTTTCGGGGGGGCAGCAGTGGAGTGGGGGAAGGCCAACGAGCAGAAAGTATGAACAGCATAATGCATTTTGCATAAGGCTTCAGGCCACAAAAATGCCTTCACTTTATTTTTTTTTTAATATTTGTTTCTCTGGCTGCACCGGGTCTTAGTTGCAGCACACAGAATCTTCGATCTTAGTTGCAGCACATGGCATCTTTAGTTGCGGCTTGCAAACTCTTAGTTGCCACGTGTGGGATCTAGTTCCCTGACTAGGGATCAAATCTGGGCCCCCTGCCTTGGGAGCACAGAGTCGTAGCCACTGAGCCACCAGGGGAGTCCCTGCCTTCTTTCTTAAGTCATTCGTCCTGCTGCATCTGCCAGTCAGAGCCTTGAAGCCTTATCCAACAGTCACTTCTTCCCAGTGTCTTATAACCAGCCCTGATTAGCACCCACCACTTGTAATTACTTTAAGCTTGTGGACGCACTGTATCCCTTTACTTTTTGATCATTTTCTGTGTTGCTGTGATCTTCCCAGTCAGACCGGCAGCTGCTTGGTGACTAAGACCCAACGCATCCCCTTACCTTCATTCTTACTCCTTTTCTCCCGTTAAAGTACTTGGAATGGTGTTCTTGCCACACGACAGTTAAGCAAGGTCCGGATCTGAGCACTCCACTTCATGTTATTCATTTCCACCTCAAAGATGAATCCGACAGGATTCCTGTCCCTGGGGAGTCCATATTCAAGTAACTGGTAATTATGTAATTATGAGCAACTTACTTAACCTCTGTGTGCCTTGGATTCTAATTTGTACAGTGGGATTAATATCCCTTCCCTGCTCGCTTTAAATTTGGTAATAAGGACCATATATATAATAACACTTTAAACTCCACCGCATTATAGAAATGTGAAGTATTAGCTGCAAATGCTTTTTGCATGAGTGGAAGTCAAAGAGTAATTTTCCTTCCTGTGCCCCCAGCTGTTGAACACTTAGGAGTTCTGGAGCACGAAGTTGTGATTATGAACAAATGAGAACCTAAAGAAGCCCTTCTATTTTTAAACTCCTTGGACATCGGTCCAGTGCTCCGTGACTACCTCGCGACCATTAACACGATCACTAGACTGCCAGGGAATTTGCTACCACACAAAGCTCAAAATTAGTGGCAGTGCTTTACCAGGCAGCACCGGCCCTGGCAAACCTAGAGCCTTCTTCTCCCTCACAGACAGAGGCCTTTAGGAATGAGATGAAAAGTAGCTACAGGCAGGCCCCCTGGGCAAATAAAGAAGCGCGTTATCTGCGTCTAAATAGTCTCTGAAGGATGCTGGTTGGAGATTGATGACCACAGTGGTAAGTCCTTCGAGTTTGGGAGAGTGGAAAGCAGGGTCCCCAGGGCTTCCATCAGTGACAGGAGCCTGAACTTTCAGAGGGAACCATGGCCATAAAACCACTGACAGAATTAAGAAATGGATTGTTGTCATCAGAAGCATGTATTCAAGCACCTGTCTTCTTAGACCAATCTGCTAGTCGTGCAGAACGAGTCCCTTACCCAGTTCTGACTCTGACAGCCTGAAGCAGCTATGTCTCTTTCCTCTCACTCACCACGTGGATGTTTACTGAGCTGGGGATGTAAAGACAGAATTCAGTCCCCACATTCACAGAGCTCACAGCCTACCTTCATGAAATAGAGGGAGTTATAGAAACAGAGAGCTGATGATAACTGAAATCAGTGTGGATATGGTGGGCCGGAAGACGGTGTGTCATGGAGTGGCCCGCAAGGGTACTGTCAGGAATTTTGGAAAGGAGGAGTTTTGTTATCCTTAAATGATCAGGGAAGGCTCTGTAGGAGAGGTTGCTTTATAGTGTTGGCATGAGAGATATCCCAGAATCCTTCGGAAGCGAGGCAATAAAGGCCCTGAAATGGGAAGAAGAGCTGTCTTGGCAGAGGTGGTGATAGTCCACTGGATGAGGGGATTTGGGTTGGAGTGGAATGAAAATATGCTACAATGACTGTGATGGTGGTTGCATAACTGACTACACACGAAACTGTTATTTTAAATGGTTGAATACTGTGGTACATCAATTGTATCTGGATAAAGCTAGGTTTGTTTTTTAAATAATCCACTATACAGGAACAATTATGGGGAGAGCAAGTCTAATAGGTCTGGGGTTATTTAGGAAAGAGACTCCCTAAAGAGGAAAGAGATTAGGTCTTTGAGGAAGTATTGAACTCATGGGATGAAACGGAAAGGTTGGCATTTTGTATCTAATGAAATTTAAGCTGAAAGGGACACATAGAATAGGTACCTGTGCCATCATGAGGGCACCCAAACAGAATTGTAGAGAAAGAGGGCCTCTCCTCCCTAGGTTAATTTGATTTGGAAGAAAAACAGAGTTAAGTATATCTTGTAGAGAGGTTACTGACTGAGGCGGAATTGAGGAGTAAAGAATGAGTAAAAGCAGATAAATAGATTTATGTCCCCATCAGCTTATTTTTTCAGGTTGAATGTGTGGATGAGATCCTTTTGGCCTTGAGTCATTGTACAGAGAAAAAATGGACTTTAGTCTTGACTCCTTGAGCCTCTAGTCCATTAACAATGAGAACATAAGATACTTTAGAATAATGAGATAAGCAGGAGGCAGATGAAGGCAGAGTGGTTTTCTTTTGTTGTTGTTGTAGTTGTAGTTACTATTCTTTTGTGAATCGTGAGAGGACTAGAAACCTATTCTTTCCTCCTCCACTCACCATCTGACTTTTGTTCCCCAATGTTCATTCCTTTCTAGGACATGGTCCGGCGTGGAGAGATCATAGACAATGACATTGAGGACGAGTTCTACCTCCGGCGCTTGGACGCCGGGCTGTTTGTCCTCCAGCACATCTGCTACATCATGGCAGAGATATGCAATGCCAACGTGCCCCAGGTAGGAGGGGCTGCCCTGGGTGGGCCCGTCCATCCCTGCTTCCTTGCCTGCCACTGGCTTAGGAAGAGTCTCTCAAAGAAGGATGTGGATCACACCCTCCCTGAATTCCTTCACTCTACGTGGGCCCTCCTTTCTCAGGGGTGAGGGTGAGGTGAACACTTCCAATGTGATGTATTCTGATGCCTGCCAGCACAAATGATGCTCTTTCTCTGTCCACTCTTCCTTTCCCTTATTAGATTCGCCAGAGGGTTCACCAGATCCTGAATATGCGTGGGAGCTCCATCAAAATCGTCAGGCACATCATCAAGGGTGAGTTGGATGTTGCTTGTGTCTGGGCTCCAGGGAATTAATTAGATGATGCTTTTTTCCCATCTCTGGCTATATCCCTGGAATTTGGTGTGTAGCATTCTCTGCACTGCAGGCTTAAGCATGTTGTCCAGTTCAGTCTGTCCAGATCATCCTGTCAGAACACCAAAGACTAACCTAGTTAATCTCTGCCTCTGATCCTCCGCTTCCAGAATTTTAAAAACACAAACAAGAAGCACTAGGGATTGGAAATTTAAAAACACACACACAAGAAACAAACAAAAAAATCCAGGACCAAACTGCATGTAGTGAAAGGAAATTGCTTTCTTAGGGGGAAAAAAACAAAGAAACTAATAAGAACTAGCTGGAATTAAGGCAGAAGGAAGTGAATTTGAGGCAGGGTGGTATAGGAGAAAAAGCATGCTTGCTTTCCATTGCTAGCTCTGCCTTCCCCCAGCTGTGTGAGCAAGATCTAGAAGAAATTTGGAAAAGTTCATGAGATGCTCCATGACAGCACCCACCCAGCCTAGTGGCCAGCTCAGGCGAATCTCCTTCACCTCCCCAGCGGGTCCCTCAAGCACTGTTGCCTCTTTGGCTGGACCTGACTCAGCTGGAGAGGCTCCCAGGGGGCCTCTGGTCGGTGAGCACGCTCTCAGCCAGCTTTGTGATGCAGTGCCCCCCCTCGGACCACTTAGCACAGACCAGCACACGTGGCAGCGGGAGGCCCATGCTGGACGTGACTGATAACACCAGGGTTCAGAGTCGTGGTGGATGGTACCATCTCTCTCTGACCCTCGTTCTGCCCACTTCTTAGCTGAGGAGTTAGGCTAGATTTACTCGAAGGGTGTGTGGGTAAGTGGCTTATAACTGCCATTACAAGTGGGAGCTGAAATGTGGAGATAAATGATCTAAAGTGAGGAGATGTTAAGAGCCCTGGGTTCTGAGATCTGGCTCCTGGAAGTGAATCCTGATCCTGATGTTTACGGTGCTACCTCGGGCAAGATATGCAATTGCTCAGGGACCTCCTAGAATAGATAAAAGGGTTAAATGAGATGATATATGGAAAGTATCTCCAGTTCATAAGTTCTTGGTAAATGCTAGCTGAGTATTTGCTGTTTGCTTGGTAAATGGTATTGTGAGTACTATGAACTGTGATGATAACTATCGTCAGCAGTATTACAAGTGAGGCACGGCTAATATCCCATGGGAAGCTGTGTGGGAGCAGGAACATTGAGCTGGGTCTTAGACATTCCAAAACAAAGGAACTGTGTGGGTGAAAACCTAGGACTGGAAGCCACATGATCATCACCGCCCTCCACGGCGGGTGGGGATGGTAAATCTTGTGCCCATTTTTTCCGATGGAGCCTGTGAGGCACTGGAATGTATTGTCTTCCCCGTGAGAAAGAGGAGAGGGGGAACCCGTTCATGAGCCTCACCTAGCGTCTCCCATAGTGGCGTCCTGGATGCTCCGTTTTTCCCCTCAGTGTCACCGTCACGTGAGTTTCTGCTCTAGGTGTCCTGATGCCTCCTCTCTCAGGTGCAGCTGGGGGATGTGCAAGCCCAGCCTCTAAAGGGCATTCATTTTCAATGTCCACGTGCTCAATTAGAACTTTCTGTGACTCTCAGCTCTGCTGTCTTGCATTTAGGCTTCTCCCTGCACCTCCATCCCCATGATCGAAACAGTGATCTTCTGAGAAAGGAGGAGCATTTTTAACACCTAGTAGGGGAATGCTTTTCTTCCTGATATCCTAACATGTATACCTGAGGTTATTCAGGATTTTCGGTTGTTGCAAGCCAGCTCAGTCCCCCTCAGAGCCCAGTTTATTCCCCGAGTGCCTGTTAAAGTACTGGGCGCGTACTGGGTGCTGAGTACACATTTGTTGATTGTCTGGCCAGGTGAGCAGGTGAACAGCCTGCACAGATGCTGCGTTCATTCCCACCACTCTTGTTCCTCCCCCAGTCGCTTTCTTTCCCCCACTGTCCAGACTCTCAGATCCCTCCTTCCAGACCCAGGTCCGGCGCTTCAGCTCTCTCTCCAGCCCCCTTCACAGCCAGTCCCTTAGTAAATCTGCCATTCCTGCCCCCAGCCTCAATCCTGAATCAATCCACTTCTCTCCATCTGTTATTTCCCATCATAGCACCCTGTTTATTTCTTTCCTAGCCCTTATCACAGTCTGTAATTATTTTTATTTATGTCTCTGTTTACTTGTTCTGTGTGTCTCATGCATTAAAATGTAAGCTCTGTGATGCAGGGCCATTGGCTTGATCCCCATGTCTCCTCAGCACCTAGAGCAATGCCAGGCACATAGTGGACACCCAGGGAATATTTTAAACATTGTTGAATTAAACCCTACCCTTGTGTGAATTTAAATTGGCAAATATTTACTGAGACTCCTCAGGGCTCAGCACAGTGCTAATGCTGTGCTACTAAGGTGTCACACAGCTCCTGCCCTCACAGAGTTTTTAGTCTTTTGGGGGGACATGGTTTAGTCGCTAAGTCCTGTCTGACTCTTTGCAACCCCATGAACTGTAGCCCACCAGGCTCCTCTGTCTATGAGATTATCCAGGCAAGCATGCTCTAGTAGGTTGCTATTTCCTACACTAGGAGGTCGAACCCAGGGATCGAACCCACGTCTCCTGTTTGGTAGGCAGATTCTTTCCTACTGAGCCAAACAAAATACATGCTTCAACAACTACTCAGCCAGTGTTGCTGGGTGCCAGGCTCTGTATCCAAGACTAGAGAGACAGGGAAGAATCAGCAATATCCCTGTCCTAAGGGTTCATGGTCTAGGGGGAGAGAGACTGGAAACTAATTATAACGTGATAAGTGCTGCATTGAAGTTGTGAACAGAGTGTTAAAGGAGTGATGAGGAGGCAGTAACGGAGGCACAGGCCACACCCGGAATCCCAGGGAAGAGAGAGAGGATGCTCTCAGGACTGGGAAGGGTGTCTAGGGAGGAAGCACAGCCCAGGCAGAGGGAGCAGAGGCCTGAGGCAGAACAGGACATCAGTGGCCTTCCTACGGAGTCTCCCCCATCAGGGGAGGCCTCGCAGGGATACGGGAGGCTGGAGCATCAGGTGGGATTGGGAGTGTTTCTGAACAAGGCTCTCAAGTTCTGTTGGGTACATGGTGAGTTCGGAGGGACAGGCAGCGCCCGCACCCCTGTGTTGGCCAGCGGAGAGCAGACATTCTCATTCGGGCAGGAGCGGTGCTAGTTTGGACAACTGGAAGTCTTTAGTAGGGAGGTGATATTTAAAGCCAGGGGATCAGATGCCACTGCCCAGGTCAAAGATGTCCTCACAGGATGCTGACCCCACACACACACACACACACACACACACACACACACGTCAAAGAGGTCCTCATAGGATGCTGACCACACACACACACACACACACGTCAAAGAGGTCCTCATAGGATGCTGACCATACACACACACACACAAAGTGTTCTCTCCAGATGGAAGGCTAAGGTTATAATAAAGGGCTCACACTGGCCCCAGGAAGCCGCTCTGTCTTTGGTGTTGGGTGGCAGAGCTGTACCACAGTCCACCTTTCCTCAGCCCGTAAATAAGGTCCAACAAGCACCCTCCAGACAGTACTGAGGTTGAAAAGGGGTGAGGCTACCACGGGACTGGGTAGGGGACGACTGGGTAGGGGACAACGGCTGGGCTTCTGCTTCAGGCCCACCTCTTAAAAGCCTTCACTCCCTCCCCCAGCCTTCATTCCATCAAAATGCGCAAAAAAACAAAGCCTCATAAAGAAAACCAGCTCATCAGTGTGTCCTCTTTGATTTTAATTTTGTTTTTCAGTTTGGGTTGCTTCCTTTTTTTTTTTTTATCATACTAATTAGATGCAAGCTTTTTTCTTTGATTTTATGGCCTACATATTTCCCAAGTTTTGCTGGCAGGATGACAGCTGATGGATCCCTTGGGGTCTCAGGAAAACGCTGATGAGGCAGGCCCAGCAGGGGACTCTTCCCATTTTATTTCTGTCCCCTTTCTCACAGTTTCCCTCCCTCCTTTTGTACTGGGGGTGCCAAGAGAGCTGGAAATAATTGATGGCTCATTAAAGCCCCTCGGTCTGCAGACTGTGTACTCGGTGCTCCTGAAGTCCAGCCTTCCCTGAACGGGTAGCCGCTCTGGCCCGAGGCCTGTAGCACCACCTGGGGGCAGCGGTCTCCATACTAGAGAAGGACCGCGTGCCCCACATGGGCAGTGAGAGTCGTCCTGCCTTTTATCTTCTGGTGCCTGGGCCGCGCGTGCCACACAGAAGGGGCTCGGCTGATGCTCACTGGGGATGCTGCTAAAGGTGGCACTTCAGGCTTCTTTGTGTTCCAGAAATCAGGGTCACAGTAGGCAGAGGGGCCACTCCCAAGCACATCCTCTGTGCCAGGCTTCTAATGTACGCTCTCCAGTTCTCACAAGAGCCCTAAAAGCAGGATTACAATCTCCATTGTGCCCACAAGGAAGCCAGGACCTACGGAGGTTAAGTGATGTTACCCAAGTCGCTCTTAATGCAGGAAAACTGGATCCAGACTCAGTCAGTCTTTCTATCTGGCAGAAAGGAAAGCTCTAACTGGGCCAGTTGGCTGATACACTCCTCAAGCATTTCAAGAAAGAAAATTCAGGGCAGCCATCTTTTCAGAGCACCCAGCAGCATCACAGGGCACTCGATGGGCTCCCTAGACACACCGAGGAGACCCTGTTCCCAGGGGAATTGGGTCCCCTCGAATGGGGAATAAACAACCACTACACAAAGAGATGGAGTGGGAATCCAGAAAACACAGTTAATTCTGCTGGAGATGGAGAGAGAGCCTGAAGATCCAGAGAGGCTGCAAGAAGAGGTGCTTGTTTCTGTTTTTTAATTGTGGTAGAACATGCACAGGAGTTACCGTCTTAACCGCTGCAGCCATCACCGACCTCTATCCGCAGAACTTACTTTCATTTCAGCAGAATTGAAAGGCTGTACCCATTAAACCCTTAACTCCCCCATTGCCCTCTCCCCTAGCCTCTGGCAACCACCTTGCACGTTCTGTCCCCATGAAGCTGATGACTAAATAAGAACATTGCTTCTCGAAACATGTGACACCTCCACAGGTAAATGCAGGGGTACATTGAGTGGTCCCCTCATTGGATGTGGAGTAGGACCTGTGACCTGGAAATACTTCTCAGTATAAATACTTGTGCCAGGGCTTACCATGGAAGCCTCCAGTGAATCTCCTGAATGTTTCAGTCACTGGTGAGTTTGTTATAAGACCATGTGGTGTTAGGCTGTTTGGCAGAGGAAAGCTTAGAGGATTACTGACTCAAAAAACTCTCACTGGTGGCGAAAAGACTGAGCCAAAGACTTCAGAACGCTTTCAGAGATTGGCTCCTGGCCCTTTGATTTGCTTGTGTTCCTTATGGCTTGAAGTCCTGTCTCAGAAGCTCCTAAACATGTGTTTCATATTGATTTGGAGCGCTTGGTAACCTGAGCTTGCCCTCTGTGATTTGCAAGCTGCAGAAGCTTCTGGGATTTCTCTTTGACAACGTGTTCATGTGTGTGTGACTTCCACCAGGCCTTGGCTGCTGGGGCCTCTAGGGTTTAGGGAGGCAGGAAGGGATCCTGAAGAGGGGCCTGTTTAATCTTGGGCAGCTACGTGCTCTTCTCCTAAGCAGCTCCTGCATCTATAAGATGGAAATGAATAACACATCTCAAAAGTTTGCTGTGAGAATTAGATGAGGTTCTACAGGTAAAGTGCTTCCATGTTGGCACACGGTAAGTGCCTGATGACATTAGCTACCTTCACCGGTGTGGTTTGAGTCCCAGCTCACGTGGGAAGAGGTAGAACTGAGATGCACAGTCCAGCAGGATTCTGGCTCTCTGTAGCTTGGGAGTAAGTTAGTAGATAATATGTGTGCGCCTTGGTTTCCTCCTCTGTAAAAAGCAATCCCCTAAGGATGGCTGAAATAAAGATGCAGCTAGGGGCCTGGGACAGAATACTTGCTCAGTAAATGCAGATTCCTTCGTTCCCTTCCCTGGCCTCATCCTTTCACTGGTGCTGGCAACAGCCTGGACTCAGAGGCAATCGGGAAAGCCCAACCCAGACCTCACTCTTCAAGGCCTGGTGAGGCAGACGGGGTGGTGGTGCTTTTCCAGGCAGCTGAAATGTCTGTGGGAAAACAGTCCGTGGGGATGTGACCCTGTTAGCATCGTAAGCAAAGGATAAGCTTCCTGCTGTTTCTCCTTAAGTGAGTTTCACTGTCATGATGTCCCTCATGAAACGTACACCCCCAGTTGCAGCCCCAGCACAACATTCTCCTCCAGAGATCACGTTAGTCCTTCCGCATCCATCCTTGTTTCTGAAGAATCTCTGTTAGACCTCAAGGGCCCTACTCTCACAGTTTCTATTTTGTTATTATTTCTATGTCTTCCAGGGTTTTCAGTGTAAAAATGTTGACGTTCCTCTTCTCCCCACTCACCCTTCCTCCTATACTTTTTCAGGGGTGAGCGTTTAAGGCTAAAGATCCAGAGACCTGAACCGGGCTTGTGAGCACCGGTCCCAGTCTGTGTCCTGGACAATGGTTCTTCCCCATCTTCCAGTCTGGATGTGCCCCTCCCTCTCCCTCTTAACATAAACAAAACAGCTCGTATTCCATGTCTGAATAGTAAACCTGCTGTCTAAAGTTTGCTTTAATATTTATGCATTCAACGCTGCTGCCTGTTCCTGAGCTCCATCAAAGCCTTTATTATAAGATCATTTGAAAATGCTGGGGAAGGAGAGAACGGAGTGGATGTATCCGCCCCATCTTTCTCACTCTCCAGACCGACTCCCTCTCTCCCCCTCCCTCTCCCCTACCCTGAAGTTCTCCCCTCACCTAGCATCTCTTTTTCCCCTTCATTCTCTCCCTTTCTTACACACACAGCAAAGAGAACTCTTTCCTAAGACCTCTGGGAGGGATCTGTTCAATATTTATAAACTGCTGCAGCTATAATAACTGGAGGTAGCCGGCCCCACCACAGTTTGCTCCAAATAGGATTCTAATCTGGAAACAAAGAACGAGTTGGGGTCAGGGGTGGAGGGCAAGACGTGAGGTGCACAGCTGGTACCAGCTGCCAGGGCCAGTGGGAGAGCACCCAGGGCTTGTCAGGTCTGCTCCTGGGGCCGGCTTGCTGTGGGTCCCTGGCTGCTCCCCTGTCCCTCCGGTTGCCATACATTTCTGAGAGTCCTGCCAGCCCTGACATTCGGTGACTGGGAACAAGGGACTGTGGCCCCAGCCAGCACTCCACGTCTGTTCTGCCTGCTGAGGCCCCTTCACCCCCAGACATCCCCTCCAGAGCCTTGCCTGTTATGAGGACGTTGACGCCAGATGCCCTGCCAGAGCTGGACTGCCTCGGAGACTGTTACCCAAAGGATGGGGAACGGGTGAGGTAGCATACACCCTAGACAAGAGGATGCCACCTGGGGGACCAGCTACCCTACCCCCCAGTGGCTTTGGAGGTGCCCTTTTCACTTCTCACACATGTTCTTGGTTTGAATCTCAGCCTCTCTGCCATGCTGCACCTCGGCAGGTTGCTTCAGCTCTCTAATAAGCCTCAGTTTCCCCATCTGTAAACAGAGAAGGTGCTCTTTGTCTTGTAGGATTGCTGCAAAGATTCAGTAAGACAACATATATAAATGCCAGGCACATAACCAGTGTTCTCCACGTGTGAGGTCCCATTCCTCTTCCTCATTTTACTCCCTTCCTTCACAGCCTGTTTCCAGAGAGCAGGTAATCTGACTGTTTCCTCCTTCTCCGCATGTGGAGCGTCCAAGGAGACTTGTCTATCGATGGGTGCTCTGTGTACCGTGGTGTACCGTGGTGGCAGGTATTTTTTTATGGCCTTTGTAGCAGCGATCCAGCAAGGGGATTGATACAGACATTGGTGCTCTACTCTACGCATTCCTGGAAAGCGATAACGTCCCTCCAGGGAAGCTGGCTTTACTTGGAAAAGCACTGCCCCAAAGGATCAGACTGTGTCTCACTTCCTTCTCTCCTGGGTCTGAGAATCCATTAGGAGAACAAAGTGTTAGTTCAGTCCATTAAGATTCTTGCTCTCAGGCCCGGCCTCTGAGGGTATTAAATGCTATAATGGTCATTTCTCTCTCTCCTGGGGCAGCGACTAGATCATTCACATGTGAGTAAAAAAGTACCACTTACATACCAGCCCAGAGCCTTCTCCCACCACCCGCTTCCTGTTCTCTCATCACCCCAGCCCTCCCTTTAAGGAGCCTTCATGGAAGGGATCATAGCCATTTGCTGTTGGAGGTGATGGATGGGCCTCACAGGAGAGGATGGTTTCCAGAGGGGAGACACACAGCTGGCACATGTCTGAATCCTAATTCGCCTTTTCCAGCACATGCCCAAAGTCATAAAGAGGATGGAGACGTGCAGAAGTGGCAGGAGCAAGAGATTGCCCAAGCCCGGTGGGGGAAAGGTGGGGAGGGTTTGCATGCTTTCCTCCTTTCCCCAAGTCTTTGTCTGATTTGGATCAGCAGATGTTTTATTACAAAGACAAGACGCCTCTTGTGAGAGAGTTGTCTATTGTTCTGTCTCCGGCCACCCAGGCAGGGGGCTGGGGGCAGACCTGCAGGTGCTCTGCTCTGGGAGGTTATTCACAAAACAGCCAGGAGCTGGCTGTCAGCCCAGCTCTGCTGGGAATTCAGCTGAGAGTGAGGCAAAAGCCCCTGCCTTCATGAAGCTGCCAGTCTGGATGGAGAGAGGGACAAGTAGAGGATCAGACAGAAGACAGGCCTGGGGAGGGGAGTAGGGGTCAGAGGTGACTCGGCAGGACTTCAAGGAGACGGTGTCCTTTAAGATGGTTCTTAGAGCTGTGGGATTGCAGTGAGAGACGTTTACTGGCCCGAGCAAAGCAGGCTGGAGGAGGGAGCCAGTGGAACATCCGTTATCACTAAGCTCTTTATGTGCATTTTCAGAGGGGAGACCATGCAAGGCCCCCTGGGACTGTGAGTCAGGGCAGGATTCAAACAGGATGTCACATCATCTCCCAAGGGCAGGGCAGGGCACCGTCAGTGCTCAGAGGAGCAGGACCGCCATCCACTGGGCTCTGTGCACCTGCTCGTGGGAGTCACCCCAGCAAGCCCAGGACCCCACTCTCCACCCAGCCCTGCCCTCTCATCCCGGAGCTCCTCACATCGTGTCTGTGCCATATCCCACCCCCTCCCACGTCCTAAAACCAGCTGGCCACATAACCCGGGAGCCGGACACTTTCAAGAATAAAATGGAGGAGTGTTACGTGTTGTGCTGGGGTAACAGGTAAACTCGACGCGTTTGCCCACCTTACAACTCTGATGATGTCCTGTCATCAGCATCGTGTCCCGCGTTCCCATTCTCTTTAGACGTCATTTCCTGTATCTTCCTGCTCTGACTGAAACTCTCCCTGGGATGGGCCCGCTCAAGTGGTACCTGCTTCTCTCAGAGGGGTCTTCCATGCTCTTCCCGGGTGCCTCTAGACCATTCTTCCTCCCCTTTCCCAGAAAACGCCCATTTGTGTGAATCTCAGTGTCAGTGGCCTGTACCCCAGCCCTGCCCGTGTGACGTGGACACCAGCCCCCTCACTCCTTGGAGGAGTCCGCGCTCACCCTCACCCTCTCCACTACCTCCACCTCTCCTGCCGTATTTCTTGATGGCTTTAGTACCATGTCTCTCCCTCTCCCACCCCGTCCTGCTGGAGCCACTGTCAGGACACCTAAAATCTGAAGACATCTCTCCTCTACCATGACCTTGGGCCGGACCACCATCGAATCACATCTCCTTCATCCTGCCCTTGGCCCCTTCACAGCACCTTTCTTGTGGCAGCTAGAGTGAGCGCTGGTGAATAGACAGACCATGTCATTCCTCTGCTTAAAGCCCTCGTAACTTCTCATCTCCAGGGAAGTACTGACAGGCCCGCCTGCCCCGTGCCCGCACCCCTTTGCTCCCCTCTCAGCAGGACCAGGTCTGCCCTCCGCTCAAGCCCCAGCTCTGCTTGCTCCTGCCGCTCACTCCCAAATACTCCCCTGCACACCTGCTTCAGCAGTGATCCTCACCACTGGACCACCGGGGAACTCCCGACATCTGTATTTCTAACAAGTTCCTGCATGATGTTGCTGCTGCTGGTTGGGGTCACATTCTGAGAACCACCGCCTCCGGGCCAGTGCCTGCTCCACTTTGTGTGTTAAGTGGAGGAAGGCTTGGCCAGGAGAAGAACGTGGGCAAGGGCCTGGGAGTTGGTCCACCACGGGCCTGGAGGGCAGGACCCAAGGAGTTTGAGCACAGCCGCCACAGTGGGTGCCCCTAGAGGCGTTAGAACAGCACGCACCCCCGGGTGCCGGGGTTCAGGGAGAGGTGCGACATGACCTGCCACAATGGCCCCCACTCCCCAGACTCCCCCTGATCCTGCCTTTGTCTCCCCAGAGTACGCAGAGAACATCGGGGATGGCCGGAGCCCAGAGTTCCGGGAGAGTGAACAGAAGCGCATCCTGGCCTTGCTGGAGAACTTCTAGGCCTGCTCAGCAGCGAGGCCTCCCTGGGGCTCCCCTGGAAACTCTTTGTGGAGCTCGGTGTGACTTTTGGACAAATTAAAGCTAGTTTTGGTATCCCCGGGCTGGTGTTCTTTGTACCGTCTGACCTTTAGCCGACACCGCTCCCCACAGCACTCACAGGACGCGTCCAGGGAAGCTTGGTGGTGGGCCTCACAGTGCCAGTGAGAAACCAGGGGCTCTGAGAGCAGATCGGCGATGAGGTGGCCACTCTACTGCCCTGGGGGTCGCGGGGAGGCTGCCCGTCTGCAGCTGGGAAGGTGAAGGCATGCACTGGGGACCTCTCTGGGGCTGAGCCTGTAACGGGGCACATGGCTCTTGTGGAAGGGTCTCCATGGTGCTGCAAGGCTGGCCACAGGATGTGCCGTCCTCAGAGGAGCAGTCTGAACTCAACCACACATCCGAGTCGCTCTGGTTGGAGAGGGGACCTAGAAGTATGTATCCACGTTGGCCCCAGCCCAGAAGGACGAAGTCGGAATCTGTGGTTTAGCCCAGGCGCTGGCGCTGTTCTAAGCCCCCAGGTGGGTCTGAGAGCCACTGCTTTAGAGCCCAGCTTCATCATTCACCAGCAGGGACTGTCTGGATAAATAACTTTACCCTCTTGAATCTCACTTCCTTCATCTGAAAAGTGGGAGTGGGGGTTTCTTTTGTCCTTCCCTCGCACATCTGTGGCCTCAGAACTGCAGTCTCACCCCTTCCCCAGGGACCGTGAGAAGGCTGGGCTCCTTTACAGAAGTCAGCAGCCCCTTAGCATTGTCCCAGAGCAGAGAGTCCTCACTCATGAGGAGGACAGCTGACCTAGAATGAAGTGTTAGCCCAGGGTCAGCTGGTGGACTGTGAGGGACCCTGCCCACGCCGCACAGCGCCCGTGGCCACCATTCAGTCAGAGCCGCTCTAGCTGCTCAATGAGCCCCAGGGACAGGGCTCCTGGTGGCCGCTGCCACCTGGCCGGAGCTGACATGCCCTTTACATCCATGCTTTCTAACCCGTGAGTGGCACTGCTGGCGGCGTCATTATTCCCAGTTTACTGGAGCCGAGACAGGTCCCAGAGGGTAAATAACTTGTGCGAGGCTCTGGGGCCAGTACACACAGAGCCCATATTCAAAGCAAAGTCTGTCCAACTCCACAGCCCAGGCTCTGCCCTCCCCCGAGCAGCCTCCATCAGGAGACCGTCACAGGTCACTGACTGAAGCAGTCCACTTCAATCGGTTCTACTGTCCATGGGATTTAATGAATCCACGCAGAATGTAACCTGTGGAATCTTACACTTTTTACAATTTATTTTTACTGAAAGTAAGTTTACAATGTTATGGTAGTTTCTGGTGTACAACAAAGTGACTCAGCTATACATATGAAAGAAGGTGAAAGAGTTAGTCCCTCAGCCGTGTCTGACTCTTTGTGACCCCATGGACTGTAGCCCGCCAGGCTCCTCTGTCCATGGGATTCTCCAGGCAAGAATACTGGAGTGGATTGCCATTCCCTTCTCCAGGGGATCTTCCCAACCCAGGAATCAAATCCAGGTCTCCTACGTTGCAGGCAGGTTCTTTACCATCTGAGCCACCAGTGTGTGTGTGTGTGTGTGTGTGTGTATTCTTTTTCATATTCTTTTCTCCTTTTTTTGACTGGACTATTTTTTAAGTCTTTATTGAATTTGTAACAGCATTTCTTTTGTTCTGTGTTTTGGTTTTTTGGCTGAAAGACATGGGGAATCTTAGCTCCCCAACCAGGAATTGAACCCATACTCCCTGCACTGGAAGGGAAGGTCTTAGCCACTGGACCACTGGGAAAGTCCCTCCATTATGGTCTATTACAGGATATTGAATGTAGTTCCCTGTACTATACCATCAGACCTTGTTGTTTATCCATCCTTTATATAATAGTTTGCATCTGCTAATTCTCACCTCCCAATCCATTCTTCCCTCTTCCTCCTCCCCCTCAGCAATCACAAGTCTGTTCTCTATATCTGTGAGTCTATTTCCGTTTTATAAATAAATTCAGAATCTTTAACTTTTTGAACAAATGTTTTCATTTATATCATTAGTCCTTTGGCTTTTCTTTTAAAATTTTCTTTTTACCCAGGTAATGCTTGTACAAGGCACTTCCCGATGGCTCAGTGGTAAAGAATACACCTGCAATGTAGGAGACACAGGAGATGTGGGTTCGATCCCCGGGTTGCGAAGATCCCCTGGAGGAGGAAATGGCAACCCACTCCCAGTATTCTTTCTTGAAAAATCCCTTGGACAGAAGAGCCTAGTGGGCTACAGTCTGTGGGGTCACAAAAAGTTAGACACGACTGAGCACACATAAGCACAAGCAAATGCTTGTACATGGTACACAAGTTCAGATTTTAACAATAGGTTCACAGTGAGGAGTCTCCCCTCCCACCCCCCACCCCCACCAGGCTCCCCTATCCCTGGACACAACTAGGGTCACCTGATTATCCTTCCAGAGAGGTTCTGTCTAGCCGCTTTCTGCTGCATTCTACCTGAGCCACAGGCTTGCCACAAATGCATCAGAATCCAATATAGAAGAGAAGGTGGGGACTTCCCTGGTGGTCCAGTGGCTAAGACTCCACGCTCCTAATGCTGGGGGCCTAGGTTCAATCCCTGGTCAGGCAACTAGATAATACATGCTGTAACTAAAAGATCATGCATGCCGCAACCAAAGATTGTGCATGCCACCGCAAAGATCGAAGATCTCACGTGCCAAAAACAAGCCCCACCTGGTGCAGCCAAATAAATATTTTAAAAGAAGAAGAAGAGAAGATGGGTAGGGCTCCAGGCACTCACTCCCTCCACTACAGTCCTCCTGCTTCCTATGTTGGACTGCCTCCTGGGATTTCATTTGTTCAACAAGTCCAGGTATGAAAAGCAAGTTTGGACCCACACCTTCACTTTCAAATGAGTCCCCTTCTCCAGCAGTTTTGTGGTGGGAGGGTGGGGGAAATGTGATTTATCATCCCTTAAGATCAGAAAGAGTTTATCGTTCTAGAAGTTGGGGAAACAAGGAGATGGGATGAGGAGAAACCTCTAAACTCAGCTATGTTTAACAACCTGCCACTCAGGGCTAAGATTTAGGAGCAAGGGAAAGCCCCTCATTACTGATTTTACTCACCCTTAGGCTCCTAGGGCCTGTTTCTACCTCTTGAACCTGCTCACGGCTGAGACTCTGCCTCACCGAGCAGCCTCGCCTCTCCAGGAGGACTTCTTGGGCTCAAATAAAGGCCCCATTTGCCCTGTGGTTCTGAACTTGATTCTTGTTTCCACCACTCTTGGGCTTCCCAAGTTCCTGCCTTCATGTCCATCTTGTGTTCATAGCTGCGTATAGGACATTGCACCCTAGTGGGCAGTATTCCTTTTCCCATCTAAACTTGGCAATAAAATAGTGGCTCAGATGGTGAAGAATCTGCCTGCAAAGCATGAGACCCCGGGTTGATCCCTGCCTGGGTGGGGAAGATCCCCTGGAGTAGGAAATAGCAACCCACTCCAGTATTCTTGCCTAGAGAATCCCATGGACAGCGGAGCCTGGTGGGCTACAGTCCATGGGGTCGCACAGAGTCGGACACGACTGCATGACTGGCACTTCATTTTTCACTTTCTTTATGCACTGTTAGCCAGAATTTTTCCATGAAGGAAATGAAGATTTCATTTTCCTCTTCCTTCGCAGCTTGCTACTCTGTTTGTGGTGGTCTGCCTGAATTCAGTGACGGCAAGATGGGCTGTGTCTAATTTAGAGAGATTTGCATGCAGTCTGCGTTCCTTCTTTATCTGGGGGAAAGGCATTGTCAGGGAGGCTGGCAGGCATCCTTCAGTCACCCCCACAGCAGCACCAGTGCCCAGGTGGCATCTCCTGCCATTACCGAGAGTGTCGATTTAGTGTCAACAGGGAAATGAGACTCACTTTCCTGAAGGCAAAAACTTCTTGATTAGATTTTCTTATTCCACAGTAGAGGTAAAAGCAGAGCCACATTTTTCAATCTGTCCTGCTCGCTGGTACACATGGAAAGTGGTTGGTATCGCAGCGGTGGGCCTTCGTTATCTGTGCCAGGAAAATGGCAAGCTCTCCTCCAGTCACCTTTCCCTTGATTAGCTAACACACGCCCTTGGCATAAACTTCAGAAGGTACAGAAGGGGATTCAGAACATAAATCTCCCTACCAGCTGCGTCTCCGGGCCACCCCAGCCTCTCCCAACAAGCAGCCAGCGCTAATGAGCTGGAGTAGCCCTTCAGAGGGAGTCTTAGGTGTTTGCAAGTGAATAAAAATATAGCTAACACAAATGTTAGCATCTCCTGTTCTCTGTTCTGCACCTCGCTTTTCGCTCTACATTCACCCAATGCACAGAGTACCCCACCCACCCGCTCACCCACTCCTTTAATAGCCGAGCTCCATGGTAGAGCTGTGTGATAATTTAGTTAATCCTGTTAATGGACATTTAGGTTGTCTTCGATCTTTGGCTATTACAATGCTGCAGTGAACATCCTTGTATAGAATGTCATTTCACACATGTGTGAGTTTAAATTCCCAAGCAGAATTGCTAAGTCAGAGAGGGCGTGCTTTTTTCACAGCGATATAGACTGTCATGTTGCCCTCCTTCCGTCAATGGTGTACGTGAGGGCCACCCCCGCCCTCCAAGCCCACAGTCTCCATGCCCCTGTTAGCCGTTTTCATCTCTGCCTGTCTGAACAGGGAATGGAGTTTGTTGTCTTAATTTGCGTTTCTCTTATGATTGAAGTCATTAAGTGTTTCACAAGGATGCGTGTATTGAGTGCCGTGTGAGCTGTGCTCATGGAGCCCTTGCTACCTATGAGCTAAGTGCTTTACTCAGATGAGCACATGGAACCCTCAGTTCTGCAGTGTAGGAACTTTTTATCATCAACCCGTTTCACAGATGCAGAAAGCAGATTGAGAGGATCAGTGGCTCACAAAGAGACAGAGCTGGGAGGGGAACATAAGCAAAGTGATTCCAAAGCCTACACTCTAGACCCCAGAGCCACATGGTCCCCCAACCATGTAGCAGAGATGGGGCCCCGCCTTATTGCACCACTGGAAGCAGAAGTGCCAAAGAAACAGCCCCATGACTGAAGCCTCCAGCAGCCCTGCCCTCTCCCTATGTCTCTCACACGCCATCTGAGCGGTGGCAGCAATACTCACCTGCATAGTGTCCCTGTGGCCAGGCTCCCTGGGTGCCCTTTCCGGAAAGAGGGAAATCGAGAAACGTCTGGAAGGTTAGGCCTTCCCACCACAGCAGGGAGGAGGAGCCAGCTTCAGGCACTCTTGGGTGAGGCCCCTTGCCCACCTTCCCCACCATCTCCACCTCTGCCCGCCCACCAGCTCCCACCCCTCACCCTGCACCTCCCCACTCCACACTCCTCATCCCACGTTGTCTCCTTCCAGTCATCTTCTGCAAGACGTTTGCTGAGCACCTGCTGTGTGCCAGGTCCCATGCTGGGCTCTGCCACCATGCCCTCCAGTTTGAAAGGCAGTTTAAACACCCCCATGGTGGCCAAACAGGGTGTCACAAGAGATCAGTGATGGGCTTCAGCAGAGGTGGGGGACCCCCCAAACCTGGCAGGACAGATGGGGAGAGATGGGACCAGCACCATCACTGTGTCTTGAGTGACTTTCACGGGAGCTTAGGAGGGCCATGAGTCTCAATGCCCAAAAGGCAGAACATCACTCGAAGCCAAGGGAACTGCATGGGATGGGGCCCCTGGGGATTTAGGGGTTTCACAGTTACCTCATTGGCTGCCGGGGGCGGGAGGGAGGGTGGTGAATGAGCTCCTCGCTGTGGCAGAACCATGCGCAGGGTGACTTCCTGGGAGATCAGGGGTCTCATTTGTCCAGAGTCACAGCTTGTTCCAGTTCAAGTCTCTGCAGTTCCTGAGGGATGGGGAAGCAGATTCCACTGGGTGAGGATGAAGCCTCCATTCTGACCTCTCAAGCAAGATCTGATCTCACAGTGTCATCCAGAAAGCACCCAGGACCCAGGTAAGAGGCCACCACCCCTAGGGCAGCAGAAATGCTGTGGGAGGCCCCCCCAGAACCCCTGAGGAGACGCTTTGCTCTTGAAGCCCTAGGGAGCAGCTAGGGGAGAGCCACCAGAGTCGGGTCCACAGAAACCAGTGTTGTGGTCTGGTCATGGCTGAGGAAGGTTCCAGCCAGGCTCCAGCTCCAGGGGCCTCAGGAAGCCCACTCATCCAGGAAACACCCAGAAGACAGGGGACAGGGGCAGGGACCCCTAGCCCAGCCTCCGTGAGACCTGAGAACGTCCCTCTCCCTCTTGGAATCTTGGCTCTCCTTCATTTGGAGACTGAGGTGCCAGCCTGGGGAAGTAGACATCTGTGACCAGCTCACGGTACCTGGGTGTTCATCAGCCACCACCACCTTGCCATCACTTACTGGACACTCACCATAGCTGGAAACAAAACAGACATTGTCCCTGCCCACCAGGAGCTCATGTCCTCATGGGACAGACAATAAACAAGTAAACAAAGACACAGAGTGATTACTGAGCATTATCAAGGGGCAAACTTGGTGCAAAGTGATGGAGACTAGATAATGGGCGATCCTGAGGACGGGTGTTCTGGGAAGTCGTCTTTGATGAGGTGCCTTTGAGCTAAGCTCTGAATGATGCCAAGGAGTGGGGCAATCCAAGAACTGAGGGAAGAGGGGCCTAAGCAAAAGTGTAGGTGCAAAGTTTCCAGGGCAGAGAGAGAGAACACCACATGCTTCAGAAAACAGCCAAAAGAAGTCACAGTGGACCATGTGTGAAGCAGAGGCTGGTGGAGAAAAGGCCAGAGAGGGGGCAGGTGCTCTTGATGGGCCATGGAGGGGTTTTGAGCTTGCAAGGGATGTGATCTGGCTTTGAAAAGATCCCTTTGGCAGTTTGATGGAGGACACACTGTGGAGCCCAGCATGGAGGCGGGAGATCCAAGAAGAGGAGATTCTGTTGCTTTGGACCAAGAGGAGGGAGCAGGTTAGAGACAAGGGCTGGGGATGTGGCCAAGGCAGAGCCAGCCGGTCACTCTGCAGTGAGGGGCCCCACCGGTGGAGCCTTCCCCCAGCACTGAGGACTGGGAGCAAGTTCACCGGCCCAGCAGGAGTTAGGTGGGGCTGGCCGAGAGCTGCTCAGTATATAAATATCTTTAATGAATAAATAGAAGTGCTTTTAGGGCTGGCAGAGTCATATCATTTCCACCTGCCATAAAATTTCATTAGAAGCAGGCGCTGCAGGGGGAGAGGAATGGCTGCAATAAATCTGCCCCCCACAACCCCCAGGCCCTGCCTCCACTCCAAGCAGACAGCCCCACTCCCTGGAGAGTCCAGACCCAGGCCTTTCTCCTCAGGCCTTCTTGGGGCCCAGGGGAGTCGGGTCCCTCCCCACGACTTGAACAGGCACGAGACAGCAGTAGGCAGGGACATGTGACCTGCCATTAAAATCCAGGGGTCTCACTCTCCTTACCTGGGAAATGGGCACAAAATTCCTGCCCCTAACTTTATGCCTTAACCCTGGACACAAGGATTTTACTCTGTCTGCATCTAATGCAGATGAGATGGGTTTCAGAGGGAGCAGAAACCAACACTGCTGGGACTTCCCTGGTGGTCCAGTGGCTAAGACTCTGCCCTCCCAACACAGGGAGCCCAGGTTCCATCCCTGGTCAGGGAACCAGATCCCACATGCCACAACCAAGACCTGGTTTTTGTTGTTTAGTCACTAAGTCATGTCTGACTCTCTTGCCACCCCCATGGACTGTAGCCTGCCAGGCTGCTCTGTCCATGGGATTCTCCAGGCAAGAATACTGGAGTGGGTTGCCATTTCCTTCTCCAGGGAATCTTCCCGACCCAGGGATCGAGTCTGAGCCTCCTACATTGCAGGTGGATTCTTTATCAGTGAGCCACTTAGGAAGACTTGGTACGGTCAAATAAATAAATATTAAACAAACAAAAATATCTACTGCTTGAACTACTGGAACAACAGAGCTGGGGGAGAACAGACTTTGGGGTCAGATGTTTCACAAATGAGAAAGCAGAGGCCCCCAGAAAGTAGGTGAATGTCCTAGGATCGAACGGGAACTGCAGGCCCAGCGCTACAAAACTACCCTGGTGTCAGCTGCGTGAGTTAATGCCTGACTCCTGAAATCCTCCCCACACCCGTGTGAGGTAAAGACTGTCATTGTACTATTTTGCAGATGAGAACACCGAGGCCCAGCGAGAGCTAGGATCCGGTTCACCCCATCAGTTAGTGACGGTCAGAGGAGAGTCCCGGTCTCCAGTCTCTCACTGTAACCTTGCTCTGCTTTATTCGAGCGTAGTAGGACTGGGGTGCCGCAACTTGCTGCACTGCTGTAGCATCCTCCAAGGGGCCATGCTCACTTATATCTTACAAATAAGACAAGGAAGTTCAGAGAGCTCAAGGAATTTGCCCAAGGTCACTGATGCTGGAGCTCCTCAGGCCCCTCCCTTGGCCCCCTGCCACCCTCCCCCAGCCAGTGGGTGTAAGGCCAGGAAGCCTGGCCAGATGCACAGACCCAGCTGGCAGCCTGCCTGGGCCCATGGTTATCAGTTAAGCTCATTAAGTAGTCATGGCAGCACATGACCTGGGCTGGCTCTCTTCTCTCCCCTGACCCCCGCCTTACTCTAGCCCTCTTGGGAGCAAGGCCTGAGGACAGGTTCTTGCTTTTAGCAGCTGAAAGCAAAAGGCTGTCTGTAACTGGGGTAAATGTAAAGATGTACAAACAAATTTCACCAGGCTGGCTCCGTGGATCCGTGGACCCACCACACTGGGCAAGGATGCTAGAGACAGGCTTTTGCTATTTAGTCGCTAAGTCATGTCCAACTCTTGTGACCCTATGGGCTGTAGCCCACCAGGTTCCTCTATCCATGGGATTCTCCAGGCAAGAATACTGGAGTGAGTAGCCATTCCTTTCTCCAGGGGATCTTCCCAACCCAGGGATCAAACCTGCTTGTCCTGCATTGGCAGGCAGATTCTTTACCACGGAGCCACCAGGAAAGCTCAGTTAATGCCTACTGTGTTGCTTAGCTATTTAGTGGAGACAGGCTAAATGAATTCAAATCTAGCCCTGCTTCTCCCCTGCTTTGTGACCCTGGATGGGTCACTTCACCTGCCAGAGCCTCAGTTTCCTCCCCTGTAAAATGGGGTGATCATGCTATATGATACAAGTCACTGTCTAGACCAGCAAGAAACTGATACACAGGAAGTGCTGACATGCTCTGGTCAGTGGTCACATCATTCTTCCCTATATCCATATCTTATTGGGAATTCTTGCTCACCTTCCCCACTGGACTGGCAGCTGAGTCATCTTTGCTTCTACCTTCTAGAATGAAGGAGCAAACCCATGAGGGCATCAATCCATCATCAACAAACATCCAAGCCAAGATTCTTAATTTTTTTAAATAATTTTATTTATTTAGTTGTTTTTGGCTGTGCTGGTTTGTTGGTGCGTGTGGGCTTTCTCTAGCTGTGGTGAGCAGGGACTTTGCCTTGTGGTGGCTTCTCTCATTGCAGAGCAAGGACCTTAGCGCACACAGGCCTCAGCAGTTGCGGTACACGGGCTTAGCTACTCCAAGGCATGAGGGATCTTCCAAGGCCAGGGATCAAACCCGTGTCCCTTGCATTGCAAGGTGGACTCTCAACCACTGAACCACTAGGGAAGCCTTCAGCTGAGATCCTTTAGGATCAAAGGGGGAACAGTATTCAGTATACAACAAGAGCTCTTTGAAGGGTTGGAGAAGTGGACTGAAGCACTGTGAATGGGCCTGAGCTGCTGTCTAGCCACTGCCTACAGCCCACACTGATGCTCGCCCACCCCAGGCCCTCATCCACACCCTTTCTTCTCTATGATCTATCCCGCTTCCCACTTCCCCAAACCCCAGCAGAGCCTCCAGACTAGCTCCCTTTCTGGAAGCAGGAGTACAAGCCCCGCCCTCAGGGGCTCCCAGCCTCACAGGGGAGGCAGAGGTAAATACAACCCCTATCAGCCAGAGCAGTGGGGCTGGGAACCACACACCCTGCCTTCAACCCTGAGGGACCCCCGCTCTGGCTCCTCTTCCACCCCCTCTCTGTCTTCCCCCAGGGAATCTCCCTTGAGCCCCCATCTCCCCACCTTCCCTGTGAGCTGCTTGAGAGCGGAGGCTGCATTTCGTCCATTTCTGCTCTGCCGTGCCCAGCCCAGGGCCCGCTTCTGCCCTCTGGCCCACTGGTCAGGGATCTAGATCCCACATGGCAATGAGGATCGAAGATCCCGCGTACCACCACTAAGACCCAGTGCAGCCCGAAGAGTAAATAAATACTTTAAAAAAAAAGGAATGCTCCAGTGCCAAGGCCAAGGACTTGTACTCTTTTTGGAAGTCCAAGAGGGGCTCTGGAAGGGTTCTCAACCCGAGACAGGCAGTTCATATACCTATATGAGTCTGAAAGACTTTCTGGTTTGGGGCACAATGGGTAGGAAAGGGGTAAGTCAGGAGACTGTGAGGACAGGGGACCTGCTGGTACTATTGCCTAGGCAGGTATGCTGGTGGCTTCAGGCAGGGTGGTGACCTTGAGGATGAAGAAAAGGAGACATATCTCAAAGGTGTGATGGAGTGAGAGTGGGCTGGGCTTGGTCAGAGAGAAGGGGGGTTGAGAGCAGAGGTGGGTCCCCTAGGGGGTCGGGTAGCTCCATCACCTCCCTGGCTGGAGGCTAAAGCCATCCATTAATGCATCTGTCCCTCTCCCTCCATCCATCCACCCAACCCCTCGCTTACCCTTCCTTCTGTCCAGCAGGTGTCAGTCCCCTCTCTGGACGGCTCCCTCCATGTTATGCAGGGTGGAGGGAGGCCTTGGGATGCGTGGACCAGTCCCTAGCCCCCTGGAGCACTTCACAGTCCTAATGGGGAGAACAACGTGACCAGAGGGGGTCACAGGCAAGTGTGCCGAGCACGTGTGAAAAGGGAGACAAAGGTGGGAGGAGGGGCCCAGGAGATGGTAGGGAAAGGAGAGGGGAGGGCTCAGTGCAGTCCAGCTCTGCTTCGGGACAGTAGATCGGCATCGTCATTGTCCCAGACAAAGGACAGTACATTATTAGTGTTATTAATTATCATTAATCTAATTAAATGGCAATTACAATTAAGAACACAGAGATAAAAATGCCACCTTGGATTTAAATGCCTCTTCTCTTCTGGCTTCCCCGCGAGTGATGCGAGCTCGGCCCACCCCCCCAACTATGGCTCCCCCTCCAGGCCCCAAGTCTCAGGGTCCCAGCCGAGGGGGTCACAGTGTCCGACTCTCCGCTCGTTTTACAGACGGGCAAACTGAGGCCCAGGGAGGAGAAGGGACAGGCACTGGGGTCACCCGCAAGTCTGTGACGAAGGTGAATTTAAGCCAAGAAGCCCGATTTCCGCTGCTTCCTGACTCACCTCGTCCCCAAAAGCCTATTTTTTTTCCTGGGAAAAACAGCTGTCAGAGGCAGCCATCCTGTTACTGATTAAACAAGGCAAATTCTATCGAAACAGAGTCAGAGACACCCCTGGACACCTAATTAAACAGGCTGGAATGAGGAACACGGGCAGGGAAATAGCGATGTGAACAAACAGGGCAGGGAGACAGCAGGGCCATCTCCCCATCACCCCATCCCCCAGAGGTCTCCGGACCCCAGGCCTCTCCCAGTCCTTTAATAAGATCCCTGCTCCCCAGGAGGGGGCTCCCCAGTTGGGCTTGATACACCCCCCCACAACAAAGAGACACACTGGAGCCTGTGCACACTGGGCTGGAGCATTGCCCCCTCTCTGAGCCTCCTTCAGAGCCCCATGGAAAACTGGTGTCATTTCAGGTCTCCAGCCAGGGTCATCAGGGCAGAGCTTGGGCTGGACCCCACACTGGCCTGGCCTCAAAGCTCCATCCTGGATAGGATCAGGCACTGCTCGTCCTTTGACCAACCCCCGACGAGGGCTGTTCCATGAGAGAATTTGTCCCCATCAGTAGTGTTGGGTGCAGGGGGCTGGGCTTTGCTGCCCAACTACACATTGGGCGGGTTATGAGCAGGTGAGGGCAGAACCCCAGTCTGATTCCATTTCTGCATTCCCCACATCGACAGGCACCAGGGCAGGCACTAATGAACGGGTGAACTCCAAGTTCATTCTGCTGTATTTATCCAGCATCTCCTTGTTGGCGCTGAGGTGACGACAAGGAACAAAACAAAGATCTCTGCTCTTTTTTGGGGGGGGCCACACTTGGAGCTTTTGGGATGTTAGTTCCCCAACCAGGGATGGAACCAGTGCCTCCTGGCAGCGTGGGTGGGAGCTTGGGTGGGAGCATGGGTTCTTAACCCCCAGACCACCTTAAATGGGGAATTCCAAGCTTTTAAGGAACTCATGAGTGGAAAGACAGGCGCAAAGCAACCAAAAGAAGAGAATGAAATGATATAATTTCAGATAGAAATAGGTGAGATGAACAAAATAAGGTAATGAGATAAACAGAAAATTAGAGAGTGTCTTGGTCAGGGGAGAAGGTTCTACTGGAAATAAGATGGTTCTGGAGGGCCCCTCCAAGGAGGTGATACTCCAGCTGAGACCTGAGAGGTGGGCAGGGGCAGCCATGGGTGGAGCTGGAAAAATGTTCCAGGCAGAGGGAACATGGAGCGTGAACAGAATGAGCCAGTGCGTGGATGTATACGTGAATGAAGAGGAAGGGATCTTCTGTGAGAAAACAGGCCGGGAGCCAGGGCCAAGTAGATGTCTCCCGCCGTATGGCTCACAGGCCCCTCCAAGAGTCCCACGAACCAGCCTGGTGCCCCCCGTGTTGGGGCAGCCTCCCTCCACCCCTATCTCCTGCAGGCCACAGGAGAGGCCTCCTGCAAGGTGACTTGCTCACTGGTTACAGTTAGTATTATTGGTGTACCATTAATAATCATTATCCCTCACCTGCCCCCCAGCTCTCCACTTTCCACCTTTATTTATTTATTTTTGGCCAGGCTGCTTGGCTTGCAGCATCTTAGTGCCCTAACCTGGAGAAGGCAATGGCAACCCACTCCACTGTTCTTGCCTGGAGAATCCCAGGGACGGCGGAGCCTGGTGGGCTGCCGTCTGTGGGGTCGCACAGAATCAGACACGACTGAGCGACTTGGCAGCAGCAGCTGCTGTGCCCTAACCAGAGACTGAATGCAAGCCCAGGCAGTGAAAGCGCTGAGTCCTGACCACTGGTGCTTAGTCGCTCAGTCGTGTCTGACTCTTTGCGACCCCATGGACTGTCGCCCGCCAGGTTCCTCTGTCCACAGCTTTTTCAGGCAAGAATACTGGAGTGGATTACCATTTCCTACTCCAGGGGATCTTTCCGATCCAGGACTCAAATCTGCGTCTCCTGCACTGGCAGGGGAATTCTTTTCCACTAGCACCACCTGGGAAGCTCCCCTAACCATTGGACCATCAGGAAATGCCCCAGTTTCCACCTTATCGTAGGCCTAAGTCACTGGGCTTTCTGAGTCTTGGGTCCTCCATCCCAGAGTTCTGATTCTTCCAGGCCAGGGCTGTGACTTCAGTTTTCATGCTTTGTGACCTGCAACAAGTCATTGGTCCCTCTTAGCTTTCCTTTCTGCCTGGAACATAGAGATGGGGCAGTACCCCGTCTACCATGCTGTTTTCCATGCATCACCCAGCGGCTCATTGAACTCACACCCACCGCAACACTGCAAGATAGAGATGAGATTGCTACCATGACCACCCGGTTACAGATGCAGAAATGGGCCTCAGAGGGGCCCTGTGACTTGGCCAGAGTCACACAGCCAGGGAGTGACACAGTGGGCTTAAAATTCAGGCCCTGGCTGAGCTTAGACAACAGTGATATTTCTACACAAATTTCTCAATTTGTCCGGTTATACTGTGGTTATATAAGAATATGTCCTTAGAAAACGCACACTGAAATTCAAAGGTAATGGCATATCATAAACCATGCCCGCAACTTTTCTATAAGGGCTTCTCTGGTGGTTCCGATGGTAAAGAATCTGCCTGCAGTGCAGGAAGGAGACCGGGGTTTGACCCTTGGGTGGGGAAGGTCCCCTGAGAAGGAAATGGCAACCCACTCCAGTGTTCTTGCCTGGGAAATCCCATAGACAGATGAGCCATGGTAGGCTACAGACCAGGGGGTTGCAAAGAGTCAGACACAACTGAGCGACTAACACTTTAACTTTCTGGAAGTTGGAGATTCGTTCAAAATTTTAAAAACTTATAACATCCAAAATACAGAGACAAAAACCAAGCAAACAAGGTCTGTGGCCCATCACCGCTGGGCTCAGGGTCCAGGCATGGCTGGCCGGGCTCCCACCGGCAAGGTGGGCAATGTGGTTTTGCTCCTCGTTGTGCAAACCTGGAGACAGAAGCTCAGAGTTGTCCAGTTGTTTTCTGAGGCCACACAGCCAGTGAGGGGTAGGATGCCTGCCCACGGGGAGCTCCTTCCTAGTGAGGCAGAGAAATCAGACAGAGGGGAACACAAGAATGGGGAGAGCAGGGGGCAGCTGGCCATTTGTGGCGGGGGGCACCCAGCAGGAAAGGCCTCTGGGAGATGTAAGGTGATGCCAGGGGCTGGATGCCAGGCTGTTGCGGGCCGGACGCTGGGCCAAGTGGTACCCCCACCCCTGCCCCTCAGAGCCCTCAGCCCTCACTGTGCTTTCATCCTGGTCTAGGGCTGATGGATCCTCCGTGGTCCCCAGAGCTGGTCGCATGTCCGCACCTTGAGCTGCTGCGTGTTTTCTTGTCCCTGATTGTAAATAGATTTGACTAAAGAGGTAAATTAGAAGTTAATTAGAGAGAACATGATTGATGAGGCAGTTTGCCTTGATTGGAAGGCGTGGAAAGGACTGGGATCCCTGCAGGGAGGGGATGCGGGAGGGGGGCAGAGGGAAAAATCCATTGGCCGGTGAATCTGGAGGGGGGGCGCCTAGGGTGGTGAGGGGACCGGTCTAAGATGCCTTTCTCCTAGGCTCCAGGGTCAAGACCAAGGCCCCCCGGAATGAGGGCCCAAATGAGCACTCCATGAGACCCTGAAACTTGGGGCCAGGCCTTGCTGGACTCAGGAAGAAGCAGCTAGCTTGTCCTGTGTTCAGCCAGAAGTTAAATCCTCAATATGCGGTCTAGGCTGGAGAAGATGCTGACGCTTACCAAACACTTACACAGCTCCAGGCTCTATGTAGTTTCTCAAAACCATGCAAGGTCAAGGCTATATCTGTTTCTAGATTAAGTGCCTCGGGAGATTCAGAGACCTAAACAACTCGCCCAAGGTCACACAGCTAGTAAGGATGGATCTGGGACTGACCTCTAGAAGATGTGTCTCTCCCAGTTCCAGGCTGTGTGCCTGGTCATGTGTCCAACCGCCCAGGCAGTATGCGGGTCTTCCCCACAGCACCCCATGCTTACACACCTCCAGCAAGGGTGAGCTCACTTCCTCCTGGGGCCACCCGTCTGACAGTAGGAGAGCTCTGACTGTGGGAACATTTGACCCTAAGTGGACCTGATCTAACTCCCTCCAGCCCCACCTCTAGGCCCTGGCTTGGTCACTTGTCCACTTCCTTTATATTCCAGAACACAGACCCCCTCCCCAACTCAGGTGATCTTAGAGGTCACCTCACCCAACTCCCTCATTCTTCTGGGGAAACTGAGGCACAGAGAGGGACCAATACCCCAGAGACACAGTGAGCTGGTGTCAGCGCAAGGCCCAGGCTCCCCTACAGCGATCAGGCCCCCTGCCTCATCTTTGGCCGCACCTTTGGCTCCCCAAGCTAAAGAGTCAGCTCTTCATTTATGTATCCATTATCTCCCTAACTTATTCAGTCAATGAGATTCACCAAGTGCTAGGCTCAGAATATAAGTGAGGAGAATCAGACCACACCCTTGGGTGTTCAAGCCCAGTTGAGAGTGGCAGGGCTGGAAAGGAGAAGGGTGAGGGGCTAAGGAGAGGCCTCAAGAGGGACCATGGGCCCCTCCAGGAAGTAGCACTAACGCCAGACTCTGGCAGAGGTGTGGGAGTGTTCCTGGCAGAGGGAATCGTGGTAGGAGGGAGTAGGTACATTATAGAAATCTCCAGAAGGTCAAGTGGCTAGGAGGGAGAGTGAGGGGGAGCTCACGGGTGGTGAGGTCACAGAAAAGCATTTGGGTTTTATTCTAAGCATGGGAAGCATTAAGAGTTTTAAGTAGGGGAAGGGGTTCAGAAGATGTTCACTCAGGGTGCAGGGCTCGGGGAAGGATTCCCCCTCTAAGGGGATGGATCCCATCTTGGGGAGAAGGAGCCCATCTCTGGGGGGATGGATCCCATCGGGAGGGCTGGGATGGATCCCATCTCAGAGGCAGGATAGACAGATGGCTCAGGACTGCTCCTGAGACAGGAAGTTTAGAGGAGGGCCAGACTTGAGGGAAAGATAGGAATTCTGGTGAGGGTAAGATGTGCTGGATTTGGGAGCCATTCAAGAGGAGGTGGGCTCTAGGCAGGGAAATGCTTGGGTCAGGGCTGACTGAGGTGGACTTGTGGCCCCCAGAGGCTGATGAAGTCACCCAGGAGAAAACGTGTGATCTGCAGGCCCCGCTGTTGATACTCTCTTCCCTGCCAGTGAATCAGTGTCCCTCTTTAAAGGGGCAGAAGAGTCAAGGCAGGGCTGGGGGAGACCACAGCTAGGCAGACCAAGGAAGCCCAGTCCTTCCCTTTTTCTAGGCTGTACCGTCCTGACAGCCCTACCAGTGGCCACGTGGCCTGGTCCACTGACCTACTGGTGTCAGTGGAGCTGGAAGCCTCCTGAGGGCCTTGAGGCCTGACTGTCAGCTTCCCTCACCTCACAGCTCCTCCAGACCTGAGCTGAGCCCACCTGGGAATGTCCACCAAACCAGACCAGCCACAAGGGAAGTCGGGCCTCCCTGCCACCTTGCCTGAGCTTGAACCACCATCCAGCAGGCGCTGAAAGCACCCCCTCCCTCAGATGCTATACTGCATTCAAGATCGCAGCTAAAGATATTCTTGAATTAGAAGGGAATTTATCCCCTCCTTGAGTTGCTGTGGCATGATTTACAGGCCTTGGCGAGTGCCGTGAAACCCTGGAGCAGGTTGCAGCCGTTTAAATAGAATTACCCAGCATCTCCACCGGATTCTCCCAATAGATCATTGATATCAGAGACCCGGGATACCCAGTGATGCTTCCACTTCGGCAGGGACCCCTGAGGAAGCCCTGACCCAGCCCCAGGAGCCTGGGTGAAGCTCGCCAAGACTTGTCCCAACCTCCACCCTTGCCTGAAATTTCACCATTAGAATGCCACTCCTTTGGTTTAACACTAGAGCTCTGGCTTTAAAGGGCATTTCCTTCAGTGTGGAGAGCAATGGCCCAGGTCTCTAAAGTAATCTACATTGGAGATGTTTACTTTGGTCAAGTCATGAGTCCTCATTTCCTTCTAGAGGGTTGATCTGGAAGGGCTCTGTAGTGAAGATCGAATTATACCCTCCTGCTCTCAAGATGGGAAGGACTGTGCTACAGAGAGGAGGATGGCTGCCAGGGTGACTTGGAATACAGGGGAAGAGGGCCTGGCTAGGGCCAGGCGTGCCCGCCTCCCAGGTCCACCTGATGGAAGGGACCCAATCCCAAGATCAGCTGGAATGGGCCTGGTGGACCCCCTCCCCTCCAGTCAACAGAGATTTTGGCCCCAAATGACGCTCTTGAAACTAAAGGAACTTTTTGCTCTTCAGAGCTCAGGCCCTACAGACAGGTCACTCGGTGGCCACCAGCCGTGTCATCTTCAGTACAGTCTGATCGCTCCAAGTCTCAGGCTGCTCATCCTTAAGCAGAATGTCAGGACTTCCTGGTGGTCCCGTGGATAAAAATCTGCCTGCCAGTGCAAGGGACTCTTGGTCCAGGAAGACTGCACAGGCCGCAGAGCACCTAAGCCAGTGTGGCAAGTACTGAGCCCAGGTGCTGTGCTGCGGCTACTGAAGCTGGCATGTGCCTACAGCCCGTACTCTCAACAAGAGAAGCCACCGCGCTGAGGAGCCTGTGGACTGCAGTGAAGAGTGGACCCTGCTCACTGCAACTCGAGAAAAGCCCGAGCACCAGTGAAGACCCAGCACAGCTGAAAGTAAATAAATAAATAGAAGCAGAGATGTCAGTGGTGGGAACTCCCGGGCTCTCTGTGACTGTGAGGAAGACAGTGACGGTGGCACTCAGCTCCACGCCCAGCGGGACCTGCACAGTGAGTGTTATTTCCTGTTTGGAGGTCAAGAAGAGCCGAGCGGGACCCCGGATCCGCACTTGTCAGCTAGCAGACCTGGGGCACCTCTCCAGCCTTGAGTTTCCTCATCTGCAAAATGGGTATGAAATATCTTTTAGCATTAGGAGGATTTAATGGAAAGACAGGTCAGCACTTGACATGAACTGGCACCTTCTCGACCCTGGGCAAACTACAGCTGCAGGTCATAATAGCACCGAGATTATACCCCTTCCCAGGGTGTGGTGTGTCCGGTCCCATTCAGCCAGTAGTGGCTGAGGGCCCACTGTGTGCTTGGCCTTACAGAAGCAAAGTCATGAGCAAAAGCAGCTCGGCCCCTCCCTCAGGAACATCTCTCCATGGGGGAGACCATCACAAACAAGTTTCAAAAAGCACATTTGTGTGTTTGTTCAGTAATTAGTTCTTGAGCACCCACTCTGCCCCAGGACCCAGGCTGGAGAGCAAGACAGCCACCACCCTTGTTTTCTAGGGGTTTTCATAGTAGTGAAGGCTGCAGAGAGTCAAGAAATAGACCTGTAATGTGGCAGATAATGGTCACTGTTCAGAAAGACAGAAAAGTCAGGGGCTTCATAGTGGTGGGGGCTGCGGTTTTATATTAAATGGTCAGGGAGACATGTGATTAGAGGCTGGAAGGTTTGAAATAACTGTGTTATGGTGTGGGGGAGGGGCACAAACATCAAATGCAAAGGCCCTGAGCAGGAGCATTCCTGGAATGTTTAAGGAGCAGCGAGGAGGTCAGTGTGGCTGGAGCCGGGGAGGCAAGGGAATGGCAAAGAGGAAACGGGCAGAGAGGGATGCATGACCAGTCCAGGTCTTGATGTGTCCTGTGAGGTGTAGTGAGGAGCCTGGTCTTGGCCTGAGTGAGGAGATGAGCACTGTGAAGTCACCAGCATGGCCCTGGCCTGGGGAACCCTCGGGACTCACTCCAGCGTGGGCACTCCTGACACTCTTGGAAGGAAAGAAAGCAAACAAAGGCAGTCAGGCGGTGGAGGGTGCTGGGGACACCTGGGGCACAGACGAGAGAACACGGGGCCTGGTCCCTGTCTTCAGATATGCGGGAGGCACAGAGTCCCCTGCTCTGGCCCAGAAGGTCCATTGAGGCCCCGCTTGTATCAATAAATTCATCGGCGGTCATCAACACAGATACAGCAGAGAACAAAGGGCTCCCCACGTGTCTTTCCCTCTGGTCCTAAAACAACCCCAGGAGATGGGCTTTTTTTCTTTTTTTTAAGGGACCACTCTTTTTTTTTTCCTTCAATATTTTATTTGTTCATTTATTTATTGGCTGCGCTGGGTCTTCCCTGCTGCATGCCCCCTTTCTCTAAATGTGGCAAGCAAGGCTACTCTCTAGTTGCAGTGAAAGGGCTTCTCATTGCAATGGCTTCAGGAGTCATTGCAGGGCACAGGCTCTAGGTGTGAGGGCTTCAGGAGTTGCAGCTCGTGGGCTCAGTAGTTGTGGCACAGGGGCTTAGTTGCCCTGTAGTATGTGAGATCTTAGTTCCCAGACCAGGGATTGAACCAGTGTCCCCTGTATGGCACGAGGATTCTTAACCACTGGGCCATCAGAAAGTCCTGAGATGGGCTCTTTTATTCCCATTTTAGAGATGAGGAAATTGAGAGTCCGCAGGCTTAAGTGACTTGTGCCAAACTACATGTAAGTAAACGGGCAAGCAGGAGCTCAGGTCCCAGCATGAGGCTGCCTTTTCAATCAAATCGCGCCTGTCAGAGACGGAAGGGGCCTCCTCTGGAGCTATCAGGCTCCTTGGGATGGAGGAGGTTCCAGAAGAATCGAACCCAGACCCACAGATGCAGTTGGCTGGAGCAGGCTCTGTTCGGTCTTGAGGATACAGTGGAAAATAAGATTGGCATTGTTCCCCCTCATAAGAGCTCACAGTCTAGGAGGGGACACAGACGCTAGGCAGCTCGCTGGACAGCTAACTAGGTAATCAAACTTGTGGAAAGGGTGCTTCTGTCGCTGCCACGCTGGTACTGGGGCCCGGCTCCCCGTCCAAAGCTCAGGACAAGGCTGGGCGAACCCCTTCCACAGGCTCCCTTTGCGCTGCAGCCAGAAATCTCAAGAAGTCACTGTGACGCAGAGGGTAGACGAGAGGGGAATAGCTGCTGAGGGTCCGGGGCTATGTGAGGCCGCCTCACTGAGCCTCAGCAGAAGCCTGGGGGCGTGGACCTTGGTCCCAGCCACCGTGTGACTTCAGCCCAGTCATTTCACCTCTCTGAGCCTCAGTTGTCCCAGTCATAAGACAGGGTGAACACCACCTACCTTCCAGATACGTTGTGGGGGTTTAGTGACACTGATCCCAGTGCCTGGCATACAGTTCGTGCCCAGTAGAGGCCTGTTCCCTGCCCCTGTGTGGGATCTGGGGAGATGCAAGTCCTAGGCCTCCCCTTGGAGGTGTTCAGCTCTCCGTTGTCTGCTAGGGGAATCTAGAACTGCAAGTGGCTACCGAACACTGGAAATGTGGACAGTCCAAATAGACATTTGCCACCAGTGTGAGAGACACACCAGATCCTAATGGCTTACAGGTAAAGGGAATGTAAAGCAGCTCATGAATAATGTTTTATATTGACCACCCATTGCAATAATACTTGGGTATTACATGAAATATATTATTAAATTAATTTCATCTGTTTCTTTTTGTTGTTGTTTAGTCACTTAGTTGTGTCCGACTCTTTGCAATGCCTTGGACTGCAGCCACCAAGCTCCTCTGTCCATGGGATTTCCCAGGCAAGAATGCTAGAGTGGGTTGCCATTTCCTTCTCCAGGGGATCGTCCCAAGCCCACGTTTCTTGCAAGTCTCCTGCATTGCAGGTGGATTCCTTACCATAGACCAGTGTTTCTTTTTACTTTTCTGTATTGTGGCTACTAGAAATTTTTGTTTATTTATTTATTGTCATGTATGTATGTATGTGGCTTCCCAGGTGATGCAGTGGTGAAGAATCTGCCTGCCAGGGCAGGAGACACAGGTTCCATCCCTCAGTCGAGAAGATCCCTTGGAGTAGGAAATGGCAACCCATTCTACTATCCCTGCTGGGAAAATTTCATGGACAGAGGAGTTTGGCAGGCTAGAGTCCATGGGGTCGCAAAGGGTAAGACATGACTGAGCATGCAGGCACACACACACACACGTGTATATATGTGTGTGTGCTCGGTTGTGTTCCACTCTTTTCAATCCACTGGACTATAGCCCGCCAGGCTCTTCTCTCCATAGGATTTCCCAGGCAACAATACAGGAGTGGATTGCCATTTCATTCTCCAGGGGATCTTCCCAACCCAAGGATCGAGCCTGTGTCTCCTGTGTCTCTTGCTTTGCAGGCAGGTTCTTTACCCGCTATATATATTTTTTTGCCACACCATGAAGCTTGTGGGATCTTAGTTCCCCGACAAGGGATTGAACCTGAGTTCTCAGCACTGAAAGTGCAGAGTCCTAGCTACTAGACTTCCCAGGGAGTCCCCCCAAACTGAAATTTCATATGCAGCTCACATTTGATTTCTATTGGACAGCGTTGGTCTAGCTAATTACTCACAGCCACGGCATATTTAGACTGGCATTAACCACGCCATTAAAGTCATTTCAGGATTTTTAAAACACTCCCACAAGCAGAGTCTCAAAATTGGCAGAGACCCTGCTGTCCTGTCGTGTTTAATAAGCACCCGGTTCACAGGGTGAAGGGCCCTAGGAACCCCGTCTTTCTGATGCAATTAATTGCCTTTGATGGGGATTATCATCAGGCTCCTTGCTGGGACAACACAGATATGCATCTAGTGTGAGTTCTGCCAGCCTTGGTAGAGCGCAGCTTATGGGCTGGGGTTCAAGGCCTAAGTGAAGTGTTCTCCAGACCTCAGAGAGGTGCCCCCTTTGGGAACTCCCAGAGGGGACGCCTCTGGAGAGCTGCCTGGTTGCAGAGGTTCCTCCGCTTACAACACAGGGAGGAAAGACCCTGGTTGGAGCCTGGAGCACTGAGCCCTTGGTCTGGCTCTGCCATTTCCTCCCTGTGAGGTCTTAGGCTTGTCTTCACCCTTCTCTGGGTCTCAGCTTCTCCATCTATATAATGCAGCAATGGTGGTTGATTCTTTTTGAAAATTTTATTTCTTTTTAATTGGAGGATAATTACTTCACAGTGTTGTATCGGTTTCTGCCATACATCAACATGAATCAGCCCTAGGTATGCATAAGTCCCCTCCCTCCTGAACCTCCCTCCTGATCCTTGATGACCCTTTTCTGTTAAAAAAGGGAACTATTTTAAATTCCGAGTTTCAGATCATATCTTCACTCTATATGGTCCACCCAGGCTACCATCTAGAAGGAAAACTTCAGAGTGGTCCCAAGGGTCTTCATGGGCTTATTCAGCCTAGAAAGGACAGGGGCCAGGCCAGTTGACCTCCCCCTGCCCCTGGTCTCATCCTAGCTAGGGGCTTCCTATGTGGCCCACGAGTTGTGAGGGAGGCAGACTGAAGATGAAGGCTCAGAATCTCTGCTGATAAGGAGGACCTGAGTCTGCTTCAAGGGTGATGACCCAGGCAGAAGTTTCAGAACCTGGAGGCTCATGTGACTGGGATATGCCTGATTGCAGAGGCCAGCTTATTAGGGAACAGATAAAGAAATCAGCCATCAGAGGAGAGGAGCATCCCAGACATCGAGGGAGGAGGTCACAGCTTGGCCCCCCACACTATCCTGCAGAAAGGAGCTGGGGCAAGAGCTCTTTTTGGGGGCAAGCCTCCCCAAGAGGCTGACTGGGCCCAATTCAAAGACCGGAAGGGGAGGAGCCCCAGTCCTCCCATCCTGTTGGGGTCCTCTCTGTGGCCCCTGGATCCCTGCACGAGGTACACTTGGGGCTTGGTGAGCCGGCATATCCCCAGAAATCTCCCCTAGCCAGACTAGGAGGGTTGCCCCAGGAGTGGGGCCTGGGCCAGAGCAGGCACAACCAGTCTCCCCAGAGAGTCTAAAGACCATTAACATCTCATAATTTTGTGTCTAGGCCAGTGGTGCTCAACTCCAGCTGTGCACTGGGATCACCTGAGGAATTTCAAAAAAAACAGATACCTAGGACTAGCCTCACCCAAACCAGCTGGGTCAGAATCTCTGGGATGTGATCTAAACATTATTATGGCTTCCCAGGTGGTGCTAGTGGTAAAGAACGCACCTACCAATGCAGAAGGCAAGAGACATGGGTTTGATCCCTGGGTTGGGAAGATCCCCTGGAGAAGGAAATGACAACCCATTCCAGTATTGCCTGGAGAATCCCATGGACAGAGGAGCCTGGCAGGCTATAGTCCATGGGGACATGATGACTGAAGTGACTTAGCATGCATGCACTGAATATTATTATTTTTTAAAGCTCCCTAAGATATCCAAGTATGGACTGGGGGGGATACCCCCAGCCCCTAATCGAGTCTAAAAGCCTCCAGATGAATGTGTGGGGGAAAAGGGAACTTGTCAAGCCCAGAGAGGGGAAGTAACTTGCCCAAGTTCGCACACCAAGGTGATGGCAAAATCCAGTCTCAGAATCCAGGCCTCTTTTCTGAGCTTGAGTCAATTTCTCTCCCAAAGTTGCATCTCCTTTTACAAACTAGAGCCCAGGCAGGCAATGCCCACAGTATTTCACTTTAATAATATTGGATCCTGGTACAGTCAGGGCCACCACTGTGATGGGATGGGAGCTGCAATGAGATGGGATGGAGATTCATAAAGTTATAAGTCTTTTCCTTTATCCAAATCTTGGGCAGTAATTTAAAAATTTAATTAAAGGGGGAGAAATGGGGACACCTCAAGCTCCTTGCCTCCTGTTATAATGAGTGAAATACACCAGGCTGTAAAAGGAAATGCTGTCTGAGACGCAGCTCCGATGTTTTATTGCCAAGTTTTATTCGCTGATGTAAACGTAATCGCTGAAAACCGGAGCTCTATTAATGCACATATTTTTATCCATCCGGGGCCCCGCCTGCCCCTCTTCCCCTCCGGGCTTGCTCACGCACCTCCTAGGGTCAGTCCCAGTCCTTTCTGGCCATGTCTCTGCCGAGTCTGGATTTCCCTGCCAGTTTCATACCTTCCCATGGCAGATAAGAGTTTAATAGAATTCCATTGCTCCTCTGAGCTCAGTAATGCATTCTGGAAATTAGGCGGCTACATACTGAAGCCATTGTTCCCCCTTATAAATGGGCTCCCTCCAAGCCAGCAACCGTGGGGTCTCCGATAAGCTCTCATGAAGCCGCGCTCCACATGTTATTGGTGTGTTAAAAGGTGCAACTCAGGGCTCAATTGCTCATTGTTAGGAGCTGATACATTCAAGTAGTTTCTCCGTGAATCAGGCAGCTTAGGTATTTCCCCCCTCTTGGCATTGATAGATGAGCAGAAGGAAGCCATTTAGACGGCACTATAGAGGGCCCTGGCCCACACAGTGAATGATTTCCAATGCCTGGTTTAATTTATTTTTAAATGAAATTTGTTATTGATTCTGGATTAAAAGGACAAATCTTACGGCTGTTACCACTGACAGAGCCGTGGTGCTCAAGTGGCACCTCTCAAGGAGGAAGGGGAGGGTAGCCGCCTTGAGGTAAGGGGAGGCTAGGGACTCTCCAGGGGGCTTGTGTCAGAGGTAGGGGACAGTGAGAGGTCCCCTGCTTGGGGCGAACTTCAGAAAGATTGCCTTTCCTGACTGAGATGCCTAACATGATACTCACCTTCTGAGCCTCATTTGGGTGGTGGAAATAGCTGTGATATTTGCCTCCTGGCATCCACGGGACCACTAGATGCTTGTTTAATTGTCTCCAGGGATGGGAAGCTTACTGTCTCTTGGAGCATTCCCAGAGGGAGATGAGTGACAACAGCCACCTGCCCTAGCGAATTCCTAGAGACTGTTTCTTGGAACGGTGTTCGTTTACCTTGTATTTCCAGTAGGGTTTTAGCTTCCACAGTGCCTGCAGTCTGCACTTGGATCGCAAAGCAGAAAAGAGGCAAAATTTCACAGAGGAGGAATAGGGGGCTGAGGATTCGCCCTTTCACATTCAGCCGTTGCCCCGCCTCCCCATGCAACGTTCAACAGATTACTTCATCTCCCTGGGCTTCAGTTTCCTTGTCTGTAAAAGAAGGAAGGTAAGGATTTCCCCGGTGGTCTAGTGGTTAAGAATCCACCTTGCACTGCAGGGAATTTGGATTTGATCTCAGGTGGGGGAACTAAGATCCTACATGGCAGGGAGCAAGTAAGCCCACATGCCACAATGATTGAGCCTGCACTCTAGAGCCCAAGTGCCACAACTAGAGAGTCCATGCGCTGGAAAAAAAAATCCTACATGATTTGACAAAGATTCCATGTGCCACGATGAAGACCTAACACAGCCAAATGAATAGATAGATATTTTTTAATAAGAAGGAAGGTAATAATAGTGGCCTCAAGAGTTGTTGCATAAATTATATGAGAGCATGGGTGTCAATGTGATTTATAAACTGAAAAGTACAGTTCAGGTGTTGCAGAAAATGAAGACAGGACAGTATGGTATTTTGGGAGAGCTCTGAGCTGACAGACAGAAGTCCTGGATCTAGTTCTGCCATGGTTGGCTGTGTGACTCTGAGGAATTCACTCATCATCTCTGGGTCTTAGTTTCCTAAGCTGGGTGGATTGAACTAGATGTGCTTAGGTATTATACCAAGAGCATCAGCTCTGGAATTGAAGTACCACACTCTGCAATTGTCTTGGGAGATACTGGAGAAGATATTTAACCTCTCTGAACTCCTGCTGGCTTAACTGTAAATAATAATAGCCAGCACGTATATGGCTATGTATTTCCTATGTGTTACTATTTACTAGGTGCCAGGCAATGTTCTTGGAGAAGGAAATGGCAGCCCACTCCAGTATTCTTGCCTGGAGTGTCCCATAGATGGAGGAGCCTGGTGGGTTACAGTCTATGGGGTCACAAAGAGTTGGACACAACTGAGCAACTGAATAACAATAACACACAGTGTTCTGGCTTCCCTGGTGGCTCAAACTGTAAGGAATCTCCCTGCAATGTAGGAGAGACAGGTTTGATCCCTGGGTCAGGACAATCCCTTGGAGAAGGGAATGGCAACCCATTCCAGTATTATTGCCTGGAAAACCCCATGAACAGAAGAGCCTGGGGGAGCTACAGTCCATGGGGTCGAATAGAGTCAGATGTGACTGAGAGACTCACACTTTCACTTTCTTCAGGTAGTGTTCCAAGTGCTTTCTATGTACAAGTCATTTAATCCTTATGATAAAACCTTGTGATGGAGGCATTATTATCTTTATTTTACAGATAAGGAAGCTCAGGCACAGAAAGGCTAAGTAACTTATCTAAGGTCACACAGGTAGTGGGTGGGTGAGTGAAGTGAAGTCACTCAGTCATGTCCAACTCTTTGCGACCCCATGGACTATAGCCCACCAGGCTCCTCCATCCATGGAATTTTCTAGGCAAGAGTACTGGAGTGGGGTGCCATTTCCTTCTCCAGGGGATCTTCCCGACCTGGGGATTGAACCTGGGTCTCCCGCATTGCAGGCAGACACTCTACCATCTGAGCCACCAGGGGATCCCTAGAGGGTGGGTGGCAGGATTCAAAACTAAAACCACACTTAAAACCACACTATTCTACCCTATATGGCTTGGTAGTCAGAGGATTAAGTCAGATAAGTAAACCTGTAGCACAACAGTAGTAAACAGCAATGGGCCAACAGAGGCTCAGAGATTGGGAGAAGCCAGCAGGCGTGTCTTCCTGTGGGGAATTCAGATGGGACTTTGGCCGATGGAAGACTCAGCTAGACGGAGGGGAAGGCATGCATGTGGAGGGAAAACACGGAATGGTAAGGACACGATGAAGCTAGCACAGGTTCAGGGAGACAACGTGGAGGGGGGATGGTGCCCAGAGCAGAAGGTAGGCTGGGACCTTGAATGCAAACCAGAGATGTCAGATTTCTCTAATAGACAAGGCCACTGGAGGGTTTTGAGCAGAACCACCACAGCAACAGCCCTTTCAAATTCAATAAATCCCTGGAAATCTGTCCTTGAAGGAACTTCAAGGATTACAAGATTTAACCCCATCCCAGAGAATCTCCATAGACAGAGAAGCCTGTCCATGGAGTTGCAGAGAGTCGGACATGACTGAGCAACTAAGCACCGACTATGAGAAGAAAGGGTGCCTGCAGGTCAGTCAGTTGGTGAGGGCAGGGCTGCTGTCCCCCTCTGACCTCGTTCCTCTGCAGCCTGAAAGTAGTCTCTTGTTTTCTCTCCTTTCTTCTCTCTTCTCTCTCCCTGTGCCCTTGCCTCTGCCTACTTCCTCCCAATTTGATATTTAAGAGGAGAAATCCCTGGGTTTGGCCCTATGTCTGGCATCCTATTCTCCTGGAGAGGCTTCAGGCTGGATTTGAAAGAATCCTGGGTTTCAGTCTTGGTGCTGCTATGTGATCTTGAAGATTCTCAGCTTCAGGACTTTTCTGGTGGTCCAGTGGCTAAGACTTCACACTCCAAATGCAGGGGGGCAAGGGTTTGATCTTTGGTCAGAGAACTAGACCCACATGCCAGCAACTAAAGATTCTATATGCCGAAACTGCAATGAAGATCAAAGGTCCCATCTGCCACAGCTAAGACCCGGTGCAGCCAAACAACAGAAGATTCTCCATCTTTATAACAGGGGCAATGGAAACCATTTCACTGGGAGGGAGGGAGGTTAAAGTGAATTAATGAATGAGGAAACGCTTTCATAGGGTTCAAGACGCCTGGCCATTCCAGGATAGCCTAAATAAATACTACCTCTGCGTGGGAAGGAAATGATAAGTAAGTTAATCAGGCCAAAAAAAAAAAAAAAAAAGGCCCTTACTCCAGAGAATATGGGCGGGAAGGAGCTAAATGATGGCGGGGTTTGTCCGCGGTGCTGAAGGCAGTGCCGCGCCGCGGGTCCTGTGAACGCTGTCAATTGTGTAGAAGCAGTATTCGTAAGTGCGTGACCTTTCAGGGTGCTGTCCATGGTTTCGAATAAACTGTTTTGTTGCTGGAGAGCACAGGCCTCAAAGGCTGTGTTGTCCGCCATATTATTGGAAAGGGGTATGAGAGAACAAATTAAAGACGGAGGAGAGGAGGAAAGCTGTCCCTCGGACTCTAACCTCATTCTCAAAGTTGGGGTGCTGTCCACAATGCTAGATCCACCTGTGTGTGGTCTGGAGAGGGCTGTGGGCCTTCTCTAGTTCTGACTCCATTCGGCGGGGGCGAGGGAGGCAATCAGAAGGTCTGTCCGTGGTGCTGAACCCTCCCATCTAAGAGTCCGAAGAGGTGCGGTGGGTGAGGTTGAAAAGATGGGCGTCGGAGTGGACGCTGTCCTCCGAGGTGCTGAAACCGCGGCGGGTAGCGCTGTGCCCAGAGTGATGCCTGATGAAGCACAAGGGATGAGAGTAGGAGAGATCCTGCCCGGGAGGCAGGAACTTGGCCCCAGACTCGCTGAGGTCCTCGGAGAGGCTCCGTCTCTGATTTAATGTGCTTAGCCTTCTTTTAAATGAAGCCACAGGTCCGCCTTATGTTTGTACTGGAGGTCTGTCTCAACAGCCCCAGTAAAACAGTCAGAGGAGGAATCGGAGGATCTCATTGGATTCCTGCTCCTGGAAATGAAAGTGGCTTCGTTCACCACCACCTCTAGGCCCCTCTGTCCAAGGGAGGGAGCCCTAGAGTCCAGAAGGGGGCGATCCAATCCACTGCATACGGCCCAGCCTCTCTAAGCTAGAAGGGGACCCAGCAACTGGCCTGCCTTAACCCACTACACGGACATGAAGACTGAGTCCCAGAGAGTGGGACAGCATCAGTAATAACTATTGAGCTTCTACCACGAGGGCGGCATTTATGCTTAGCGCTTTACACACACGATTTTGTAAATCCTCACCAGGATCCCTGAAGGCAGCTATTTATTCCCACTTCTCAGATGAAGACCTTCAAGCTCAGCCTGTTGTAGACACTCGGACAAGATCACACGGCGTGCGGCAGGCAGGTCTAGCCAGGTCTCCAGTGCCTCAGCCGAGGTTTTCTTCCTACCTCCACCTCCCCTCCACCCACCCACCCCCACCTGCCTCCCTGACCTCGGCACCGCCCAGCCAGCAAAGTTGAGGAGTCCTTCTTGAGCGCGCTGGGTCTGGTCAATTGGTTTTTCTCTTTAACCCACTGGAGAGTATTTCAGTTTCTGAAACCAGTAGTGTTATGCTTTGCAGGAACCGGGTCCCTGGGGTGGCTTCCTCCACCCCATCTCGCCCCGACTTGCGCTCTCCGGCGGGGAGAAGTTGCGGGTACCGCTTTAAAAATCCCAGCCTGGGCAAAACTTTGATGATAAATCAAGCGGCAGATCCCTCCGCCGCCGCCTCCTCTGGGCGGGCGGGGGGAGCGGGAGGGAGGGGTGCGGCGGCGGCGCCGAGCGGAGTGGCCTTCCGCGGAAGGGAAGAGTCCCGCAGTCGGAGGCGGCCGGCTGGGCGTGCGCTCGCTTCCCGCAGCCGGGGCTGGGCCGGAGCCGGGCGGGGGCCGGAACCGGGGCCCGACCGGGTTCCGCGGGCGAAGGGGCAGCAGCCGCAGCCGGGCAGCCAGGCCGCACCGGGCAGGGGCCGGAGGGCGCGAGGTCTGCGGTCTTCTGAGCCCCGATGTGAGGCGGCGGAGCCCCCTCCGGCCCGAGCGCGCACCATGGGGGCCCCGCTCGCCGTGGCGCTGGGCGCCCTCCACTACCTGGCACTTTTCCTGCAACTCGGCGGCGCCACGCGGCCCGCCGGCCACGCGCCCTGGGACAATCACATCTCCGGCCACGGTGAGTTGGGTCGCCGCCCCCGCGGACTTCCCCATCAAACCCCACCCTGGGCCGCGCGGCTGCGACTTGCCGTCCCCGGACTCGAACCTGCGGCGCCGGTGGCGGGAGTCCGAGTGGGGGCGCCCCCTGCCAGGTCTGCGGACTGGCCCTGGCTCCCTGGCCACTCCTGCGGACGAGGGTGCACCCCGGGTGCCACCTCCATGCCACTCTCGCGGAGGGCGCCTTCCTCCCATCCTCTCCACTTGCACGGATACATATACCTCCACGACCAGCCACGGATACACAGCCACACTCGCTGCTTTCTCACACAACTCCTACCCTCGCACATCTCCAGACACCTTCTCGGATCGCCCTCACTTCTGTGCCCACTACACACACAGCAGGCGCAGCCGGAGGGCTCACACCCTGCCAGCTGGCACCCCAGCGCACAACTCTTGCCTGCCCACTTTCCTGCAGACACACTGGCAAAATACACACGTTTGTGAACACACTTTGCTCACCCACCCCTCTCTGCCCATCTGCCTTTCCCCTTTGTGGGTTTAACCCTGTAGCTGTCCTTGTCCCTTCCCTCTCTGCACCTGCCCCGCCGGGAAAGGTCCTGGGGGATAGACGAACCCGCTTCTTGAGAACTGGTAGCCTGGGCTGCAGCCACCCCATCAGGAGGGTGGCATCTTGGGTTAGTGGGAGCCCCTCGAAGACACTGAAATAGTTGGCATTGCTGCTTTCAGCTGGAGGCGTGGAAGGGGAAGAAGGAAGCCTGGAGCTTTTGTCTGCCTCTAGGGGTGGGCAGGAAGCCCCCTGCCATCCTTCTGTAGGGTACCCTCTCATCCTCATCTTTGACCATGGAGGACTGAAAGGTGGGACCTCTCAACTCAGCCACCGTGGGAGCTGGGGAGCAAGTGAGCATTCCCAACACTGGCTTACAGAATGTCAGAAGCTCCTTTCAGCCCCAGAGGAGCCCAAGTTGGCAGTAGAGTTGGATTGTCTGAGGCTGGCAGCTGCAGGGGCTCCCTCTGCCTCCGTGAGGTGGACTCCTTCCTGTACGAGGACCAGGGCATAGATGAAAATGGAGACGCTTCATCCATCCATCTCTTCCCCACAAGGGTTTCCAAGCTGGTAGGGGAGGCTGCACCCATACTGGGCAGTGTGTGACCAGGACTGGGGACAGGTTTGCACAAAGGGCAGAGAACTGGGTGATTTATTCTGATGGAAAAGAGTAAGGGCTGTGGTGGTGGGAGATCAGAGAAGGCTTTGCTGGGGTGTGACGTGTGAGTTGGAATTGCTTGGGAGAGTAAGCCCTTCTCAGGGTCTCTGCTTTTGAGGAACTGTGACTCCCTACACCCTTCTTCCTGACCAAGTTAAATAGTAACCACTCTGTATACCATTTGCACACCTTTCTTATCCCTCATCTAATTTCTACCGACCTGGCTAGAGCAGTAATAAAATAGAGGAAGGGTTATTTTGATCTTCAGTGTACAGATGGGAAAACCAAGGCTCAGAGGTAAAGGGACTTGCCCAAGGTCACACAGTGAGTAAGTGGTTGAACCAAGACTGGCCCCAGAGTCTGTTGGGCAAAGACAGTGCTTTTTCTAGGACATCCCTGTCAGGTTCCCTCCCATTCAAGGGAAACTGGGGATTCCTCCTCTCGCTCCCCTCCTGGCTCTGCTCAGTTCCTTGGCACACTTGGAACTCACACTAGGAGGGTGTTCCAAGGAAGGGCTTTCCTGAATTTTCCGTCCCTAGAGATAGAAGGACTGGGGCTCTGAGGTTTACCATTATCCCATCCCTGGAACACCAGACTGCCAGGCTGTGGGTGCCACTCTGTCATTCCTGAGGCCCCGAGGTGGCCCCCTCATCGGGAAGCAGGGTTCCCCCCTGTGTGGCAGTCTCTGCCTGCCCCCTGGTGCCAGGCGTACTTAGGGCACAGCTCTGCCCCTCTGGCTGTGTTGTCCCCATTGCACCCTGGGGAGGTCCAGCAAGGGCCCAGAGGAGGGGTTGAATGGGAAGGACACAGCACTGGGTGCAGGGGAGCCTGGGTTCTCTTGCTGACCCACCGTGCAGTTCTGGGCAAGTGAGTCACCCGTCTAGGGCTCTTTCTGTCCTTCAAGAAGCAGGGAGGCCGGACCGCTCTGCAGGGTCCAGACTGCCGGTTCCCATCACTACCAGGTTCAAAGTCACCAAGTAGTTGATGCCAAGGAGCCCCCACCGCTGCCCCTCTGCCGGGCCAGACGCCCAACACCACAGGACGGGCTCGGAGCCACTCACTTAATCACAAAAAGAAACTGTTATTAATGATAGTGAGACGCGGCGGATAAGTGGGTCATGTCTAATAAGCCGTTTGTGTTCAGGAGGAGAATACCAATTTGATAAAAGCTGTGTGTGCTGAAAAAGCCCAGAAATTGCTGTTTAGCAGATTGGAGCCCGATCGTTCCATTATTCCTGGGCTCTGCGTGTCCTCAGCTGATTCAGGAAATGTGGCTGGCTTAGGGAGGTGTCTCTGTGCCTCGGGTAGGGCTGGGAAGCTGGAAGTAGGGGCTCCTGGGGAGGAGTCCACTGACCCCAACCACTTGGTGGCTACTCTCCAAGCTCACTTCCAGCCCAGCCCAGCCCAGCCACCAGGCTAACGCCTTCCATCTGCTCGCCCCGGGGCTTGTCACAGGGAAAGCCCACGGTCAGATGGGTCCGCAAGGTCTCACTTCCCACCTTCCGGCTGCCTCCACTCAGCCCACTTCACAGAGGGGTTTTTAAATGCATAAGGAGTGATGGGGAGGGAGTGGTATCTGCCTCTTAGGGAGACATCAGGAAGCAGGAGGCAAGGGTGGTGATGGTCAGTATCTATGCTGAGTAGGTATTCAATGAATGGCAACTAATTTGATCTTTTCTGATCAGATAGGGTTAGCTCATTGCCCTGAGCACAGCACAGGTGGGAGGAAAGGGAGCTGACATTTATGAACTTCCTACTGTGTGGTAGGTGCTTCCAAACCGCTAACCAGTGTTTACTCACTAAGGCTGACATCCAACATAGGAGGAAACAAAGGTTAGAAAAGGGCCAGTGACTTGCTCAAGGTCACTGAATCTGTACAGAGAGCCGGGGAGGCAAGCCTACAATGAAAGTGTGTCTGGCAGTTCCAAACCTGCCTCCTCCAGGACAGCTGTGAGGCAGACTTGGCCAGTCACGTGATAGAACTCCTTCCCCTGCCTGCCCCTACCCCAGGGACTCCCTTCTAGTTCCACGGACAACTGGGAAAGCAGTGGGCTCCACCAAGAGGAACCAGCAGCTCAGAAAGGTGATGAGATCTTGCTGAGGCCACATACAAGTTAGAAGCAGGAAGCTGGATTAGACCTCTTCTCCAGGACTCTTCCTAGATCTTATTCACAGTAGGGGTCTGGAAGGCAGGATTTTTTTTTTTTTTTTTTTTTTTTTGGCCGCACCACACACAGGGTCTTAGTTCTCTGACCAGGGATCGAACCCATGTCCCCTACAGGGGAAGCACAGAGTCCTAACTGCAGGACCACCAGAGAAGTCCCCAGGAGGCAGGATCTTTAACGAGGATCTTTGTGGATTTCCTGCATTGCCGGCACCCAGGGAGTTTGTTAAAATGCAGATCCATTGGCCAAAATGATTGTTGAGAAGACCCGGGAATCTGCATTTTAATAAGCTCTTCAGACCAGGAGTCTCAGAGTCACTGCCTTAAGTATTCACCCAACCCAATTAGACGTGTACGGATGGGAAATTGCCTGGTACTGGGGGCTGCTGGATTGCCAGTGAGGAAGAGGTCAAAGAGGTCCTGACTGGAACGGGTATGTGGACTCTCAGGAAGCCCTTCACTGCAGCAGACATCACATCCTCCCGCCCTCGCCCTGCCACACACACACACATACACACACACCCCTAGGCCAGCACCTTCAATTATTAATACACCCCAATGCAGACAAGGATCCTGGCTTGGCCGGGCATTTGTCCATTGAGTGATTCCCTGTCCTGAGGTTTTCTGTTGCCAGGAGGGTGCAGTGGGATGCTGGGGGAGGGGGCGGGGGCCACCGGACCATTTGGCAAACAGCCCGTGCACTGAAAAATGACCCTGGCTTTCTTGCGTTCCTTCCCGAACTGTTGGTATCTCCCCATCAATAAGCTGGCTAGTTTGGTGGTTGGGAGATGGAGAAAATTGAGTGCTGTCTTCCGAAGGTTATGATGTTAAAAATGTGTTCGCCGTTGTCTCGAGTGTTGGTGATTATTCTATCAATTACGCCGGTAAACACTCCGCCCTGGGCTGAGGGTTTCCCAGCCTCCTGTGGGGATTTGGCCCTCACAAGCAGTTTTCCCCAAGTCCTTCACACCAATTGCTTTTGACACTTTGCCTATCAGCGGCTCCCTCAGCCTTTTCCCCAAGCAAGGGGAGCCGCAGGCGGCCAGCAGGACTGGGAATTCAACTCGCTGCCAACAGCAGGCGTGTTGGGGCAAGTCTCCTGGTGACAAGTAAGTGGGCAGGGTCCAGGGTGTGGGGAGAGTGGTCCTCTCCCACCCGCCAGCCACCAGGGCAGGAGGTGGAGCATGTAGAATGAATGAATCACTGAGGCTTAGGCCAAGCCGGCAGGGCCTTTGAGGCCATCTTCTACCCATTTCATGAAGGGGAAAATCAAGGCCTCGGGCAAGAGAACGTGCACCCAGATTGCCCGGGAGGTTAGTGCCTGGCTTTGGGGATCACCTGACCCACCTCTGTACAGAAAGAGAGTGAGGAGTCTTCCTTGGTGGTCCAGTGGTTCAGATTCTGAGTTCCCAATGCAGAGGGCCTGAGTTCAATCCCTGGTTAGGGAACTAGATCCCACATGCTGCAACCAAGAGTTTGTATGCCACAAGGGTTCGCATGCTGCAGCTCGGACCTGGCACAGCCGAATAAATAAATACTAGGAAAAAAAGAGAGAGAGATAGAGAATTACACGGAAGTAGATGTATAGAGTTTTAAATGGCATTGTCTCATTTAATCCTCATAAGAATCCTAAGGGGAGGGGACTTCCCCTGGCCTGATCGTATTCATGAGGAACCTGAAATTCCGTGAGGTTAAAAGGGCGGCCCAAGGTCACACACCTAGCAAATATTGGACCTCTGATGGGTCCCATGTTCACAATGCTGTTGTGTCCCAGAGAGGAAGGAGAGGCCATTGGCCCCATGATGATGACCTCTACGTTCCACGCCCAAGCTGTGCAGCAGTGGACCTGGCCACCCCCAGACCAGGACGTGCTTGGTGACTTTCTAGCTTCTGTCATAGGTTGAGAAAATCAGATGGGTAAGGAGAGTGGGTACGTGATGTGAACAGTGACATCGATGCCCTTAGGAGAGGTAGGTGTCAGAAAGAAGGGAAAAGGGACATGAAGCAAGCCCGCCTCCTGGTGCTCAGCCATGACCTTGGACTTTAGGGACTGAACCAGCTGTTGAGGCCATTGTGGGAAGAGTATCTCAGCTCTGAGGGAGTTTGGGGCCAGCTGTGCACATGAGAACTGGCATCTGGGCACTCTCACCACCCCCACTGTAATAACTGGGGCTCCATGGTGGGAGCGGGTCGGAGTCCCTCGGGTCCTGGTACCTGCCACAGTGCCCAGCCCAGGGAGACGGCAGGGAGTGACGGAGGGGGTGGCAAGGAGGGTAAGGCAGAAATCTAAGATCTGAATTTAAACTTCTGTTCATGCCAAGTCAGTGTCATTTTAAACATTCACATAATTTTAATTTCATAAGAAATCCATGTTATTAGTAGAAAAATCTCAAAACCCGAACCCCCTCCTCATCCTTACTGACCACAACATGGGCATCTGGGATGAGTAAGGCTGATTACCTCTTGCAATGGGTAGACTCCCAGGCCCAGCTCCTTGGGGTGCATATGAGATGCTTCAGCCCTGATGTAGAATATAGCCTCTTCTCCCAGCCCCCAGTGGGATTCTTCCAATGGAAAAGGGGGCCATGGTCTCACTGGGGGACTAAATCCACTCCTTTACCAGCTGGGGCCCCCAGGATTGCTCTGGCACCTGCTGCTATGGAGAAGGGAGTGGGGATAGGGGGTGGGCAGAGGGGCTGCTGCTGTTCCGGGTCCCCCTGTCCACTGCTGTGTCCCCTCCCCTCCCTTGAAGCCAGCAGAGGACTCAGGTCCACCATCCCCTTCTTCAAGAAGACCCCAGCTCTCAGCAAGATTGGGTCCTACCTGAGAGATGGTTTTAGGCAGAACACAGACAAACCTCTTACATTTTAATAGATACGCAGTTATTTTAATGTGGATTGGAAAAATATAACCAGCACATCAAAACTGCGATTTCACAGATATGATTGCTTAGAATGAGCCTAACAGGGATATTAAAACATAGTGAGTTCGTTTATAGAAAAGCATGATGGACATAATAGTATAGGTGGTACACTGATGCATTTATGTGTGTGGGTCACCAGCCTGTAGGCCACCCCCTCCCACCTCATACTCCTACTCCTTGCACTGGGACCTACTGGCCTAACAGGGCTGCAAGATCATTCATTCATTTCTTCCTTCATTCAACAAATATCTCAATAGTTGAGAACCTGCCATGGACCAGGCTCTTTTAGCCACTGGGGACATACCAGTGAAGAAGACAGGGCTCTTGCTCAAACGACTAAACTTGTAAAATATATTTAAGTGTAAATTGCAATGAGTTAAGGAGCAGAAATGATGTTCAGCCTGGAGAAGGGCACTTCCTCCTAGAGCAATGAATGTACCAAGAGTGAGCTCCCTATCACAGGAGGTATGCAAGCTGGACCAGTTATTAGCTGGGGGTATCACAGAGGAGAAGCCTGCCTCCTTTCCCAAATGAGCAAAGACTGGTGAAGTGGGCAGGAGCCAGAATACAGTGGGTGTTAATGAGATGTGTCACCCAGCAGTTTAGTGGTAGGGCGAGGACAAGGGCTGAGTTGGGTAGGGCTCCCAGCACTGAGGAGGCCTGGTCCCACACTGGGGACATGGTAGGGGTAGGGGCCTTCGCTGCTCCCAGTGTTAAGAGGTTAGGGTAGAGATTCCTTTATCATTTCTGCTCCCACTTAAAATGCCTGAATTGGGGCGAGGAGTCAGACCTGGGTTTTTATCCACCCTCCCCCTGCCTCTAGCTTCTGGGTGGCTTGGCAGGTCTTTGCCCCTCCTCTGGGCCTCATTTCCCCACCTGAACAGTGCCGAGTTCTCCTAAGCTCTAAGCATCTAGAACACCTCCATCTGTATCCTCCCAACTGCTGTCCTCTGTCCTCCAATCAGCAGGTGAGGATGGAGCCAATGGTGGCCTGGCATTCATCTGGCACCTGGCGCTTAGCTCTCAGTGGCCTTCCAGGCTCTGAGCCAAAACACCAGCCAGGCCTCACAGGGGATTTTCTCTGTGCCTGCCCCTTCCCCACCTCCTCTCATCCAGTCCTCACTTGTTCTGTGCAGAGGGCACTCCCATTTTACAGATGAGGACACTGAGGCTTGCGGGGGCAGACGGTGATGCGACTTGCCTGAGGACATGCAGATGTTGGATGGCTGAGCCAGGCCTGAGCCCAGCTTGCAGCTCTTAACCCGCTCATCTGTCCTCTGCTGGTTGCCAAACCAGCTGGGCTTGTGGGCTGGTGTTTTGTTCCGCAGCACGCCCTGGATTCATGGGATTCTCTCAAGATCCTTGATGCCAAAAGGCTGAGAAGGCCCAGTCTGGCTGAAAGAGCCCGGGGCTGAGAGTCTAGGGTCTTGGATCCAAGTCTGGCATCATCAGTGGGGAGCGGTGGGAGTAGGCTCATGCCTGCCTGGATTCTACGGAGGTTACTGTTTCTGTCTGAGCCGGAGTCTGGAGTGAATGCTTGGGTATTTGCTCATGTGTGACTGGAAGAGCTGTGGCAGTGGGGAGGAAGGGGCCTGGGTGGTCCTTTGTCGAACTGGCCTAAGGGGCCAGGCAGGTGCCCTCTGCCTTTGCATCAGATCCAGCCTCCCCAGCCCCCTCCAGGCAGATGCCCTTAGGATATGAGGTGTGGAGGCTCTGGAAGCATCTGGAAGGTTAGAGCTGGAGCCAGGAGGGGGGCCTCGCTCAGAGCCATCAATTAGGGGGCTGGCAGTGCCCATCGGTGCCACATGCTCACCTGCTTCTCTTCCTCCGAATCTCTTTCTATGGGTTTGTCTCTCTCAATCCCTATCTCTGTCTTTCGATCTCTCTCCATCTTTCTTTGTCCCTTTCCCTGTGTCTGCTCCGTCTCCTTCCTCCCTCTTCTCATCTCTCCCACCTCAGTCTGCCCTTTCCCTCTCTCTCTGTACACACACACACACACACACTCCTCTCTTAAGATGACATCTCAGGCTTACCTGTGTACAGATTCTTTGTATCACAGTGACACCCACACAGAGCAGGCACCCAGGAAATGCCGGTTGAATGAACGAAACAAATAAACAAGTGAATGACCACATGGGGAAGCTACAAGGGGCACTGGACCCTGTCTAGACTAATGGTTCCTAATTTTTTGGAGGTCACGATCCTCTCGAGAGTTGGACTGGTTGATGAAAACTGGGTCATTTCCTCAGAATAATACCACATGGTTTGGTCCAGTGTCAGGGGAGCTTGTTGAGGGCCCCCAAAGCCCACTTGTGGTCCTCGGAGGAAGCAGCCTTCATGTCACGGGGCCGGGGGTCGGGGGGTGACTGAAGTTCCGGGCTGGTCCCAGGACATGGCCAGGCTCTGGAGTCCTTCCCCTACCCCTGGGGACTGTTCTGTGTTGTGACCTGCGGTGGCCTCCGAAGAAGCTTCACTCCATTTCCCCGGCAGGTCCTTGGTGAGTGTCTGCGGGGGTGAGTTTAGGGAGACATATGGAGGACATTCAACCAGAGGTGAAAGCCCCAGAAACAGGGCAGGTGAGCCACGGAGGAGGGAGGTCTCAGGGGGTTTCCCAGCGAGAGTGATTGCTTTATCCCAGTGCAGTCAGGGAAGACCTCCTGGGGGGCAGTGGGCACCTTCTCTGCCTGCATCCAGGGACCATCAGGGCCAAGAGGAGACTCTGGTGGTCGGCAGGGAGCCCTGCCTGACTGGGTCTGGCAGGGGCTTCATTTGGAGGGGCCTGCGGGTGTACCCGGAAAAGCAGGCTGTGACTGGAGGTGCTGAAACTAGGCTGGGGAGGGTTGGTTTTGATCCCCAGGGCAGAGGCAAGCCTGGAGGGTCTCTGAGTGGTAAAGGCACAGGGCGTGGCTGGCCTGTGGGGGTGCGAATGGGGGCTTTAAATAGGTCTTAGAGGTTGTAGGGGCTAATGGAGGAGGAGAGGCTGTGGGGAGAGGGGCTGAGTTTCTGGGCTCATAGGATGCAGGGGCTGGTTTTTAAGTGCCCAGGGATTAATGGGAATGTGGGCTTGAAAGGAGACGGGAGCCGGGTGTCTGGTTGTGTGTGTGTGTGTGTGTGTGTGTGTGTGTGTGTGTGTGTGTGTGTGAGTGTGTGTGTGTGTGAGTGAGTGTGTGTGTGTGTGTGTGTGTGTGTGTGTGTGAGTGTGTGTGTGTGTGAGTGAGTGTGTGTGTGCCCCCGCGCGAGTGTAGAAGTACGCTGGCTTCCTTTCTTGAACACACGAGCTCCTTCCTCCTCAGAACCTTTTCCCGAGTGATTTTCTCCCCTTGGCAGGCTCTCTTCCTTCCCCTCCTGCCTTGTGGTTCTCTCTGCTTCACAGAGAGGCCCGTGACCCCCTGTCTGAACCCCGTCACAGTCACCCCGGCAGGCACCTCAGATACCCATCAACACGCTTGTCTTGCCCAGGAGGAAACGGGGCGGGAGGGGCTTAGAGAGATGTCAGAGCCTCACACCGAGTTCAAAACGAGGGATCGAGGCCCCAGACTTGTTTTCCCCCAGCCTGGCGTGTTAAGGGTGTCTCTTGGGCTGAGGGGAATCTTAACTGCACCCCCCCTTTCTCAGAAACCTCAGGCTCGGTTCCAGCTGAGGGTGGGGAGGGAGAGAGCAGGCGGCAGGGTGTCTGTTTTGCTTTGTGAGGTTTTAAAAAAATCATTTCCGACCTTAGAGGCGGCTGCAATTACAGCTGGCTGGCTGGGGAGCTGTTTGCCGCCTGTCATCGGCCCCAGGAAAGGGTCCCTAATGGAGGCCCGGCGGCCAGAGCACATGGTAGTGGAAATAGTGCTCAAAACAAAGCCACGCTAATGGTCTCAGGCAGGCAGATGAGAGGGAGGGGGTGGACAGGCTGGCTGATGGCTGGGCTCTGGGGGCAGGGGCCCTGAGACTCAGCGGCTGGTCTCCTCATGTCCCCCAGAGACCACAGCAGTGGTCACTGAACTCCACGTAGGCACTGGGTGCCCCCAACCCCATCCCAGCTCTGCTGCCTTCTATTAAATCCCCTCCCAGGCAGAGAGAACGGTAAGTGCAAAGGCCCTGGGGTAGGACAGAAGCCCTTCAGTTAGGGCTTATTTGTTTCTAGAATAGTCATTGGGTTTAAAGGCTTCCCTAAAGGCCAGTCTTCTAGGTGAGGGAAAAGGTGGTGGGAGCCTTTGGGAGGTGAGGCTGGAGCAAGGCCCCCACCCCCAGAGAGGCAGCAGGAATAGCAGCCACCAGGATAATGCTCTGTGGAGCCTACCATGTACCAGACATTTATAGGTATGTGTGATCCCCTCAAGTCCCCGCAATACCCATTTTACAGATGAAGAAACTGGGGTTCAGGGTTTGGTTGACCTCTGGAAGTACAGTTGGGTTTCAAATCCCGGTCAGCTTGACTCCAGAGCCCACATATTTACTGCTGCAGTCTTGGATTTCTCAGACACAGTTGGGCAGTTAGGAGAGACTGGGGTGGGGGCAGGAACTGGGTCCCAAGGGGAGCTGGGTGTGACTGGGCCAGTCCCGGCAGAGATGGGGTGGAGGGGGGGCAGGATAGCCACTCTGCTCTCTGCCCCTGCCTTCTGGGCATCCCCAGAAGCTCTGCTCCAAAGCGTCCCTGGGTGTGCTGCCTCAGTTTCTTTCCTCCTATTGGTCTCTGCACCTGGCTTTCAGGTACCCCCATCTCTGCCACTCTCTTGCTCTGTCCTGCATGGTCCTGGCCTCCCTCGCTCAACTCTGGGTGCTTCCAGGCTTTTCTTTCCCCTTCTTGGTGGATCTGGGAAGCTTCTCTCTGGGGCTTTGGGGTGACCTCTCATTCTATGGCTGACGCAGCCTCCCTGTGCCTCCTCCATCCACAGCCCCTGCCATCTGTGACAAGCATTAAGAATGGGTGTGCACCTGGACTTTGAGCTCAGACTCTCTGGCTCAAGTCCTGGCCCCGCCCTTCCCTGCCAACCTCTCTGAGCCTCACTAGCCATCAGTGCAGTGGGTGGCTCACCTCACCAGCTTCACAGGATGTGCAGGTGAGGGTGAGAAGAAATGGTACCTGCACGGCCATCAGCCTGCATCCCATCCCTGGCTCCCTGCACGCCCCCACACTTGGTTTCTCCCTCCCAAGCCCTTTCATCCCCTGTGGCCTAGATGTGTGGGAAGAGGAGGCGGGAACTCCACTGGGGAAACCTGCTCACCTTCCACAATCCTGCAAGTGCCAGAAAATTTCCACTCTCCTTAAATCTCCCCAGATTTGTAATTCCACGGCTGTCTCCTTCAATATGCACTGGTGGCCTTGGGAGGTACCCTGCCCCCAGCCTGCCAGCCCTGCTATGTGGGGGCTGCCTGGCAGGGGGCCTGGGCAAGTCCCCACCCTTTCTGTGCCTCAGTTTCTTCATCTGAAGAAGAGGAGGGTGACAGTGGCTGCTTCCCAGGTTGTGCTGGGGATTCTGTGAGATACTTCATTAAAGAAACAACTCTATAAAAAGGAATAAAATCTGATAATAAGCTACAATATGGACGAACCTAAAAAACATTATGCTGAGTGAAAAAAGCTTGTCCCCGAAGACCACATATTCTATTATTCCGTTTATGTGAAATATCCAGAATAGGCAAATCCATAGAGACAGAAGGCAGATTGGTGGTTGCCAGGGGCTGGGGGAAGGGAGAGTGAATACTTAGTGGGTACTAAGAGTTTCCTTTTGGGAGGATGAAAATGCTGTGGGACCAAATAGACATGGTGGCGGCACAACTTTGTGACTATACTAAATGCCCTTGACTTGTACACTTTAAAATGGTTAATTCTATGTTATGTGGATTTCACTTCAATTACCACTAAATAAATAAATAAAAAGGAAACATTTTTATAAGGACATACTTGGAGTCAGACACTCACTTTATAAAAATGCTAATGGATTTACTCCTTACAACAAGGGCATAGATGTAAACAATAACTGATTCCCTTTGCTGTATAGCAGAAACTAACACCACATTAGCAACTACAAGAAAAATTCATTTTAAAAAACTTACATCAGCCTCTGAAGTAGTTACTATTATTATCCCCATTTACAGATGGGGAAACTGAGGCACAGCATCCTTAGGCACTTAAGTGTTAGCGGTTTTAATTGTTTTTGGATGGGCAATCAGCCGGGGCTGTGCAGGGACCCCACCTAGGTCAATGTGCTAGCAGTGAGTGGATGTTGAGGCTCTACTGTGTCCAGAACACTGAAACAGGCTCTTCACCTGCACAGTTCATGTAATCCTCAAAATAAGCCTTTAAGCAATGACACAGGTGGGAAATGAAGCCCAGAGAAGTGAAGCAACTTACACAGTGTCACACAGCAAGAAAGAATGGAGCCACATCTTAGGGAGGGGAACTGGTGTGGCAATAATACAGGCTCTGGAGTTTCCTGGAACTTGGGTTCACGTCCTCGCCCTACCACTTACTGGCTCTGTGCCCTGTGATACATAGTCCTCTGTCCCTGAGTGTTAGATTTTTTATCTGTGAAAAACCATAAGATTGTTGTGAGGATTATAGATTGTGCCCTGCAGTGGGCTTGGACTCGTGAAAAGGGCTCTGTCGTATGGATGAAAAGGCATCTACATCTGTAAATCCTGGACTTCACCTGCCCCCAGTCCCTGTTTTTCCTCTGGGTCCTCTGCCCCCTTTGCCAACACATCAGCCCTCCAGTGTGCAGAGCATGGTCTGAAGAGCCTGAGGCTGCAGAGATGAAGGCAGCCTCCAATTGGATGGGATGGAGGCCCTTGACGAGGGGTTTGCCGCATGCCAAGTAAACAGCTCCCCACCAAGGACAACATTTCTTTGATGTCTCCTGTTTCATCCAAAATACATGAGTTCTGTATTCCATGCCATAATATATTCATGTTTGTTTTAATACAAAAGTAATGTTCTTTTCCCATTTGTGGGGTCACAGAGGGATGGGAAGGAAACTGATGCCTCAGAAAGTCACTTCCAAAGCCTCAATACAGCCAGAAGGGAGCCCTCCATTCATTTCTTTGGTCATTCATTCTACCAGCACGCATTCAGGCATCCTCGTTCCTAAAACAGATGTTAGTCCTCCCAACACGCAAGACACAGGGAACCTTCTGGCAAATCAGACAACGATGCTGCCCCATATAGGTGAGTGGAAAGCTTTCAGGTCTATGGGCCAGAGTGAGCAAGGTCCCGGAGGTGCTAACTAAAGATGAATCGTGGGCCTGGACCAGTGGCCAAGGCAGCCAGAGCCGGTGACAGTGGTGGAGGTGGCTGCCCACTGATGGGCACGCATCAGCTGGTCCTGCATCCCATGCCCTGCTGATCAAGAAGAAAGTCTCTTCCCGGTGCCGCTCTGAATTTAACACCCATCTCTCACCCATCTCCCCTGTTAATGAGAGGAAACAGGGACGGAGGCTCATAGCCTTCAGCAGGCAACCTTCCCTGGCTAGAATTTACAAACGCTGTTTGGTTTTCATAGTGTTTATTTTTACTGTTACCCTCTCTTTATGGCAAGTGATGCTGATTTTCCATTTATGGCAGTAATAAAAGTCTCCTTTTAAGTGGAATTTATTTAAGTAAAAAAGAGAAAGATGCTTTGAAAATAAATATTAAGTAAATAATAGTGCAGGTGGTACAGGGATCCTGCAGAAATGGTAAAGTGGTCCCCAAAAGGTTGGACTTGGGGAACTCTCTTTCCTATGTCCTTTCTGGCCCCTGAGCACCCCTGGCTATGCTAATCTCCTCAGTGTTCAAGTCCAACCTGTCCCCTCTTCCCAGAAGCCTTTCCTCTCTGAGGACGTGCGCCTCCATCCAGAGCTTCTGCATACACTTGTGTGCCGCACATCTCTGGAGGGCACTAGGATTCCTGGCTCTCTGAATGGTGCACACCCTGAACAACCAAACATGCTGATCCAGGCTCAGTCCCAGCTCTTGTCCAAACAATAATTACTGGTCTGTGTGTTTGTAGCTCCTGCAGAATATGTGCCCCTTGAGGATCAGGGCCTGGCCTGAGCACCTTGGGAAGCTCAGCACAGGGACTGGCCCAGGGTACGCATCCATGAAAGCTGATCTCTCATTTCTTCTGCTGGGAGGACTTGAGTCCCCACCTCAGGCCCAGGCCCCCATCATCCCAAGAAGGCACACTCAGTTCCTCAAACTTTTGTACAAAATGCACTCCCTGTCACTTCTTTTTAATATTATTATAATTATTTTGGTTTCTCCGGGTCTTAATTGCAGCCCTCGGGATCTTTAATCTTCATTGATGCGTGTGAGATCTAGTCCCCGAGCAAGGATTGAACCCAGGCCCCCTGCACTGGGAGCATGAACACTTAGCCCCTGGACCACCAGAGAAGTACCCTCCTCTTCACTTCTTGAGAAGAGGAAACCTATCCACTCCAAGATGAAACAGCCCCTGTGATCTTGATCCCTTTTGCTGCGGGCTGCCTGCCTGAGGCAGGGGGCTGCCCAGGAGGAAACGGAACCCTTGGGTGTCCCCCCCACCCCAGGCCCATCACAGAGCAGACATTCTGCACCCATCCCCACCAGGCTTCTCATTCCCCGGAGGCTTTTTCATTCCACTTCTTTAGGTTTTCCTCTTATGGACATTGTACATCCCCTAATTTCAGGAGCTCTGAGAGAGTCTCATCTGAGATGGAGCTTCCCAAACAGCGCTCCCTCTGCAGTCCTTTTCCCTGTTCTGCCTCCCAGCTGGGAGTTCAGAAGGCTCTGAGCTTTTCTGACCCCATGTCACACACCCTTTTGGCCCCAGCACTCTGCTGAGCTGGGCACAGAGCAGGCTTTCTGGAAATGGCCCCCAGTGACTCTCACTTTCTAGAGCTGCAAGAGGAGAAGGGGTGAGAGAGGACTCAGGTTTGGGTTGGGAAATTCCACAGTCAGCCTTGGGGATTGAAATCTGACTTTGCCTCCTTAGGAATGGAGCCTGAGTAGTTCCCTCCGTGAACAGGGGCTGATAATAAATAGCATCAAGTAGCTCAGTCAGCAAAGCATCTGCCTGCAGTGAGGGAGACCTGGGTTCAACTCCTGGGTCGGGAAGATCCCCTGGAGAAAGAAATGGCAACCCACTCCAGTATTCTTGCCTGGAGAATCCCATGGACAGAGGAGCCTGGCGGGCTGTATAGTACATGGGATCGCAAGAGTTGGACCCGACTTAGTGCTATCTTTTCTTCTTTCCTTTTTCTCTGGGAGGATGAAGTGGGGTCCTGTTTAGAGTGTCTGCCACATAGAGGGGTTCCCTTCAACACCGGGGCAGGGGACTGTCCCCAGTGGCCCCCAGGCTCTCTGAGCCTCAATTTTCCCACTTGTAATAAAGAGACAGTGACCCCTGTCCAGAAGGTCGGTGTGAGGATTATTGGGGACACACATCTCAACTTTCTGGCTCCTTATGGGCCTCCAGTCAGAAGATCACCCCACAGGGTTGATGGTGATGGTCCTTGGGCCTCAAGGGTAGGCGAGCTGGGGACCCCTCTTGGAGCTTCAGCCTTTCTTTATTGCCCTGTTCACCCTGGGTCACATTTCACATGACAACTTGGTGCGTCATCACAGGGAGCCTCCAGCTTACCTGTCAGTTTGCTGGGAAGCCCCTTGGCTGGACCCAGTGGGCCAGACTGGGCTTGGGCATTGGTGGTCATGAGGGCCAGAGGAAGGTAGGGTGGGTCTGTGGGGGCCCGACTCAGGACCTCCCTGGTTGCCTGTGTCCATACATCCTCGCTCATGGGTGCTGTCCCTCAAAACACTAATCTGGCACACAGTAGATGCCCAGTAAATGTTGGGTGGGTGAATGATGGGATGAATGAATGAATGGATGATGTCTACGTCTCGTTTTTTTCCTTCAAGTGTCTAACAAGTCTCTTTAAGTTTTTGTCTAACCTTCCTTTCTCACTTCATTCAGCACATGCCCATCAGTACCGCCTGCATGCCTCCTCTATCCCGGGCAATACGGAGCCCTGCCCTGGGGGAGCTTCCAGTTTGAGGGAGACACAGACACCCTGATTAATACCTGCCATATAACACAGGCCAGTGGGGCAGCAAATGGAGGACTCAGAGACCATCGCGAGCATCAAGAAGGGCTTCTGCCCTAGCCCAGGGAGAGAGGGCATCTCCAATCAGAGGGTCACTTATGAGCAGGGATTCCAGTAACTGTGCAAAGCTGGGCCTCAAGGGAGATACACACACATGGCCCAAGGGCAGGAAGGGCTGAATTGGGTTCTGGGCGGGGCCAGAGCTAGAGGCTTCGGATTCTCAGCCTGGGAGTCTGACTTTGACCCTGCGAGCTGGCAGTTTCTCAGTGGGGCATCCCAGGCGTGGGTACCTTCTGGAGCTCCCTGCTGATCCTCCAGGGCAGGGAAGATGGCTCCTTTCTCCGTCTTTCACCAGAGCCACTGTGTATGTTTTGTGTGATAGGAGAATATTCATTGAATACCTACGATGTGTCTGGCATCACTCTAACTGGCAGGGTGCGGCAGTAGACAAAACAGACCAAAATCTCCTGCCTTTGAGGGGCTCACACCCTGAGTGGAAGAGGGACAGTACATGAGAGACCTTACGTGAGAATGTAATATATTAGTAAGCAGTAAGGAAAAATATGAGGGAGAAGAGGACAGGGAAGATACAGGAGGTGACATTTGAGCAAAGACTTGAAAGAAGTGAGAGGCCCCATGGATATGGGGGCAGGGAGAGCATTCTAGACACAAGTGCAGGGAAATTTTTGTTGAAAACCATTGCGGTAGAGCTGGGAAGCCACAGGAAGTGGTTTTGTTTGTTTGTTTGTTTTGTTTAAAAAAAAACAATTGTAAAATACTGATAATGTAAAATTTACCATTTCAACTATTTCTAAGTGTACAGCTCAGTGGCACCAAATATATTCAGATTACTGTGACCATCACCACTATCCACTTCGGGAAATGTTTCATCATCCCAGAGTGAAACTCTGTAGCCATTAAACAGTGATGCCCCCCAGCCTGCTCCCCCAGCTCCAACAGCCACCATTCTGCTTTCTGTCTTTACGAGTCTGACTGCTCTAGAAATCTCATAGAAGTGGAATCATACAGTATTTATCTTTTTGTGACTGGCTTATTTCACTTAGCCTAATGTCCTCAGGGTTCTTCCTTGTTGGAGGAGATGTCAGAATCTCCCTTTTTAAGACTATAATATTCCATTGTATGGAGAGACCACATCCTGCTTATCCATTCACCACTGGAGGTTTTAAGCAAGCAGCAACTCAGTATTTTCCCAGCAAGAGATTGGACCTGGGACAGAGATACCCCAGGGGCCACACTGGTTCTCTGTGCTCTGCCCTCTTTGTCTCTCTTTAGCTCCAGCTCTGCCTTGGTTCCCCTGACAAGGAGCTGCCCGTGCCACCAGTCTCCCTGGGGAATCCTAGCTCCAGCAAAGATTGATGAGTGGCCTGGGGGCCAGTCCCTGCAGGCTTCCTGGAAGAAGCAGTCTTAGTTCAGAAACGTGAAGACTGGAAAGGCAGAGAGGGTTGTGCAGAGGGAGACCTGGGGCTGGACCAGAGAGTCTGGAATGAGGAGCCTGAGCTCAGAGATGGAGGGACATGGGGACTGGGCTAGCGTTGCCTTGGTCAACATGCCTCCTTGGGACCTGCAGGGATGTCTTTTGGGAGCAAATGAGGAAGGAGAGTACAGGACTGATGGATGAGGGATGTCATGGTCCAGTGTGAGTGAAATACAGATGCTGCCTCCACTACATAATCTGATGAAGCTACAAAGAAGCATCTTTAAACATCTTCCTGGAGATGGTAGGATTTTGAACTATAAACTGAGAGAAGGGAGTGCTTTTCCTTGAGCACCTACTATGTGCCAGGCATGAGGCATATGTTGCCTTGTGCAACTCCCCTTATCCTCTCATTCTCCCCATTTTTCAGCTAAAGAAACTGAAGCTCAGAGAGGTAAAGGGGCTTGTCCAGGTCACACAGCTAGGAACTCAAGGAAGCAGGATTTCAGATCCATGCCAGAGGCCAAGCGCTAGATGTTTGTACTGAACCAGGGCATGAAAGGTTAGGAAGGAGGTCAGGGTCCCACTCTTTAAGGGCGGGTGAGATCTTCCAGGTCATCTCCTGTCTTTTCCAGAGCCAGACTTAGTGACTCTGGCTGTAGCCACAAGCTGTTTCCTGCAGATGATGCCCGATAACCAGGCCCGGGGTTAATTAATACATCACTCCCCCAATTAAAAACAGAAAGGAAGGAGATGTTGCATTCAATCAAGCCCCTTTCTCCTTCTCCTGCAGAATCCTAATTTGTGGACAGTGGTTTTAATTGTCTTCCCAGTGTGCCCAGCCTTGCTCAGGGCCCCAGTGCTGGAGAGGACAATCACATCCTTCTCAAACATCTATAATTATACCAGCCTCCTTGGCTGAGAGGAACAGGGAAGAGTGGGAGGAAGTCAAAGAGGAGAGATGATTTGAGCATCCCAAACTCAGTAAGGATGCTGACGTGGAGGTGGGGTAAGGGTCTGAGATGCTAGAGGGAAGGAGGTGGTAGGGTGAGGGGACTGGGAAGAGGGTTATAGGAACATGGTCTAGAAGTTATGGGCTGCCACTCCTGAGTGCTCTAGAGCTGGGTTCATATGTAACCACTTACTCTGGGGCCTTGGGCAAGTCACTTAACCCTTCTGAGCCTCGATTTTCCCATCTGAAAAATGGGGATGATAACGATCACACTTTCCCCGTAGCATCCTGATAGGAGCATGAGAAAATGTGTGTAAAGAGCTTGGCAGAAGGCCTTGTTAGAGATGATGATCTCTAACAAATATGGAATACTAACAAGCACTCCATATTTGTCAGAGATCATCATTGTCATCATCAAAATTAAGGTGGACCACCTTCTGGCCTCTGGTGCTGATGCCGAGTCCTCATCACAGAATTAGCAGAGGGAGCAAGAACCTCTTGACAACTAAAGCTGCCCACCTTCAGTGGAGGCAAGAGGAGCTGAGCTCCCCGTCTCTGGAGGTGTGCAAATGGGACACAGAAGTGTGGAACCTGGTGGCTGAACTTGACCTGATAATTCAGACCAAATTCTGATGGGAGCTGATGGACCCCCAGGGTCTTGGTCACACCTGCTGGTCAGACCCTAAGTTCAAAATCCAGCTCTGTGTGTATCTTGAACAAATGATGTCACCTTTCTGAGCCTTGCTTTCATCATCTGTCAAATGGGAGTGAGTGGATTAGAAACTGTTAGAGACAATTTCAGCATCATGCTAGTAGATGCTCCTTAAAAGGTATGATTAATATTATTATTATTATTATTTAAACAAAGCTCCCTGGTTTCCCCTCCTCCCTCTTTGGTTCACGCTATCCTTCTCCACCTCTGCTTATTGGTATTTACCCCTCCTTCAGGGTGCAGCTGAAGGGCCAGGTCACCTCCTCTTCCCCCAGAGTCCCCTCCTCCCCCAAGTGGAAGGGACCCCTCCCCTTCCCAGTGCCCAGGCCCTGGCTCCCTTGGGGTTGTCTGAGCTGGTGGAGATCTCAGACTGTGAGGACTAACCCTACTGTATAGAGGAGCAAAGTGAGGGTCAGAGAAGGGGAGAAATTTTCCCAAGGTCACACAGCAAGTTTGGCAGAAACAGGCTCAGTCCCTCCTCGCCAGCATCAAGTCCTGGCACTCACCTACATGTGGCTTCTCCCTTCAGGGAGGGGGTTCTCTGGAGTGGGGCCCGAACAAACGCTCATGTTGCTGCTTCTGGAATATGGAGACTCAGATATGCCATCAAATGCCTAGAGCCTCGACTTCCCCACTTGTCCTGAGAACGCATTGCCCCTTTCATCACAAAGGATGGAGCCAATGGGATCCTGAGGGGGCCTCATTCAACCCACCCAACCATGTGCCTCCTGGCAGGGTCTGAGGGGGTCAGAGAGAAGCAGAGCGAGGGACCAGAGCCCCCTGTGGGGAGGGAGAGCTGGTGCCCGCACCTACAACCAACTCTCCTTGCTCCCAGGAGTTCTCAGAGCAGATTGTCCCTCCATCGTCCCAGCCAGGGCCCCTTCCCACTTAGGCTCAGGACTACCTGGCCCACCTGGGGCTGGTGGGGGTGGTGGGGAACAGCACCTCCTCTGGGAAGCCTCCCTTGATTGCCTCAGGCCGGGTGAAATGCCTCCTTGGTACCAGCCTAGGCCTTTACACTCAGAATAAAACAGACTCCCCACCCAGCCTCGCAAGAAGGCTCCTCCTCAAGACTTTCCAGAACACAACACTGGGGACTGTTCCTTTATAAGAAAGGGTCCTACCACCCAAGAGTTTTGAGTTTTGTGGGGAAGAGCATGGCCTTGGGAGTCAGACAGTGCATGTGTGCGTGTGTGTGCTAAGTCCTTTCAGTTGCATCCGACTCCATGCAACTCCATGGACTGTATCCCACCAGGCTCCTCTGTCCATGGGTTTCTCCAGGCAAGAACACTGGAGTGGGTTGCCAGGCCCTCCTCCAGAGAATCTTCCTGACCCAGGGATTGAACCCATGTCTTGCATCTCCTGCACTGGCAGGCGGGTTCCTTAACCACTAGCATCGCCTGGGAAGCCTGGCCTGGGTTCAAATCCAGGCTCCACTGTGTGACCTTGGAAGGGTTCCTGCCCTACGCTAGGCCTGGGCCGCCTCCTCTAAGCAGTGGGGAGCTGAGGCTGGCAGAGTTACCACCTGCCAGGATGCCCGCCATACATGACAACTGACCACTGGGAAGGTGCCTGGCCTAAATTGAGATGTGCTGTAATCATGTAAAATGTATGCAGGATTTCCAAGACTTAGCACAAAAAAGATGTAAAATTTCTCATGAATAATTTTATACATGTTGAAATAATTTTTTGATATCTTGGGTCAAATAAAATAAATGATTAAAATTAATTTCATCTCTTAAAATTTTTTTTTTCTTTTCTGTTACTTTAAAAAACATGGCGACAGGTAATTGAAAATTCCCTCCCAGCCTTGGTGCGGGGCTGGCATTCCGTGTCTGTTGGACAGCGCCCTCTAGAGGAAGATTACTGGGATGCGGTTGGGGGAGAGGGGCTGTCGTGCTGGGGGTGAACGAGGGCCTGACCTTGGCCACCCGTGGCTGCCGAGTAGCCCTGGGCCAGATTTCTGCATCAATAAGAAGAGCTGGTGGATCAAGGTCAGGGTTTTCAGCCAGTTGGAGGGCCTGTGGGCAGGGGAGGCTGAGTGAAGGCAGATGGAGGCCAGCCCCACCCCAGGTCACCCTGATGGAAACCCCACCCAAGGGGGTTCCTTGGGGAAACCCATTGCTGCCCTGTCTTCCACTCGTGAAACCCACATGTACCGTTTCCCATCCTCCTGTGGGACGGACTCCCCCAGCCCTGGGAGGAGAAGTGCCGTGGCTGAGTCACACAGCCCAGGTTCCAGGGCTGGCTCTGCCCTTCCTAGCTCTATGATCCTGGGGGTGGGGGGTGGGAGGTGCTGCTGGTAGGGGGAGCAAGCCCGTCTCCACACAGTAGCTCTGGATCCCCTTTCTCCACTGGCAGGAGGGAAGGTGGTGGTTATTTTCTGATTCCCATGGCTCAGGCAGGGTTACCTGGAGGCGGTCACAGCAGGGTCACTCCCACTATCTCTTGGCCAGGAAGGTCACACTGTCAGTTACCTCGGATCCAACTAAGGTCCTCACTGCTCTCCTCCTTCCCCCATTTGCAAAGGTGCTAGGCAGGTAGGGGCATGGATCAAAGCAGAATCCAGCTATCCCCAGGGCCAGGGGCCAGTGGCTCACCCTTATCACCTCCCAGCCCTCCTGGTGGCTCAGGTCCTCGGTGGCCCCCTTCAGTCCTGCTGGAGTTGGCAAACAGCGTCAGTATTTAGTGAGTACCTACTATGTGCTAAGCACTGTTCTAGGAGCTGGGGATATGTCAGTAGACAAGACAGGTACCACCCCTGCCTCCTGGAAGAAAAAGCAGACCATAAACATACATAAAGAAAGTGTATTAGCTGTGCTGTCCAATACAGTAGCTGTTATCTACAATTCAACAGACATGAGTTTGAGCAAACTCCAAGAGATGGTGAAGGACGGGGAAGCCTGGCGTGCTGCAGTCAATAGGGTTGCAAAGAGTCAGACACAACTTCATGACTGAATGACAACAATTCCCTAAAAGTGGCCATATGCATTTAAGTTTTAAAAAAATATTTATTTTTGGCAGTGCTGGGTTTTTGTTGCTTCGCACAGACTTTCTCTAGCTGCAGCAAGCAGGGACTATTATCTGACTGTGGTGCACAGCCTTCTTATTGCAGTGGCTTCTCTCGTTGCAAGAGCATGGGCTCTAGGGCACATGGGCTTCAGTGGTTGTGGCACATAGGCTTAGTTGCCCCTTGGTACCTGAGATCTTAGTTCCCTGACCAAGGATCAAACCCGCATCCTCTGTATTGGCAGGCCGATTCTCCTGGAGCACCACAGAAGCCCTTACATTTAAGGTTAAATTAGTTTAAATGAAGTGAAACTTAAAATTCAGTTCCTTATTCACACGAGTCATATCTCAGGTGCTCAACAGACACATGGCTGGTGGCCACTGTGTTAGCTCAGATACAGAGCATTGTCCTCATCGCAGGAAGTTCTAGTGGGCAGCACTGAAAGTATGTTGGAAGGGAAGAGGGTTTCAAAGCTCTGGGTTGAGGCAAGAGATGCATTTTTTTTTTCAATGCAAATTGTATTTTGCAATTTCTCTTCTTTTTTTAAATGTTTAATTGTTTTGACTGCACAGTTTGTGGAATATTAGTTCCCTGAACAGGGATTGAACCCAGGCCCTGGCACTGGAAGCACTGAGTCCTAACCACTGGACCAGGGAATTCCCAGGGATGCAGCTTTAAGTGAAGTGGTCAGGGTAGACCTCGCTGCACGTGCGTGCTATGCTAAGACGCTTCAGTCGTGTCTGACTCCATGCCACCCAGTGGACTGTAGCCTTCCAGGCTCCACTGTCCATGGGATTCTCCAGGCAAGAATACTGGTGTGGGTTACCATTTCCTTCTCCAGGGGATCTTCCTGACCCAGTGATTGAACCCTCATCTCTTACGTCTTCTGCATTAGCTGGCAGGTTCTTTACCACTAGCACCACCTGGGAAACCCTCAGGCCTTGCTGAAGAGGTGACATTTGAGCAGAGCCCTGATGCAGGGGAAGGAAGGAGCCCGGTGATAATCTGGGTGAAGAGAGTGCTAAGCAGCAGGAACAGCAAGTGCAAGGGTCCAAGGAACAGCGCAGAGGCCATTGTGTCAGGAATGGAATGAGCAAGGGGAAAAGTAGAAGCTTTTCCTCCACAGTGGACTGGCCTGAACATGGAGGGCCTTGTCAGCCACTGTAAAGGCTTTGGTTTTTCCTCTTAGGGCGAGGGTGTCGTGGGAGATTTGAGAGAGAGAGGGACTGATTGGTGTTTTGCCAAATTTCCTCTGGCTGCTGTGTTGAAAGTAAATAAATGAGGGGGGTGGGGTGGCAGCAGGGAAGCCAGTGGCTCCCCCGTTGTCATGGATGAGAGGTGGTGGTGGCTGGCCCAGCCTGGGGCAGTGAAAGCGGGGAGAAGGGGCTTGATTCAGGAGATGTTCTGGAGACAGAACCCATGGAACTCCCCAGAGACTGAATGGGGGCATAAGAGAAAGAACAAAGGAGGCAAGGGAGATCCTACAGTTTTGGGGGAGGCTAGGCACTTGGAGGGCAAAGGTGGGTGGGCAGGTACCTTCCTCCAGGAGCCCATTGTGTTTCCTGCCCTTTGGAAACAAGGACAGTCCCAGCTCTCAGTTGCTGACACACCACCCTTGACACGTGTTCAGTAACTCAAACAACATCCGTCCTTATTAAACTGGCTTTGTTATGGCAGTCAGTCCCTCGAAAACCTCAGAGAACATGGGCAGCCTGAACCCATGACCTTGGAGGTCAAGGATGTCACAGACGTTCTCTTACCCCATAAGCTCGTTGTTGGAGTCAAGCTCCATTTGGAAACCTGTGTGTACAGCAGAAATGGCAGGATTTTATCCATCCTGACCCTCCCAAAGCGCTTGGGATCATGAGAGCAGAGTGGAGACAGGTGACTCCAGAGCAGGACCCCTGCTTCCAGTCAGGCTTTGTCTGACTGGACAGAGGGAGCAGTGGCAGGAGGGACCACGGGGGCTGCAGGTGGGCTTGTCTGCCTGCTGGGTGGGGGCGCCTGGCAGCAGCAGAACAGACATGGGGTGGCGGGGACCGACAGAGGCAACATTCCCTGGGTGACCTACCCGCTGCCAGCCATCTTTCCAAGGCGAGATAATCCATCCTGAGAAGAGGAAAGAATTCTAATTACGTCTCAGGGCAGTATTTGTTTGGAAAGATGAGAGACAGAACATATGGTGGGAGCAGTGCTGAACTGCACCGAGTGGGGACTGGTTTTCCCATTTACCTGCCAGCGTGGCGGGGATGGCGGTGGGTGGGGGTCCTGCTGAGTCTGGGGAACCACTGCTCTAGGCTTTGATGGGGAGCTGGACCCGGCTGGGGGCGGGGAACGGGAGGCACCTGGGTCTCCCACTGCCCCCTGGAGGCCTTGAGAGGATGGAAACTGTACCACCTGTTCTGGGCATCTAGTAGGTGCCAGGAATGTGTAGTGAGGCAGCTCTGGTCCCTGCTGTCCTGCAGCTGCGACAGGCAGTGCCCGCAGCCAGTGGGTGTGCGTGACCACGACCATGAGCAGGGCGTTGAGGGAAACTGACCCAGTGGGTCAGGGACGGCCTTTCTGAGGGGGCCAGGTTTCAGCTGAGCTTGGAGTGACTCGCCTGGCCAAAGAGGGACCAAGGGAAGCACACTTCAGGCACTGGGAACAGTGGAGACCGAAGTGAGGCAGGAAAAGGGAGGCCTGTTCACAGGACAGAATGGAGACCAGGGGGAGGTGGGAGTGGCCTGCCCCCCAACCTGGGCAGAGGGGACCTGGGCAGGGTTCCTTGATTGAGGTGGGGGTGCAGGTCTGGTCTGGTTTCTCAAAGACAGTGCTGAATGCTGTGCCCTGGGATTGAGAAGAACCCCCCAGGGCAGGGCCGGGTAGAGAAACGGGGAAGAATGGAAGCGGCAGCTTCCTCCCTGATCTCCTGGCCTCCTTGCTCACGCCTTCCAACCAAGCCCTCCTCATATCCAGTCACTACCCTCTAGAGAGAATCTGGTGCCCGCGGTCTCGGGGAGTCAAGGGTTGGCCCGTGTGGGACATTCGGGGCCCCCGCACCTCCTCCTTCATCCCCAAGTCTTGCCACCTGCCACCACTGCCCAGCCCTCTGGCCCAGCCTCACTGAGCTGGTCCAAGTGCCCGCCCCCGCCCCCCAACCGCCGCCAGCCCTGAGGTTTCCTGAGCCCTTGGCCACCCTTCCCCCGGTGTCTCCACACAGCCCTGTTCACAGAGACGCCCCACGACATGACAGCACGGACGGGCGAGGACGTGGAGATGGCTTGCTCCTTCCGCGGCAGCGGCTCCCCCTCCTACTCGCTGGAGATCCAGTGGTGGTACGTGCGGAGCCACAGGGACTGGACGGACAAGCAGGCGTGGGCCTCGAACCAGGTACCGCCCAGGGGAGACTTCCAAGCCGGGCTGGGAGGATCCTGGCCACCCCCCCACTCCCGGGGAGGGGGTATGTCTCTGGCCCTCATTGTCTCTGAGGGGCACAGGCTCCAGCTGTGTTCGTCATCTGCAGCCCCCAGCAGTCTCCCTCCCTTCTTCCTGGAATGGAAGCTTGGTTGGGGGTTCGGGGTGGGGGGCGGAGCCAGGCTGTGCGCCTGGGATGCGAGCAGCTGGTAGCGCCCTACAAGGAGCAGAGTCCCGCCCTTCAGGTACAGGTAGGGGAACTGAGTCCAGAGGGACGGAAGCTGGCTCCAGGTTACTGGGCAAGGGAGTCTCTTGACTCACCTTCTCCAAGCCCTGGGGTCACTTGCTTTGTTGTGAAAGTCTCTCAGTTGTGTCCGAGTCCTTGAGACCCCATGGACTATACAGTCTAAGGAATCCTCCAGGCCAGAATGCTGGAGTGGGTAGCCTTTCCCTTCTCCAGGGGATCTTCCCAACCCAGGGATGGAACCCAGGTCTCCCGCATTGCAGGCAGATTCTTTACCAGCTGAGCCACGGCCCTGTAAACACGGGGCAGTCTTGTTGCCCAGTTATGTCACACACGTGTGCATGCATGCCCTTCCACACACCTGCAGACACACGAGGCAGCCCAGTCACGGCACATGTGCACACACAAACGCCATGAAGGCAGACGCTACTGGTATCCCCGCCCATCTGCCTGGCCATCGCTATCACCTACCACCAGCCCCATTGCCAATCCCTGCCTGAGGGTTTTCTCTGGACTACAGAGCCTGCTGGCAGGCAAGGCAGACTGGAGAAAGGCTCCACCAATGGCTGACAGCAGTTGGAGGGTAAATACCCCAGCTCCCTCGCCCTTAAGTTGTGATAACTGAAGAGCATCCCCAGGTGCTCAGATGGAGAAAGTTCCAGTTGCCCACAGTGGTAACTAGCTTGAGGACATACCTGATCTTAACTTCCTTGCTCTTTGGTCTTATTCACTCACTCACTCGCCTCCTGGTGTTTCCTGGCATCACCTCCCAAATAAATCATTTGCACTTGAATCTTTGTCTCAAGGTCTGCTTCTGGGGGAGCAAACTAAGACACTCTCATTCTTACACTAGTGTGTATATAAGTATTATGCAAACACATATGTATCTGCCCGCCTGTTCACATATGAACACATACATGACACATCTTCATATGCACACATAGGCATGCTCACACATTCTCGCATGTTTCATGAAATGGCCTCTAACATATTCACAAATACATATTAAAATCATCTAGCTCCCGGGGGTGTCCACTCCCCAGCACACTGGCTTAGAGGACTCCAGTGGTCAGAGAAAACTCAGGCACAGAGTTGCAGGCTTTGCAGTTGGAAGCCTCTGGGGTCAGTTTGCAGGGGATAGTATGTGGGCAGGGCTCTGGCAGCATCTGTGCAAACAAACCTGAAAACAGGACACAGCCACAGGTGGAGAGAGACACAAGTGTGCAGGCACACCAAACCCGAATTACATTTTTGCCTATTCACACCTACCCTCCCTGTGTATCTCCAAGTACCCTGCATATCAGAATGCATGGTGCATGTGCAGTCAGTTTTATAGACACCTCCTTTATCTTCCTTTTCTCTGACTCACCTCCATCCCTGAGTGGACGCAGAGCTGAAGGACTCCCCCCACAGCCCTGCCTCTAGACCCCGGGTCCCCAGAGCATCACCTGCCATCTTGAGAATCTTAGGTGTGGCCCATACCCCCACCTTGTGATGCTAACGCCTTGTCTCTGCTTTTTCTACCCTCCCGCTCCCAACAGCTAAAAGCATCTCAGCAGGAAGACGCAGGGAAGGATGCCACCAAAATAAGTGTAAGTTTTGATAATGACTTCTTACAAGGGCTCTAATGGAGGACACAGCTGTAATTTAAGAAAAAAAATTGGTCTAGTTCAGCAGGGAGCTTTGCCAAGAAGATGGAGGAGAAGGAAAAAAGAAAAAAAAAAAAGAAGAAGAAGGGGGAAAAATTGGCCCGGCTCTGTTTTTTAAAAGCCAGAGATTTTTCAAGTTCATTGAATGACAGGCACAAACAAATGACAGGAGGAGAGAAGACGCAGTCTCTCCTGTCGGGGCCAAGGCTCTGTGCATCCCTGATGCTTTGTGCCTGTCTCAGCAGCATTTTTTATTTGGGGAGCCAACGAGGGACTAATGAGACTGAGTCGGCTTTTTTCGACCCATCACAAATGACGGCTGCGGCATCTCAGGGTCACTTGAGTCATCTGGCTCTGGACGTGAGGTGGGACAGAGGAACTACAGCTGAAGGGTTTCAGGGCTGGCTGGGCCTTCTAATGCATTGACTCATTTTTATCATTGCTCCATCTCTCTAGGGAAGGGCAAGCTTTGGCCCATTTCACAGGTGGGGCAACTGAGGCTTAGAGGGGTTGAAGCCTTGCTGGAGGTTATGACTTGGCTGAGCCACATCGAGCTTTTGTCTCCAGGCTATGCTGGAGCCCCATGAGGTGGGGCACCCAGGGGACTCAGGGAGTGCCAGTTTTTGTAGAGATGGGCACCCCAAGCAGAGTCTGGAAGAGGCTGAGGAGAGGGGAGTGACCTGGTGACACGTGTGGCCATGGGACCAGGTTGGGCTTGTGCATGGGGCATGCAGTCAGCCTGGCAGGAGGCTGAGAGTCAACCAGACACACGCCCAGAAGATGCGGGTTCCCACGGGGGTATGGACATGCTTTTGTGGGGGTGACCTACAGATTCACTCTTTTCTGCTGCTCCTTCCCAAGCCCTTCAAGAACTTGTTGGGGGGCTCGTGGCCCCAAGGCCACTTAGACACAGAGGATCCCCCAGAGCAGAAGTCACAGGGTAAAGAGTGGGCACTCGGAGGCATGAGGTACCATGCCAGGCACTGGAGGTGGCAGAACAGAGGCCAGGAGGCCTGGAGGGAGGCTCCCACGGAGGCTCAGACAGGAGATGGGCAGATGACAGAAGAAAGGCCTGCAAAGTATCATTTATGCTATATATCCTTGGGGCCTTTCTGAACTGGGAAAATATAAATCATTTCTGGCTCAGGGCAGCTGCTGGCCCACCGCCTCTTAAGCCCTGGCCCCTTACCCTCATCCTCTGCCAATGGCACACCAATGCGTGACGCCTTGTTTCTTGCCCAAACACCCATCAGTTAAGCCTGGCCAGGTGGAGACCTCTGTGTACATTAATAGACCCTGTTCACGGCAACTTTCTCGCTGATGATTTTGTTTGGGGTTTAAGAAGCGTCTAAGGCAAAGGAGAAAATAATCTAATTGACTTAGAGGATTAGCATTCAAGGCTGCTGGGCCCCACGTGAGGGGCATGCAAAGATGCTAATTAGTTAAATAAAATAAATGTACTCAGCATGATCGTGCAGTGCCCACCCCCCACCCCAATCCCTGGTGATTCCTGCACCAGCTGGGGCTCTGGTTAGGAGATTCCCAGACAAACACAGACCCATTTTCATGTGCAGACAGCATCTTGCCTGTGATTGTTCTTAAGTACATGGACGCACAGTTAGCGGACACCTGTGAACAGAGGCACACCCCAGGTTTCTGCAGCCCAAGAGAAGGCTCAGATTTCTCCATGGCCTTCTAGATTCTGTGCAACTCACGCTGCTCACCCTCTGGGCCATCTCGTCTGCTGGACCTGGTTCCCCTGTCCCTCCCAACCCTGGCTGCCTCCCAGCCTCACATTCCTTCCTACCTCCTGATATCTGCACAGGCAGTCCCTTGGCCTAGAAAACAGTTCCTCTCTCTTGCTTCAGAACTCAGCTCATCAAACCTCCCTGGACCCTGGGACTCAGCCGGCGCCCCTTCCTTCTTGTTACTGGCTGCATTTTTGTCTGTACTGATCTGTGCTTGTGAGCCTCTGTTTCAGGCCTGTCTTCCCCTGGAGACAGCGGGGCTGGGACTGTGGCTGCCTGATTTCCAGAGCCTGGCACCATGTCTGGCAGGTAGTCAGCGCCCAATAAATATTTATCAAGTGACTGCCACACACACACACACACACACACCCAGGCCAATGGCAGCACAAAGCCAGACACAGATTTTGATACACACACGTGCCAACAGCATGAGCATGGTGCCTGTGCGTGTATGAGTACAGGGGTCATGTGGGAAGGTGGGGCCTGGGAACGAAGGCCCTGTCTGCAGGAGCCAGATGAGCCATGCGGGAGTGCTGGCCCCGAGGCCCATGTCACCTAAAAATCCTGAGTTCCAGGAAGTATCTCCTGATCTTTTAAAAAATTTATTTTATTTTTGGCTGTGCTGAGACTTCGTTGCTGCGTGCGGGCTTTCTCCAGCTGCGGTGAGTGGGGTCTACTCCCTAGCTGCTGCGTGTGAGCTTCTCATTGCAGTGGCTTCTCTTGTTGCCGAGCACGCACTCTGCTCAGCAGCTGTGGCCCATGGGCTTACTTGCTCCGAGACATGGGGGGATCTTCTCGGATCAGGGATCAAACCAGAGTCCCCTGCCTTGCAAGGTGGATTCTTAACCACTGAACCACCAGGGAAGTCCCTGATTTTTTAACTGTTGGGACCGAATTTGATTTTTGAAAAAACTGTAGAAGGGAAATAGCTCAGTCTTCTGGCTGGGCAGCGTCGGCACCTTGGGGCCCCAGATTCAGAGTAGGAAGTAAAATGAGTCTCCGGGGGTTTGGTGGAGGCAGGGCTCCATCGTGGGCGCTGTAACCCCTTGGGTCCACTGTTGCCGCCTTGGGGAGGTTGAGATACGGCAACGCTGGGTGCAGGGGTGGGTCAGGGAGGACACAGTGGGGCCAGCGCCGAATGTCCCAGGACCATGCGAGTCCTGGTCCAGCTTTGCCCCCTCCCTGGGTCTCTCTTTACCCCCTCTCTGCTGTCTAACAAATATAGGAAAAGCACTATGGAAACTGTAAATGCCTCTGGATTCGGCCACGTAAATGATAGTGGTTGCTAGAGTGGAAACGTAATATGAATTTTCAAATCACGTGATTCCTAGTCCCAGAACTGGGGGTGGAGGGGTGTGGAGCAGGGAAAGGAGGCCCAGCTTCTTTGCAGAAAACAGGAGAAGGAATGAAAAGAGCTCAGAATCTCGTAAGGAGATCGTTTAAATTACAGGCACCTGTAATAATAGCATTGATAACAGTAACAACAAGGCAGCTAACGTTTATTGAGTGCTTGCCATATGTCAGGAACCATGATGAGTACTTTACACTGTGATTTATCTCATTTAACTTGGGCCCTGGGGAAGGATTCCCTGGCCTTAAAAATTATCTGCTTTGGGAGCTTATATATGCTGAGGATTCCCTCATCAGGACTTCATTCCTGGGGCTCAGATAAATTCTGCCTGTGTCCACATTCAAGTTCTGGAAGTTTTTCTTTTGAGTTCACTAAAGTTCTGTGTTTTGGAATTAATTTCCCCTTAACCAATAATTTTGCAAGTAGAGATGGCCCCCAACTGCCGAATTTTAAAATATGGTGAAATTCTCCACACGCATCCTCTTTCTCAGGAGGCTCACCTACCTTTGTTACTGTTAGTCCCTCCTTTGGTCTAACTGCAGTTGTTTGTGCTGTAGATTCATGTAACCTGTTTTAGTCCAAAACAGCCATGGGCAGCCTGGGTCCCCATATACATGTGGCCTTATGCTCCAGCCCCACTATCCTAAGCCTTGCCTCCTCTCCAGCCAAGCCCTAAAAACTGGGGGTGGGGTGGGGGGCAACCAAAAAGGCCTCAGAAAGCATGCTGCAGCCCCCAAGGCATGTAGGATCTTCCTGGACCAGGGATCGAACCAGTGTCCCCTGCATTGCAAAGGGAAGCCCCTGATTTTTAACTGTTGGGACCTATTTGGATTTTTGAAAAACTGTGGAAAGCAAACAGCACCCCCAACCCGGGGCCTCCAAATCTGCATAAATGGTTAAAAAGCAGCAGCAGTATTTGTCAGATCAAGCCCCTGTCTGCCCTGCCTGCCCACCCCATACTTGTGATGCACACATGAATACTGCATGTTTTCTGATGCAGGGAGTGGGGGCTGGAAACGAGAGCGGCACACGAGGTCTGCATTCTTCATGAAGGATTAACAGGCCGAGCAGTGGGTCATGGTGTACTACGGCTTTATTTTCTGTAGCAGACATTTCTATATTTCCTTGAAAACTCCTGCAGTGATCCACGGTATACAAAGGGCATGGGATTCTGAAGTCTGAGAGGGAGGCAAGAGTCATGTGGAGTCGAAATCATTCCATCCATCTCGGGAATCTCTTGAAATAGGCACAGAGCAGCCAGCCTTTGGCCGAGGCCCCAAAGGTCACTCTGTGAAGGTCACGGTCACACATGCCCAGTCCCCACTCTCAGGGTACTCCCAGTCGGTGTGGCAAATGGGTGATAACTCAATCACACATGATAAAAAGTAAAGAGACAATAAGGAGTGCAGCCGGTCACAGAGGACCTGACCTAGTCTGAGGGGTCTGGAGGGCTTCCTGGAGGAGGTGTTCTTTGAAGTGAGCATTGGAGTGTAGAGGGGTTGATTTGCAGTAGAGGGAACTTCTCTGAATGTGTGTGTATGTGTGTGTGTGTGTGTGTTGGAGGAACTGCTGGAGGTTGGTGGGTGAGGGAAAGGAGAGGATGAGACCCTAAAGGCTCCCCAGCAGCCATTATGGGGAGCCATCACAGGAAGGGTTCTAAGTTGGAGCCATTTGGGAAAGATCTGTCTGACTGTCATGGGAGGATGGATTGGAAGGGGCCAAAGTGCTTTGTAGAGGCCCTGGGGGAGGCTGAGATATTGCCCTGGCCAGTGCATGGGGATCTGGATTCCAGGGAGAAGGGGAGGACCAGTGATGTTTAGCAGGAAGATCAGTGGGATTCAGAGACAGATTGCACTGGTGTGAAGGGAGAAATGGGGGTCATGACTTGGGAGGGTCTGGCTGCAATGGGTGAGGCCTTCTGGGGCCCAGATTTGGGGAGACTCTGAGTTGGCATCTGGCATTGCCAAAGTAAAAGTGAAAGTTGCTCAGTCATATCCAACTCTTTGCGACCCCATGGACTATAGAGTCCATGGAATTCTCCAGGCCAGAATACTGGAGTGAGTAGCCTTTCCCTTCTCCAGGGGATCTTTCCAACCCAGGGATAGAACCCAGGTCTCCTGTATTGCAGGTGGTTTCTTTACCAGCTGGGCACTGGTGAATTGGCTGGGTGTTGCTGATAGAAGCTCGAGAGTGGCAGAGCTCAGAGCCCGGCCTGGGGCAAGGACCTCCTGACCCCCTGCTCCCTACTTGCACCTTCTCAGGGTCACCACATCACTCTTAGGCTGAGGACACATGGAGGAAAGGTCTGGCACGATGGATTAATTTGCCATCATCCACTCTTCCTGGTACAGCTAGGGAGAAGGAGCCCAGCCGGCCCACCTCATGGTCCTCAGGCTCCTGCTGTGTCCAGTGAGGCTGGGCAGTGGGCAGGCGGGAGGGAGGCTGAGCTTGGTCATGGCGTGGACTGGCCTTGCCTCTTTCAGCATAATTAGGTGCTTAATTGCACTGCTAAGGCCTGTCGATGCCTGTGCCGAGGTGATTATGATTTACAGCCAGGCCTCTGCATGGGGGTCTCTCTGCCTCACAGCCCTATGCTACGGTGCTGGGCTGCAGGATTTTTCTTCCCAGTCTGTGAATATTGAAATCCATCAAGTTGCTCCACCACCCCCATGAAGCCTGGGTAGGATGATGGCTCCCTCTTGTAAGAGATGCTTCTGAGGAAGGGGCCAGGCTCTCTGAAGACATGGAGGGCTGGGGGCCTAGGGAATGAGAGGGGAGAGGGTGGGTGGAAAGACAGACTTGTTTACTGGTCCTGGGAGGCTCCCCAGGGATATGATTAAGACTTGGTTCTTGTCACCAGCTGGGTGGCCTTGGGCATATTGCCTTACCTCTCTGAGCCTCCTTTTCCTGACTCATACAATGAGTATCCCATTAGTGCCTACGTCTTGGGGTTATTTATTATGGGGTTTAAATAAGGTGTAGACTCTTTAGCACATCATCTCCCAGGGATCAAGTGCTCTGTAAATATTAGCTACCGGCTCTGCTGTTAACTGTTGTTACTCTTTTTATTATTTGCCTTCTCTGGGTGGTGCTTACAGATGCAGACCCCCAGGACTGATGTGTGTCCTCTCCCGTCATCCTGGTGGAAGCCTGCTCCCCTGGGTGCTTGGTTACAGATGTGAGGTCTGGATTCTCCCTTAGACCTGGAGCCTACATGGGAGTCACAGGGGTCTGGCTGGCTCACAGCTGTATCCCCAGCGCCCGGCTTGGAGTGGGCCTCACTCACGGTCTTGTCGAATGAAAGGATGAATCCAGTCCAAGAAAACTGAGACCAGAGTGCTGGGGATGGGTCAGGGTCAGATCCAGCCTCCCAGCACTGCCTGCTGCATTCCTTGTCTCCTTTCTCCTCCCTGAGTGGCGAGGTCACACATAGGGGTGGTGGGGTAGGAGGGAGCTGGTGACCAGGGCTTCCTGTCCAGGGAAGGGAAAGGGTGGGCAGAGGGGTGGGCCATGCATGGTGCTCCCTCCCCAGCGCTCCTCCCAGCGCTTCACATTATTACTCCATTAGCGCCTTGTAGGGTTGACAAATGAAGGATAATTAATATCCGTGAGGGAAACAGATGTTGAGGTAATTCACTCCCTGCTGCGCATTTGCAATGGCATCTCCTAACTCGCCTGAGAGCGTGGCAGGGCCCCAGGACCTCTCTGTGCCCTTGGTCAGAAGTGACGGGACCAGCAGGGCTGATGGCCTCCAACTGGGCCTGCCCCAGTACTGGCGAGGAGGGGGTGTCCCACACCCAGGGGAGTGGCTGGAAGAGTCTCCCACTGCTTGCTCTACAGGGAAGGTGGGCAGTTCTACCTCTGTCCCACCTCCTGCCTCCTGCTGCACCATAAGCCCATGTATTCTTGCTTTATGTGGGATGATGACCAGCTAGGAAGGTCAGAATAAGAGAGGGTGAGTCGGGCTCCTTGCAGCTGCCCACTGCTCACTTCCGTTCTGGAGCCTGGGAAGTGCCCCGTGGCCCTGCCAGCTCTGGGTGACCCTCTGTGGGCCCATCACACCTTTGAAGGGTTAGAGTGTGTGAAAGCAACCTGGGTTCACTGACTTGATGCCCATGGGAAAGCCACGTCTTTCAGAGGCTTAGCTTTACCATCTGTAAAGTGGGTATGATCATATATATGTGACCCAAAATTAACAAGCATGATATCTGGGTACCACTTCATTTGGAGAAGGGAGGAACTAGAGTAAGTCCATTTAAACACTTAAATGTTTTTCTATTTTCATTATTATTATTTACAGGGTACCAGGTTCTGAAGTGGTCACTGAGATGAAAAAGATAGGTATTATCCCTGCCCTTGTGGAGTTTATAGCTTAGTCAGAGAGAAAAACAAAAATTAAATAAACAGACAAATAAATGGTTCTCCAATTGTGATGAGTGTTAGGAATGAAATAGACAGGGGGATGTGATGGAGGGCTTCTTGGAGGAGGTGATGTTTGAGAATGAATGGGAGTCAAGGAGGTGATGGGAGACAGCATCCTGGCAGAGAGACCAGCAAAGGCTGTGAGGTCAGAAAGAGCCTGGCATCCAGGTGGAAGGGACCAGGGAAGCCAGAGCCAATTAATGGGATGATGAGAAGTCATGTATGTGAGGGCCCAGCTGCATGGTGAACACACTCTCTTGGACACCATCCTCTTTCTCACCCTGGCTTCCTCATCACAAGGATGATCAGCAGGGATGTCCTCCTCCAGAATTTGTGGTGTGACAAGAACAGGCAGGCTGGGTATCTGTCCCCATCACCACCCCCCAGGGGAGAAGGACCAGTTGGCCTCAGGATTGGGGCCACCAGTCTGAAGCTCACTCAGCTGCAGTGCCAGCTGGTAATGACATCACTGAGCAGGGGGTCAGCAGCTGGTTAGAGACTGCTCTCCCCTGTTCTGTCTAGATTGAGTGGGGGCTATAGGAGGGGCTTCTTTTGGCTCTAAGGAAGAAGGGGACAAGAAGGATGGAAGCCCCCCTTCACACCACCCCCACTTTATAGGCCAAACTTCTTTTTTTTTCTTCAGCTTTTAATTTTGAATTGCAGACTCAGAGAAAGTTACAAAGAGATCATAGAGTTCCCTGTCCTCTTCTAGCTTCCCCAGTTATATATCTTATATGACTGTCCAACTGCCTTTTCCCTCTTAATTGAAAATTTTCACAGCAGCTTTATAGCTGTGGCAGATTTATTCAGAAGAGCTGTAATCTGAAAGCTACCCAAATGTCCATTAACAGGTGCCTGGATAAACAGATTGTGGTATATCCATGTAATGGAATACTATACTGCAATAAAAAGGAACAAATTGAGCCGGGCAACATGATGGAATCCCACTGATAGTATATCGTGTGAAAGAAGCCACATAAAAATGAGTTCAAGAACAGGGGAAACTAGTGATAAAAATCAGAGCAGTAGATAACCCACAGGGGTGAGAATTGACAAGAAGGGGCCACTAGAGTACGCTCCAGAGGGTTGTAAATGTCCCATGCCTTGCTCTGGATGGTGGTCACACCCAGCATACATGTAAAGTTTCATTAAGCTGTGTGTGCCTTATTGTATATAAACTATATTTCAATTTTAAGTAAAAGTTAAAAAACCCCATCCAATAAATAAATGAGCAAAAAGCAAAAATATGAAGACAAATATCACACTCTTGCTCCCCTACCCCCACCTCCACTGGAGTGAACTATTATTAGCATCCTGATATATTTGTGATCAGCCTTTATTTTATTTTATTTTGACAAATAAGGCTAAGAATTCACTTTGCAGTCTACCCCAGCCTTTCCCTGGGCTCCACTCTGAAAACAACCATGTCTGTGAGGCCACACTGTGTTCCCTGCCATCTATTTTCAAACTTGCCCACACACAAGTCACCAAAACCAGTGTATTTTCGTGCCTTTACAGAAATGGCATTACATGGCAGGAGTTTTTGCAATGAGATCTTTTCGCCCTGCGTAGCCCTGAGCTCCAACACCAGCTAATTCTAGCTCATACTTTTTCACTGCTATGCAATATTCCACTGAATAGACTGACCAGCACCTGTTGACCTGATCTGTTGATGGGCACTTAAGTTGCTTCTGCGTTTCTGCTGTTGAACTCCGCGTGCCCTGATGGGAGTGTCCGTGGGGCCCCACCCGCGGAGCGGGCCCTGGACTCCCCTGGCCAAGGTCACTGTCTCTCTGTCGCCCCCAGGTGGTCAAGGTGGTGGGCAGCAACATCTCCCACAAGCTGCGCCTGTCGCGCGTGAAGCCCACGGACGAAGGCACCTATGAGTGCCGGGTCATCGACTTCAGCGACGGCAAGGCCCGGCACCACAAGGTCAAGGCCTACCTGCGGGTGCAGCCGGGGGAGAACTCCGTCCTGCACCTGCCCGAGGCCCCGCCCGCCGCGCCCGCCCCGCCGCCGCCCAAGCCCGGCAAGGAGCTGCGGAAGCGCTCGGTGGACGAGGAGGCCTGCAGCCTCTAGACTGATGCTCCGCTCGCCGCCGGCCCGCCCCACGCGCCTCGGCTGTGTCGAGTGCACGAGGAGTCGCTGCACCGCCGGGGACGGGGCTGCCCGGGTCCAGCTCCTCCCCATCCCCGAGACGGCCCGTGGCCCCCTGCTCGGCCCTGTGCCCACCACCCCTCGGCTCAGCATGTAAGCCCCGCCCAACCCTCCCCCTTCAGACCCTCGCCGCGACCTGGCTCCTCGGAGAAGGTGGCCCGGGGCACCCAGGGGACAGCCGCCCCGGAACGCTGGGCTGGGGCACCAGGCCGGGACCGGGCTGCCCCCGTCCGTCACCAGCTTCAGTCGAGTCCAGTGTTTCGCTTTGCTTGCTTGTCCCCCCATCCCGTCCCAAGCCGGGGGCCTCCCAGCCTTACTCTCCCTCCTTCCTCCCATCCCCTGCTTGGACCCCGGGGTGTGGAACGGTGACCCCTCCCAAATGTGGACTTGAATCTTCTGAGCAGAACCAGGGCCTCTGGTGAAGGAGTGAGGCACAGAGGCCCCCAGGAGAGCCGTGACCCCTTGGCTGAGTGGCTCACAGGGGTCCTGGGAGGACAGGGAGACCCCTCCCACCGCCTCCAGGTGGGTCCTTCGTGTTCAGCCTCCTGCTAAGAATCAGCCCCTTGTCCCACCTAGCGGGGAGGCGGGGGACCCGGGATCTACCCCTTCTCATGGCAAGTCAGAAGGAGGGCCTTTCCCCTCTGACCCCTTGGCCCCATGCAGAGTCTTGCACCAGCGGGACCCGTTGGAGGGTCTTTGAGGCTCCCAGGAGCCCCCTCTGCCAGCTCCTACTGTCCCAGCCCCCTCCCAGGACCCATGTGAACCTACTCCCCCAAGGGCCTGGGGCTGTTGGGAGCCAAGGGCCCCCCTATACCAAGTCCCTTCACAATTCCTGAGCAGGGGGGCACTCGCCCCCTTGGTGATTTGTAAATATTTCTATTGAGCCCCATATCCCCTCAGAACTGGCTGGAACCTCTGGCCACCCCTCAGCGATGGAGTCCAGGGATGTGGGAGAGGCCTAGGCTTTACCTGGGGGTGTGTGGGTTACCCTGTACACATGATCTAGTCCGTGACTACCAGCCAACCTGAATAAAGCTGTTTAAAAAAAAAACAAAAACCTCAGGGCAGCGTCTTTCTGGGGCATTCATGCCTGGGAACAGTGGAGGGGAAGATGGGGAGGGGGAGGCCAGCCCACACCAGCACCTCACTCAGTCCCTTCTCACTCCCGCTATCGGCTCCCCAAGCACAGAAGGAACTCCAGTGGGGGCTCAAGAAGAAAGAAAACCAGCCCTCAGCCAGCGCCAATCCAATTACCAGGTGCTTGAATTATTCTGATTTTGAGATCATTACCCATACAGAAACGAACAAAAAACATGTTTGCACTTTTTTGTGAATAAATAACTTATAAATGAAGTAAGGGTGAGTTACCAGCTCACCAGGCAACCCCAGAAAAGAACCCCCTGCCTGGCTCTTGTGTCTTCCAGATTACCCCCTCCTCCCTCCCAGAGGGAACCACCACCCTAATTTAAGATAATCCCATTCTCAACGTTCTTGATTTTTAGTGTTACTACCTATATGTATGTCATCTTAAACAGTATAGTTGAGTTTCGTCTACATTTTTGGAACTTTATGTGCATGGAATCATACCATATCTATTCTTTCATACTCTGCTATGTTTGTGAGATTCACCTAGATTGTTTCATATGTCTGTAATGTGTCCATTTGTATTACTGCTCAACTGTCCTACAACTTGTCAATTTATGCATCCCTTAATACTATTGTCGAGAATCTGTGGTCCCATCTGGGTGCGCTGAAATTAATGGCCCTGCATGTGAGCATGTGGGCTGGTTAGTCGGAAGGTTTAGGCACCCCTTTAGGACTTTAGGGATCTCATTTTCTCCCGAGGTATCAACACCCTCATATTACAATTGAGGAAATGGGCTCAGAGAGGCTAAGCTAATGAAATCTGTTTTGCCAAGCTTGACTATTGCTTCCATCATGCCCTGGGCTCTGGACTCCCCTTTGCTCATCCCAGTCAAGAGTCCTGCCCACTTTGGTCTTGCTGAGAATCTGCCTGGGGGTGTATCAGTCAAGCCTTCGCAGCCAGCATGCCCAGTTGGGACCCCGTTTGTACCCCTACAGAAACCACTGGCATCACCCACACGGAGCTTGGGGCATCTGCCTGTCTCCGAGCTCCCCTGCCAGCCAGAGTGAACCTCCTCAAGGGCAGGGTCTGGGAGCTGATGGAAAGATGACTGATACTGGCTGAGCACTGTGTGCCCCGGGCACTGTGCTGACCGCCACAGCAGTCCCAAAGGGAGGCACGTATCCTCGATTTCGCGAAGAGAAAGCTGAAGTTCAGAGAAGAGTGGGCTGGAAGATGGCTGGCTGAATGAGGATGTGTATCAACGAGGCTGTGAAGCCGGCAGGGCTCAGACTGGTTGCAGGATCCCTGGTCTGGATGGTCTGTGACCTCTGATCCTTTCAGGCCAGAAGCCAGTCTTCATTCAGTGAACATGGTCCCTTCCAGAAATCCCCAAGTGCAAGGCAGGCCTGAAAAGCCCAGGAGCCTCTGGGAAGCTCTGGGGGGTATAGGCTCGTGCTAGCGTGATAACAGTTCTTATAGGCCCTGAGCACTTACACTGCACCAGGGGAGGACTTTTCCACAGGAAATCCTGAGGCTTCATGGGACCTCATTTTACCTTCCCAAGGGCTGGTGTCTCATCTCCAGTCCCCTCGCTCTTTAGGGAAGTCCCCACCTCCTTGGAGGGCTTTTTCTTGCTCCACTGGGAATACAGCTCAAGGGAGAGATAGTGCCTGGGACAGAATCCTGCCTCTGCCCACCATTGTTTCAGGACCCCAGGGAAGGTTCTTCACCTCTCTGAGTCTCAGTTTCCTTTCCTGTAAAATGGAAACAGTCCCAGGGAAATATATATCAAAATCATAATGAAGTACCACTTGGCATACGCTAAGATGGCAAGGGTCAAAAACACAGAGGGGGACTTCCCTGGTGGTCTAGTGGTTAATAATCTGCTTTGTAATGCAGGGCAGGCAGGCTTGATCATTGATCTGGAAACTAAGATCCCACATGGTATAGGGCAACTAAGCCTGAGCCACAACTAGAGAAGCCTGTATGCTGAAGTTTGAGAAAGCCCACATGGTACAACAAAGAGCCTGGACACCTCAAAAAAGATCAGCACGGCCAAAAAAAATTAATTAGCTAAAAATAAAAATACCTAATTAAAAAAGACAGAATAACAAGTGTTGGCAAAGCTGTGGAGAAATTGGAGCCCTCATACACTGCTGGTGGGATGATAAAATGATGCAGCTCCTTGGGAAAACAGTCTGGAAGTTTCTCAGAATGTTAAATGTAGAGTTACCATATGACCCAGCGATTTTACGCCTAGGTATGTACCTGAGAGAACTGAAGACAAATGTCCACACAAAAGCTTGTATATGAATACTCACTCATATTATTTACTCATTCATAAATAATAGCCCTAAAATGGAAACAGCCTTAATACCCATCAACTGATGAATGGATGAATAGAATGTGGTGTGTCCAGACAGTGGAATATTACTGAGATTTGGCAATAAAAAAGAACAAAGTACTGATACCTGTTACACCATGGATTAATCTAAGTGATAATCAAAACGTTACCCTCAGTGAAAGAAGCCAGATACAAAAAGCTACACACTGTAGAATTCCATTTCTATGTAATGTCTAGAATAGAAAAATCTATAGAAACAGAAAGAAGACTGGTGGTTGCCCAGGCTGGGGGAAAGGAAAGTGGGGGTTGATTGGATATGTGATTCTTTTTGGGGGGGATGGAAAGGTTCTAAAATTATTTGGGGTGATAGACACACAACTTTGTAAATTAAAAAAAATGAAATTTTAATATCATCCCTTGTGGCTCAGATGGTAAAGAATCTGCCTGCAGTGCAGATCTGGGTTTGAACTCTGGGCTGGGAAGATCCCCTGGAGGAGGGCATGGCAACCCACTCCAGTATCCTTGCCTGGAGAATCCCAATGGACAGAGGAGCCTGGTAGGCTACAGTCCATGGGAACACAAAGAGTCGGACACAACTGAGCGACTAAGCACAGCACAGCACAGAAAACTGTATACAATGTAAATCATCGTAACAATGTGTATGGGCTTCCTAAGTGGCTCAGCTGGTAAAAAAAAAAAAAAATCCACCTGCAATGCGGGGGGGCCTGGGTTTGATCCCTGGGTTGGGAAGATCCCTGGAGAAGGGAACCACTACCCACTCCAGTATCCAGGCCTGGCCTGGACTGTATAGTCTACGGGGTTGCAAAGAGTGGACAGGACTGAGTGACTTTCACATTCACTTTTTCACTTTTCGCTTTGCATGGGTGAATTTATGGTATGTGAATGACATCTCAATAGAGCTGTTGAGGGAAATGGGATCCTCTTAACAATAGCAAAGCACCCACGTGTCCACAACAGACACTTGGGAGGCACTTGGAAAATTCTGGCATCTGTTAATATTGCTGTGATTTTTTTATGTAGAAGCCACAGCCAAATGGTGCTGACCTCAGAGCAGAGCTGAAAGTGGCAGCCCAGGGGTGGGACTGGGGCTGGGGGGTAGCAGAGAAACAGCAGACCTGAGAGAGGGAAGTTCTTTCTTTGTTGATTTTTGGCTGTACTGGGTCTTTGTTGCTGCTCACAAGCTTTCTCTAGTTGCGGCAAGCGGGGGCTGCTCTCTAATTGCAGCGCATAAGCCACTCATGGCAGTGGCTTCTCTTGTGATGGATCACTAACTCCAGGGCACATGGACGCAGTAGTTGTGGCAGCCTGTGGAATCTTCCCGCACCAGGGATTGAACTTGTATCCCCTGCTTTGGCAGGCGGATTCTTAACCACTGGGCCACTAGGGAAGTCTGGAGAGAGAAGTTCTTAAAGGGAGTCCCCAGGCCTGAATGCTCAGAAAACTTCCCCTTGTACCCCAAGTTGCTCCCTAGTATAAGAGTAACCCGGGGGAGGTGCTTGTCATAAACTCAGAACTCCAGACCCCTCTTGGCCTTCTGATCCACAGGCACCCACATCTGTGGTTAGTGCCCCTGGTGGTTCTCATGCTCCTGGGTGACTCCAATCCTGGCCCAGCTCCCTCGGTCTCCGAGGCCCTGAATTCTGGCCCAGTCCCCAAGCATCCTGCCTGCCCAGCTGCCCTCAGGTGTGGACCCTCTCAGGGATTCCCTGTCAACTCTACTGCAGAGCTTTTCTTTCCATTCCCTGCTGGGTAGGAATGGGAGAAACTGACAGCCAAGTATCAGACCTCTGTGCCCCCCTCCCACCCCAGTTCTTGCTCCTTTACCCCAGGATTCAGAGTGGGAGGCACAGATGCCCCATTTCAGAAGGGTAGAGAGCATTCAGTGAGTTTCAGCAAGGGATTGGACCCTTCCAGAACAGGGCAGGACTGACTGCCCTCTGAGTCCCTAGTAAGTGCTGCCTGTGTAATCAGCTAACCAGACGGGCAAGGACCTTGCAGAATCATCCGAGCAGTTCAGTGAAGGACCAGCGTGGGGCAAGGATGCTGGAGGCCTGGTTCAGGGGGAGGGGGAAGGAACTCAGGAGCCCTTTTAGGGACCCTGAGAATGGGCGAGGTCCCCTGCCCTCTTGGGGCCCACACATCACCTAAACCCGGGGCCGTCTTGTGAACCGGAGCTTGTGAACCATCCAGGATTGGGGGTGAGTAATTCTAGAGTGGAGCCCAGGAATCTGTATGTCCAACAGGAATTTTGGAGGGGTTATTTATTCTTGGCTGTGCTCGGTCTTTGTTGGTGGGTGCAGGCTTTCTCTGGTGGTGGTACGGGGGCTTCTTATCCCTCTGGCTTCTCTTATGGAGCACAAGTGGTAGGTGTACAAGCTTCAGTAGTTGCGGTTCATAGGCTCCAGAGCACAGACTCCGTAGTTGTGGTACAGGGGCTTAGCCGTCCTGCAGGATGTGGGATCTTCCGGGACCAGGGATCAAAGGATCAAACTGGAGTCCCCTGCACTGGCAGGTAGATTCTTAACTACTGAACTACCAGGAAAGTCCTCATCCAACAGGATTCTGATGGAGGTGGCCAGAGGAGTATAGTTGGAGAAGTAATGTGCTATATGATTCTTTAAAGAAGTAAACATGTGTAACTTAAAAAAAATAATACTTTTTTTTAAAAAAAGGGTGGGTGTTTGTTTCACTTAACCGCACACCACATACAGACCTATCTCCTTTTTGCGGCTCCCTGGAGAGTATTTCCGCAGAGGACGTACCACTATTACCCTGACCACTCTCCTCCTGATGGGCATCCAAGTTATTTCTAATGATTTGCTATTACAGGTAATGATCACCTGAGTATGGCTCTGCAGACAGCGTGGCCCTCTCAGGGTATTTCAGAGTGTGTGGGAAATCCTTAAACATGAAATTGTTAGCACCAGATAGTCTATCAAATTGTTCCCCCCAAGCAACCTTGACTATCTTAAAAAAATTTTTTTGGAATCAGTAGTAAGGGCACATGATATGAATGTTAAAAGTTCAAGTGTATTTATAGAGAATTACATTCTATTTCCACTTATCCACCATTTCCCAATTCTTCCTGGAGACAATTACCATTAGGAAGTCCTTTTTTGAGAAAATATTTATTTATTTGATTGAGTTGGATCTCAGTGTGGCCGGCAGGATCTTTCATTGCTTGGGCTCTTTGTTGCGATTCACGGGCTTCTCTAGTTTTGGAGCATGGGTTCAGTTGCCCCAGGCATGTGGGATTTGAGTTTTCTGATCAGGGACCGAACCTGAGTCCCCTGCATTGGAAGGTGGAGTCTAAACCACTGAGCCACCAAGGAAGTCCCACCATTAGAAGTTCTCCTTCTAGTTATAGTCTGTGTGCATGTACTTGTGTTAAAATATTTGAATGATATAGTGTGACATACACAGTCCTGAATGTTGCTTTTTCCACCTAACAATCTACCTTCGTGATGGTTCCACGTGGGTTTTTTATTGGCTGTGGAACAGCCCATTATGTGGATGAACCATGATTTATGTAGTCAGTCCCCTAGCGTGGAACACTGAGGTTGCCTTCAATCTTGTGCTATCATAAACAATGTTTATTGTGAATTTCCCAGAGTATAAATCTGTGCATCCATATGCAAATATATCTGTAGGATAAATATTTAGAAGTTAGAATTGCTGATTCAAAGAGTTTCTGCATTTTTAATTTTGATAAATATTGCAAAATTGATCTCTGCAGAAGCTGGGCCAACTTACACACCCACAAGCTGTATATATGAGAGAGAGGCCCTGTTTCCTGATTCCCCCCACTGTCACCAACACTATCATCAAATATTTTGATCCTGATCAATCTGTTGGCTAAAATAGGATATTGTGGTTGTTTAAATTTGCATTTTCCTTGTGAGTGAAACTGAGCATCTTTTTGCTTAAGAACCATTTGTACTCCCTTTCTGTGAACTGACAGTTCATAATCCTTGCCCATTTCTTTCTTTCTTTCTTTTTTTTGTTGTTGTTTGTCATATTATTGATTTGTAGTTCTTTGTGCGATAATTGGCAAATATTTTTCTCAGTCTTTATTTGTCTTTTGGCTTTGTTTTCATTGTTTTCTTTTCTCCCAGTGAAATTTTTTAAAAAATTGCTAAGTACTTTATATTTGTTAATCTTTATCAACCTATTAATAAGATTAGTCTATTAATCTTTATATCTATGAAGCATTATTTTGTCATTTCTGTATTGTTTCATGTCTATAAATGTAAATTTTACCCTTCAGGAATTCAAATTGCTTCAAAGTATGAGGTAAGGTTCCCGTTTTATTTCTCTTTAGATGTGTATCACTTATCTCAACACTATATATTTCCTTCACTAATTTGAAGTGCCATCATTATCATATTTCAATTCCCACATATATATGGATCTTTTCTCAACTTTCTTTTCTACCCTCCGGTCTCATTCATGGGTTAATACTTTACTGTTTCAATTATTATGGCTTTATAAAGTATTTTGATATATTCTCAGCCTGTTTCCTACTTCCCTTTTTATTTTTGTTTCTAGAACTTCCATGGACTCTTCTTTTCTTTTCCATGCGAACTTTAGAATCAACTTGTCTAGTTAAAAAGAATTTGATTGTTATTTTAGTTGGATCAGGAAAATTTATAAATTAACATGACCAGAACTTACATTTTATAACAACATCTTCCTCTAGTATCTCAACACTCCCCACCAAGACTTCCCTGACGGTCCAGTGCTTGGGACTTTGCCTTCCAATTCAGAGGGTGCAGGTTGGCTCCCTGGTGGAGGAGCTAGTATCCCAGATCCCACATGCCTCTCCGTCCCAAAACCAAAACAGAAACAATATTGTAACAAATTCAACAAAGAGCTTCAAAAAAGCTTTTAAGAAAAATAATAATAAAAAAAAATACTCCTCTCCCTGGTAACGTCCTCTCATTTTGTCTAGGATTTCTTTTGTCTGCTTTTATAAAGATTACTTAAAAACTAACGGATTTTTCTGCCTGCCAGTGCAGAGGACATAGGTTCTGTGCCTAGCTTGAGAACATTCCACATCCCATAAGGCAACTAAGCCCATGTGCCACAGCTACTGAGCCCAGGCACTGCAACTATTGAAGCCCGGGAGCCTAGAGCCTGTGCTTTGCAACAAGAGAAGCTGCCGAGATAAGGAGCCTGCACACCGTAACTAGAGAAAGCCCGAGGGCCTCCATGAAGACCCGGCGCAGCCAAAAACAAATAAATAAAAATGTGTAAGCTGGTGGGATTATCATGTGTGCGTAGCAAGTGGTCTGAAAGAACATCCACTTAGCTGAGAGCTGTGGTCACTTCTAAGGATTGGGCTAAAAGGGATATATTCCAGGCGGCTGAACAGCTGTACCTTAACATACATATACATATTTAAAGAAAACTGACCAGGAAACAAAAGTAAATAAAATGAGGGGAATGTAAGATGTCAAGGTTGGCAGCTACCCTAGTATATCTGAGTCCCCTTGCCAACATTTCTTCCTCCAGCATTCTCCTTCCGGAAGAAGCCCTTGCTGACTCTACATGGAGCAGACCCTGGAGTCATGTTCACGCTCGCTCCTCCTCTACTTTACTCTCCCACCCTCTTCCCATTCTCACTTCTTTTCTTTGCTTGTTAGTACTGATTTAATTTATTTTCCATTTTTAAAACTATTCATTTCTTTAGTTGGCTGTGTCGGATCTTCACTGAGGCATGGCAGCTTCTTTAGTGTCCGTCCACCTGGCCTCAGTAGTTGCAGTGTGGGGTTGAGTTGTTCCAAGGCATGTGGGATCTTAGTTCTCTGACCAGCCATTAAACCCACGTTCCCTGGATTGGAAGGCCGATTCTTAACCCCTGGGCCACCAGGGAAGTCCCTCTTCCTGATTTAGTACAGATATTCACACATCTTTGAAGTCACTTGTCTCAGTAAAGACTTGCCCATTCCCAGACTCAGTGAAAAGCAGAGACATCATTTTGCCAACCCAGGTCCATCTAGCCAAAGCTATGGTTTTTCCAGTAGTCATGTATGGATGTGGGAGTTGGACCATAAAGAAAGATGAGCACTGAAGAAGTGATGCTTTCAAATTGTGGTGTTTGGAGAAGACTGTTGAGAGCCCTTTGGAGAGCAAGGAGATCAAACGAGTCAATGCTAAAGGAAACCAACTCTGAATATTCACTAGAAGGACTGATGCTGAAGCTGAAGTTCCAATACTTTGGTCACCTGATGCAAAGAGCCAACTTATTGGAAAAAACCCTGAAGCTGGGAAAGATTGAGGGCAGGAGGAGAAGGGGCGACAGAGGATGGGTTCGTTAGATGGCTTCATCAGCTCAATGGACATGAGTTTTGAACAAATTTCAGGAGACAGTGAAGGACAGGGAAGCCTGGTGTGCTGCAGTCCATGGGGTCACAGAGTTGGACATGACTGAGTGACTGAACAACAACAACAAGACTCAGAATATAAATCTTCCTTAATCCAAGCTACAGGCTCTTAATGTGGAGTCCACAGACCACTCCTGTCAAGGGTCTATGGATGGAATACTTGAGATTCACATGCTTGCACTGAGAAAAAAAAAAACTATGTCTTTCTTTGCATTAAACTCCAACTGAAATTTAGCATTTCCTTCCACTATGACTGTAAGCAACAAACCGCAGTATCATTAACAGTAACTTGTGACTTTGTCACCAATGGAAATCACAAATATTTTCCTATCACGAAACAGTTATTACAGGTACCTTAGAAAATTGTTTACCTTCATTGCTACTTAAAAATTATGGTTGTTATTAGACTTGCTGCTAGATTTTGTTATTTAATGCACTAGTAAAGAAGCAAGTTTATTCTTAAATCACTTTTAAAATATAATTTTGAAAATTGTATTTCAATACAATTGATTTCTTTTGTAATTCTGTCATTTTTATTCTATGAGATTAAGTATTCTGGAAAGGGGTCCCTAGGTTCCACCAAAGGGGTGGATTAACGCTGGCCTACGCCAATGATGGCAGTTCCATTATCTGAGCTGGAGACTAGTTTAGGAGCTGTCATTTGACCTGGTGTGTCACATTCACAATGAGATGCAAGCAGCCACCTGTTGGAGGGAGAGGGAAGTCCCTCTGGAGAAAGGTTTCTTAAGAAGAGACACAAGGAAGTCTGTGGAGAGTAGCTGATACACTTAAGGTGCAAAAGACTGATGGGAGAAGACTGGGTCTTTGATCTGGCGGATTAGCCAGATAGGAACCTCCCTACCTCTAGACTCCTGTTATCAGTCCCTTCTGATTCAGGCTGTTGTGTCAGTTAGTAGTGTTTGACTTGAAGATAAGGGCATGTTCTCTAACCTGCATGCTCTCCTTTTTCCGCCATGTTTCCCATACTTGGTCCTAACCATCACTGAGGTAACATGGAGGATCAGATCTTCCATCTGATCCTTGTTTTTAGATTGGTCAGATCTTATTTCCTCAAGGCTGAACATCTTCAAGTCCTTCAATGGAACTCACGTGCGTAGTTCTGAGACCTTTATATACCACTAACAGGTATGTCTATCCAGATCACTGACTCTCAAACTTTGGTGTGTAGTCACTCAGTCGAGTCCAACTCTTTGCTACCCCATAGACTATAGCCCACCAGGCTCCTCTGTCCATGGAATTCTCCAGGCAAGAATACTGGAGTGGATAGCCATTTCCTTGAACCCGGGTCTTCTGCATTGCAGACAGATTCTTTTAACCATCTGAGCCATTAGGGAAAATTAGCTTGCTAAAACATACATTTCTAGGTTCCACCCCCAGAGTTTCAGATTCAGTAGGGTTAGAGTGGATTCCAACAATTGGCATTTTTTTTTAAAAAAAATTCCCAGATGATGCTGATGCTGCTGACTTGGGGACCACAGTCTAGTTTGAGACTAGAGATCTAGTTCACTGATCTCTAGTGAACTAGAGATCCACTGATCTAGTTCTTCTTATACCACTAACAGGTATGTCTATCCAGATCACTGATTCTCAAACTTTGGCATGTGTTGGAATCATGCTAAGGCTTGTTAGTCGCTCAGTTGAGTCCAACTCTGCTACCCCATAGACTATGGCCTGCCAGGATCCTCTGACCATGGAATTCTCCTGGCGAGAATACTGGAGTGGATTGCCATTTCCTTCTCCAGGGGATCTTCCCAACCCAGGGATCAAACCTGTGTATCCTCCATTGCGGGCAAATTCTTTACCATTTGGTTCCTAAACTCTCTCCTTACTCTTTGTTGAATGCCTATTGTGTGCCAACTGCTTTAAGGACTTATTTAATTCTCACGACAACCCTTGAAATGGGCAGCTATTTCTTTTGGGGCAAATGATGCTCAGAGAAATAAAGAAAAACAATTCCCGAGATCACCTAGCTGGTAGATAAATGAGGGACCTAGTATTTGAGGCTGGGTTATAGAACGCTACAATTAAGAACTCTCCTCCTGCTTAACAGCATCAATTAATCAGCTGCCCTTTGGGGCCCAAGACAAATTTACCTAATTGTGCTTCATCTAGCTCATTTCTCTTTCTTGTCTACATGGTCATCAAATGTGATTTTTGTCAAATGCCCCAGGTTTCTTGAGCCTCCAATATCTCCTTCACCTACCACTAAGCCCTTTGACTGCCCTCATTTCTCACAAAGAGAAGGAGGTTTGCTGAGTTGCATTTGGAGCCATATGAGTTAGGTTTCTGCAAGTGTTAACTGTGGGCACATTTAAATAAAGGTCATTTTCTAGGCTACAGCTATATAAATGTTCCAATGTAATATGCAAATGTACCACTTAGTGATTTAGGATGTGCTGGGCCTTTATTGTTCTACTTGCAGTTATGTTGATTTAGCCTAGAGCTGTGTAGTTAATAATTTAGTAAGCAACCTTATTTTTCAATCTCCCTTTGTCCTCATGCCTTACTCTTTTTTACATTAAGGGACTTAGGCCTGCGTGCAGATTTAGTTTAATGAACAATGAATCCTTGAATATGTGTAGTGGCAAAAGGACTCCCTTGAAATGCTAGGAAAAGTTCATGAGTTTTCACATTCTTGATGGGATTCTTTATTTTATTATAAATATCATGACTCAGTTTATCCCTAGCAGTCCTTTTTTGCATTATATTCTATTTTGCTGATATTAGTATTCTTCGATTAGTTTTCTTTGGTTACGATTTGCCTGTGACATCAGTTTCTTTTTCGACATTTCTGTGTCATTGTCTTAGGTATATCTCTTATACAAAGCTAATGCTGGATTTTGATTCTTTTTAAAATCTCATAGTCTCTGTCTTTAATAGGTAAGTTTAATACACTTACATTTATTGTGATTACTGACTTATTTAGACTTATTTTCTACCATCTTATTTTCAGTGTATTTTTGTGTGTGTTTTCTATTAACATGACACTTTTGAGGGAGGGGAACGCATAGTGTTACTTTAATGTTTTTCTTCTCTTTTGAATTTTGATGGATAGCATTCTTTATCCTCCTCACTGAAAGCTGTGTATCACATTTCTTTTACTATTTTAACATTTTTTCTTTTTAATAAATATTTATTTGTATTTGTGTTTGGCTGTGTCAGGTCTTAGTTGCAACACATGGGATCTTCCTTGAAGCATGCAGATCTTTTGTTGTGGGGTGAGGGCTTCTCTAGCTGTGGTGTGAGGGCTTAGTTGCCCCACAGCATGTGGGATCTTAGTCCCCTGAGCAGGACTCAAACCCATGTCCCCTGCATTGGAAGGCAAATTCTCAACCACTGGACCACCAAGGAAATCTCTGATTTAATTTTTTAACATACTTAAGTATATATTTTCCTAACAATATTAATATAAAGTTTTTCAGTATCTTTATTTTCCTCTTGACAAGACAACCCCTCTAACACCATCTAACAACAAGCTGAATTATCCCTCATTGCATCATCCTTGTTATTGTCTAGAATCTTAGTTCCACTGTTTATCATAGAAATTAATTATATTATCAGAAATTATTTAGATTCACAGACATATCTGACCAATTTCTGCACTTAATGTTTTCCTTCTTTCACCTTCCCTTTTGCTGAAGTACATGCTTTAATACTCAGGTGGTACAGGTGGTGATAGTACAGGTGGTAAACTCTCTTAATCTATGAAAAGATCTGTAATTTGATTTCCTTTTTCAGTGCTCATCTGGCTGTGTGTCAAGGTAGGCTGATCCAATTTTACCACCTGCATGATCTGGATATTATTTCTCTGTTATGTCTGTTATTGTTCTCTGTTATTATTATGTCATCTGTTGCTGTTGATGAGAAATCTGCTGTGAGCTCAACTGGATTTCCTCTGTAGGCAATTTGTCTTTATTCTCTTAAATCTTAAGATTTTTCTCTTTATCTTTGACATTCTACTCTACCATTACAATGCTTCTGGTTGAGATTTCTTTGAGGGTTGGAGGGGGGGTCACACTTGCAGGACTTTCGCTCTTTGACTAGGGATTGAATCCAGGCTCCTTCAGTGAAAGCATCTAGCGCTAACCCACTGGACCATCAGGGAATTCCTGAGATTTTTTAGCCATTCTATTTAGCACACAGTAAGTGTTTTTCATCTGAAGACTTTCATTTTCTGAAATGTTCTCAGTCACCATCTCTTAAATATTGTATCTCCACTATACTTTTTATTCTATCCTTCTAGAATTTCTATTATGCATATGTTGGACTCTTTCTGTATGCTCACTATGTCTTAAATGTTCTTTTCTATTTTCCACTTCTTTATCTCTCTGTGCTGCTTTCTGGGTGAATTACCCAGGAATATCTTTCAAACCTAGGGCTTCCCAGGTGGCTCAGTGGTAAAGAATCTGCCTGCAGTGTAGGAGACCAGGGCTTGATTTCTGGGTCAGGAAGATCCCTTGGAGTAGGAAATGGCAATGCTCTCCAGTACTCTTGCCTGGAAAAATTCACGGAGAGAGGAGCCTGGCGGGCTACAGCCTAAGGGGTCACAAGAGTTGGACGCAACTAAACACGCATGCACGCATCTTTCGATATACCATCTGTCTCTTCAACTATGTTTTATTTAGAATGTATTCCACTGGAATTCACTTCAACAATGATACTTTTCATTTATAGGATTTCTAATTGTTTCATTTTCACATTAGCAGTTAATTGTTTGTCTTTGTTTCATAACATTTTTTTTACATGTTATTCATTCCTTTACCTTTGTTGGGGGCTTCCCCAGTGGCTCAGACAGTAAAGAATCTGCCTGCAATGCAGGAGACCTGGGTTCGATCCCTGGGTTGGGAATATCTCCTGGAGAAGGAAATGGCAATCCACTTCAGTATTCTTGCCTGGAGAATTCTATGAACAGGGGAGTCTGGCAGGGTACAGTCCATGGGGTCACAAAGAGTTGGATATGACTGAGCAACTAACATTTGCCTTTGTTAGGATCCTAAACCTTTCACGGATTTTTCAGATTGCTTTACTGCTGGCACTTCTCAAATTCATCTCTTAAGAGCTGAGTTTGTCGGCTGTCTGTCGGTTTACCTCAAGTGCTTTAGAATTTTGGTTTGCAAGCTTGTTTTGAAGAGGTATCTTGATGCTCATTTTCTCTCTCTGCACTTGTCTAAATCCCCAGGATTCTAGTTGCAAACTGTGCTTCCTACTGGAGTTTAGGATTCCCAGATTTCAGTGCTATCAGAGATGTCACAGATACAGTTAATGAGTCAAGGTGAGATGGCTCAGTTTCTAATCGCCAGATCGGCTTCTGTTCTCCCCCATTACCCAAGATATGGATTCAAGCAAGAGTCTGATATGCTATCTCTACTTCTTGAAGAATCCTTTTGGTCTTGAATTCCTGGTCACTTCTGCCTGTTTCCAGACCCAGAGCTTGGAAGGTCTATTCCCTTATTTTTGTGAGTGTGGTTATGTAATTTTATTTATTTTAAAATATAATTTATCTGTTGCTGCAGTATATAAACAGGTTATCTTTCCTCAATAATTTATGGATAGTATGGTTGAATTCTCTTTTGTCAAGGGCTTCCCTGGTGGTTAAGAATCTGCCTGCCAAACCAGGGTACAGGGGTTCTATCCCTGGTCTGGGAAGATCCCACAGGATACAGGGCAACTCAGCCCGTGCACAACTACTGAACCCACATGCCACAACTACTGAAGCGTGCATGTTCTAGAGCCTGTGCTCCACAACAAGAGAAGCCACCGCAATGAGACGTCCACACACTGAAACTAGAGAGTTGTCACAACTAGAGAAAGCCCATGTGCAGCAACAAAGACCCAGCACAGCCAACAGTAAGTAAAATAAATAAAAATTTAAAAATATTTCTTATGTCAGTTTTATTGAGGTATATATGACTAATATATTAATAGAATAAAAGTATCCATTTAAAGTGTATAAATTTGATACAGTCATAAAGTCACCATCATATGATAAACGTATACAGTATATAATCAAGAATAATTTCATGAACCCCCAAGCTTTGTACCCCTTTGCTATCAATCCCCTTCTCCAAACTGCAGCCCCAGGTAACCAGTGATCTACTTTCTATAGATGAGTTTTGCCTTTCCTAGAATTTCATATACATTGAATCAGACACTTATATACTCTTTTGTGGTTGGTGACTCCCACTATGCATGCTGATTTTGAGATTTATCCAGGTTGTGTATACTACTACTTCATTTGTCTCTACTGTTGAATAGTATTCTGTTGTATGGCTGTATCACCATTTGCTTATCCATTCTCCTATTGGTGGACATTTGGGTTGTTTCTAGTTGAGGCCGTTATGTATAAATCTGCCATGAACATTCATACACAAATCTTTGTGTGGACATGTTTTCACTTCTTTTGGGTAAATACCTGAATGGGATTGCTGGGCAGCAAAGTAAGTGTATGTCTGGAGACTTCCAAACTGTTTTTCAAAGTGGCTATACCATTTTGCATTCCCATCTGCAATATATGAGCATTCTGGTTGAGGAGCAGGTTATTTTTAAAGCATGAACTCAATGCCATCTTCACTGTAGGTGACTGTAAAAACACTTTAGAATTTACCCCAAGCTATAAAATGTCAGGAATGGTAATGAAGGCTCTGTGAGGGCACAGACTTTTAGTGTCCTGCTGTGTCCCCAATGCCTCGCACAGGTCTCGGGGTTCATGGCATGCACTCAGTAATGAATCAATGAATAAAGATCTATCTCTGAAAGGCACTGACAGTTTTTAAGGGTTGGGTCAAAGTTTGGACTGTGTCTCATTTAAACAAAGGAAATGTTTTGGAGCCCTGTTTTCTCCTTCCCTAAATATCACAAGACCCTTGTTTTGAACTAGTTGGCCTTTCTACCCCATTACTATGGGATCTACCGTCCCTTTGGCCAGATTTCTCTTCATAGCCCAAGATGGCCACTCTACCTCCCAACACTAGGTCTGCATTTCAGCCAGGAAGAAGGAGGAAAAGGGAGAGAGGGGCACACAGCCTCTCTTTAAGGATGCTTGCTTGAAGTTGAAGATCATTTCTGCTTCTCTGTCATGGGCCAGAACTTAGTCACTTGGCCACATCTGGCTCAAAGGAGATGGGAAAGGGTGACCTTTATTCTGACCAGCTGTGTGCCTAGATAAATGGCAGGGTTCTTTTCCTTAGAAGAAGGGGAGGTTAATTATTGATGACTTCTAGCAGGCCTTACTCTGAGCCTGCGTCTGTCCTGAACTCAAGGCACCTTGAATTTAATATACTATCTTAGTAGAAAAATACAATTATTCCTCAAAATGCAAGAACTTTTAAATTTGCTACACAAAAGGAAGCCAGGCTGGTAGGTAAGGAGGTGTCTCACTCAGCACCTCCAAACTCCCCACCCCCTACCACCAGACCAACCATGTTAGCTTCTCCCTCAAGGTTTACTGCTCCAGCTACAGGAGATGAGAGTGGGGTGGGGAGCAGTTGACGGGTTGTGCATTCAGAGAAGGGGGAGTTAATAATGGAATCTGTAGACAGACCCACACTGTTGACCACCCTGGGACCTGAGTGCCTGCCTTCTGGTGACCTACCTGAGGAAGCTCTGATGGGCCCAATGGCTGAGCTGGGTACAGAGAGCTGGGTCCACTTGGCTGCCCTACCCACAATCCATCAGACTTGATGTCCAGGAAATAGCAGCTGACAGACAGTAGGGCATGTCCCAGAGCTGTGTGTCCAATATAATAGCCATTAGCCACACAGATTTTTTCATAATATTTTATTTATTTATTTTTAACTGGAGGATAATTGCTTTACATTGCTGTATTTGTTTCTGCTGTACAAAAACATGAATCAGCTATACGTATACATACATCCCCATCCCTCTTGAGCCTCTCTCCCACCACCCACCCTGATCCCACTCCTCCAGGTCATCACAGAGCACAGGGCTGAGCTCCCAGTGTCATAGAGCAGCTTCCCCATTAGCTAGCTATTTCACACATCGGGGTGTATACATGTCAATGCTGCTCTCTCAATTCGTACCCCCATCTCTGTCTACATCTGTGTGTCCGTTCCTTCCCGCAAATATGTTCATGTGTACCATTTTTCTAGATTCCATATATATGCACTAATATATGGTATTTGTTCATCTCTTTCTGACCTGACTTCCCTCTGTATGACAGGTTCTAGGTTCATCCACCTCACTACAACCAATTCAGATTCATTCCTTTCATGTGTATTTATTTACATCTGAACTAATAAAATATTAAGTCCCCCAGCTGTACCACCCACATTGCAAGTGCCCAATGGCCACCTGTGGTTAGTGGCCACTGTACTGACTAGAGAAGACATAGAACACTTCCATCACTGAAGAAAGTTCTGTGGACTTGCTGCCCTGGAGGAAAGACAACTCAGGTTGAATTACAGAGGCAGAGTACTGAGAAAGAGGCAGGTGATGGGTCTGACATACACTGCGCCAGGCAGACCCCAGCTGGGCCACCACGGTTCATGGGCCCCACACTCTGCGAGGGAAGCAAATGCGACAGAGGAAGGCATCCAGGCAAGGCTGGAAACCTATCTGTGTCTTATTTAAGGGATATTGTAGTATGGGGTTCCTCCAGAAGCAGATGCTGGGACAAGGTTTTCTTATTTTTTTTAATATTTATTTTTTAAAAATTTATTTATCTATTTACTTGGCTACATCAGGTCTTAGTTGCGGCACTTGAGATCTTTGTTGTGTTTTGCAGAATCTTCCGTTGCAGCGCAGGTTCCAGAGTGCTTAGGCTCAGTAGTTGCGGCGTGAGATACGAGATCTTAGTTCCCTGACCAGGGATCAAACCCAAGTCCTCTCCATTGCTAGGCAGACTGTCAACCACTGGACCACCAGGGAAGTCCCTGGGACAAAGGCTTCAGGGTAAGTAGTTTACTGGGGGAGGTGATTCCAGAAAGTACCGGAAGGGGAGTGGGGAAGTGAGACAGGGAAACTGTGAGTGGTCAGGCAAGCAGCCACTGTGAGTGAGTGGGGCTCTGTCCTACCAGGGACTTCTGGGAGCCAGTGTAAAGCATGTACCTCAAAGTCATCCCTAGAGTTGGGGGACCTGTGGCTTTTATCCATTAACTTCTATCAGTCACTGGCTGAAGGCTGCCCCCAAGCTGTTAATATGTCAAGACTTCTGACCTGCTAAGAAGGCCCTCCTTATCTATGGAAAGTCTTGAGGCAAACAGATGCAAATACGGGGTAGTGGGAAGTTAGAGGGAGCACACTGAGGTGGTAAGACTTGAAGAATATGGGCTAGACACTGGGCCCTGTCTGCTACAAAGGAGAGAACCAGCATCCATAACCCCAGCCTCATATCTCTCATACACACACACACACAGGCCCACTCACACACCCCTCCTGCTCGCCTCTTCCTTTTCCTCAGACTCACTCTGTCCTCTCTCTCCACAGGACCTTTGCACGTGCTGTTCTGGAGATGTCTGAAGCACTCTCCTACTCTTTCTCATCCCCTTTCATGTAGTCAAGTCTTACTTATTCTTTCGATCTTGGCTCAAACATCCCTTCCTCTAGCTAGCCTTCTCTGAGGGACACCCCCACCCCAGGACGCCAGCCCAGCTCCCTGTCCTGTAAGTGTGTCATTATATATTTGTGAGGTTAGTTGATGTCTTCCTCACAGACTGCCTTGCAATCAGACTGTAAGGAAGGATCTTGCTTGTCCTTGTTCACAGCAACACATAGTAGGTCCTCAAGAAATAGATGTGAGGTGAATGAATGAAAAATGAATGAATTCCGGTCCCATTGACTAGGACTTCCAGTAGCCAGAGAGAATTTACCAGTTAAAGACCCCAGGAAGAGGAGGAGGCTAATTAGCAATTCATTAGGATTCGTTTTCACTTCTGTAGTCAATGCTAATCACTTGTTTGTTTAAAACAGGAAGTTCTACACTCATTAAATCCATTAGTAAATGAAAATGTTTCTCTGGAAAGGCTGGCCTCCCACATTGGAGTGTAAATTCTAGGGCTCCCCCCCACCCTGCCCCCGCTACTTTGTGCGGACTTCCCAAAAGGCAGGAAAACAGGCTCTCACAAGCTGGAATTGCCCTGGGAGAGCCCCCGCTTCACAGTGGGACCCTAGGAATCTGCTTCTTCAGCCCCCTGAGCTCAGTTTCTGCCTCTGTACAATGGGTACAACATTCAGGCTCAGGGCTGTTGTGAGGATTAGAGAGAGCCGTATAGCCAGGAGCATCAGTTCACACCCTGGTGTTACCGTCCTCGATGGCCAGTAGAGGGTCTATTTAAGAATGTAGCTACCTGGCAGCCCCGGTGTTCTGAACTCTTTCATTCTTATTAACAACCAGGCTCCTGGGACTTCCCTTGAGGCTCAGGGCTTAAGACTGTCTTCCAACGCAGGGTGCAGAAATTCAATCTCTGGTCGGGGAACTAAGATCCCACATATGGGATCACTTTTCCTATGTCAAATTTTTGTGAGTCCTCACAAAAATTCGACAAGATGAGCCGCTATTATTACCCCATTTTACAGATGAGGAAACTGACTTGTCATATGGTCATATGGCTGGAAAGTGCATAAATGGCAGAGGCAGGCTGCCTTCAGATCCCATGCACTTCACCACATGAAGGACAATTCTGTCCCCACAAGAGGCCTCAGGGACAGTGGAGGGGAGGACTTGGGGGAACCTGGCAAGGGTGAACTCGGCCCTCCATCCAGTCCTGCAGAAAAGTCACAGAGAACAAGTTTCCCAGGGCAATGCTACCAATCCATTCCTCAGGCACATACTGAGCACCCACTGGATGTAGAGTTGTGTCTGCCTTTAGGTGTGGAATAGACCAGTCTCCCTTTCTGAAGTTTCATCCTTTTGTTCAGCCTTTTTTCCTAAGGACGACAATGCTTTTTTAAAAATTTACTTATTTTTAATTAAAGGATAATTGCTTTACAGAATAAATTTTTAGAGGGTAACTACAGTATTGTGATTTTTTTTTTTGTCATGCATCAGCATGAACTGGCTATAGGTATACATATATCCCCTTCCTCTTGAACCCCCTCCCACCCCTCAGCACAATGCTTTTTTAAAAAAATAACATCAACTCATTTTGTGCTTGTAATGTTTATTTGCTATTTATTTATATTTCTGGCTGCACTGGGTCTTCACTGCTGCACAGGTTTTTCTCTATGGTGGCAAGAGGAGGCTACTCTTTGTTGCGGTGTGGGCTTCTTATTACAGTGGCTTCACTTGTTGTGAAGCATGGGCTCTGGCGTGAGTGGGCTTCACTAGCTGTGACATGTGTATTTGAGGCCTTAGGCTCTAGAGTATGAGCTCAGTCGTTGTAGCACACGGGCTTAGTTACTATGCAGCATGTGGAATCTTCCCAGACCAGGAAGACTGGCAGGCAGGTTCCTATCCACTGTACCACCTGGTAGCTATGATTTTTCCAGGAGTCATGTTTGGATGTAAGAGTTGTACCATAAGGAAGGCTGAGCCCCAAAGAATTGACGCTTTCGAACTGTCATGTTGGAGAAGACTCTTGAGAGTCCCTTGGACACCAAGGAGATCAAACCAGTCCATCCTAAAGAAAATCAGTCCTGAATATTCATTGGAAGGACTGATGCTGAAGCTGAAGCTCCAATACTTTTTTGGCCACCTGATGTGAAGAACTGGCTCCTTAGAAAAGACCCTGATGTTAGGAAAGATTGAAGGCAGGAGGAGAAGGGGATGACAGAGGATGAGATGGCTGGATGGCATCACCGACTTGATAGACATGAGTTGGAGCAAGCTCCAGGAGTTGGTGGTGGACAGGGAAGTCTGGCGTGCTTCATTCCATGGGGTTGCAAAGAATTGGACACGACTGAGTGACTGAACTGAACTGTACCACCAGGAACATCCCCAGTCTTATCGTTTACTGTCCCTACCTCCTTCCCTCTTCCCAGAGGGGTCCCTCCCTTTGTATCTGAGGGGCAAATACTGCAAAGCCAGCTTGGACAGTCTCTTCCACAAAGTCTCCCAGTTTCCTTTCAGGTCACGTTCTGAGCTGGCACTTATACCTCTAAGGTATCGCCATCGCCTGACAACCAGCTCCTACAGAGCACTGCCCAGAGGCCAGGCCCTGAGTTGAGCACTTTATTCTCACCAGGCTCTAATTCTCACCGTGCTCTCAGGGAGGTATGATTTTGATGCTCATTCTGTTGAAGCTTGGAGCAATGAAGGGACTTGCCGAGGCAGCAGGGTCAGAAGTCAAATCCAGGCTGTGCGTCCAGAGATCATGCTCTTAACTGCTGCTCCCAACCTTCTTCCAATCCAGACTTTATCACTGCCTCCTCATGATGACTGTCTTATGTAGCTCTCCTCTGAACTTGGCTCTTAGGAGACAGAATGTATGCCGTTTTGTCTCAGGGTCTGGCACATAAAAAGCCTCAAAAAATGCTTGTTGGACAGAATTGAAGTTTCCAACCTGCAGATTCTGAATTCTGTGGCATAAACCTGGTGTAACTGATCATGTAACTCATCATGGGATGTCGGCAGCCTCCAGTTTGAATTCTATCTTTGCCCTCTATTTGATGCCTTTGGGGCCCTCCCTAGGTAGCTGTCATCCTAACACTAAGAGGAAGGCACATGTCACAGCCCTGTCCAAGGTGCTGAAGATGCAGCCAGGAACACCATCTCTCCACAGGGACAAGGCTGCCAGCCTGACAGAGCCACAGTAGAGGCTAGGGCAGAGGGCAACATGCAATGCCTAGGAGCACTGAGGCAGCCAGGAAAGCCTCTGAGTCTCCATTTTCTTCTTTTAGGGCTCTGAGGGGCTCAGATGAGCTGGGGCACTGATGGGGGGACACAGGAGTTGTGCGGTGGTTGCCTGTATAGTACGCAACCCATCCCATGAAGGGATCTTTGCCAAGATCCCTTTCCTTATTTGGCTTAAGCAATACCTCCTCTTCCCAAGCCTGGTTGCCCTGGAGAAATGCAAAGCACATGAGAGGAAGCCCAGATGATGTTATACTCCTATCGCCAAAATGTGAGTAGAATAACAGACTCACAAATGCCTTATATTTTAATAATAATTTTTTGGGTGAGTGAAGAAGTTACACATACAATTATGTATACGGCTTTAAAATGTGAAGATATGCAGGGTACAATGTGAAAAGATTTCTCATCACTGATCCTGCTATTCTTCCTAGAAGGCTGCCACTTGGGTATTCTTTAAGAGGAATTCCACACATAAAGTACCTCTGTCCCTCATAAATACTAGCATTGCTCTGCTTGCCTTTTTCTTTAATAATAAATCTTGGTGATGTACACAGAGAACTAGCTCTTTTTTAAAGTCTATTTGGCACATTACACGATAGTAAGACACTTATTTAGCCAGGACTCTCTGGATGGACCTTGAGGTCATTTCCAAACTTTTATTAATGCAGACATTGCCTCAATGAACACTGTGTTCCCCATCTTTGCCTGCTGTGCTGTGCTTAGTTGCTCAGTCGTGTCTGACTCTTTGTGACCCCATGGACTGTAGCCGGCCAGGCTCCTCTGTCCATGGGGATTCTCCTGGCAAGAATACTGGAGTGGGTTGCCATGCCCTCCTCCAGGGGATCTTCCCAACCCAGGAATTAAACCCAGGTCTCTCCCATTGCAGATGGATTCTTTACCATATGAGCCACCAGGGATGCCCATGAATACTGAAGTGGGTAGCCTATTCCTTCTCCAGGGGATTTTCCCAACTCAGGAATTGAACTGGGGTCTCCTGCATTGCAGGCAGATTCTTTACCAGCTGAGCTACCAGGGAAGCCCCCATCTTTGCATATGGACAAGGAAATCCCTAAAAGTAGGAATGCTGAGTCAGAGTATTTGCATTTAAAATTCTGATACCCATTGTTGTTTCATTCATTTTGTTATACGGATGGACCATAGTTCATTTAACCAATCCTTCCCTCCCTCCCCAACCCCTCCTTCTGCTTTCTTTTTAATTCCGAATTTACTTTTAGGAAATAGTTAACATTTCATGACATTTGATGTACCATTGTTCAGTATAGCTCACTAGAATGTCTGGTGGGGCTTTTTGAGGGGTAGGGTGAGGGGGTCTTTCAGCCTCCTCTGGGTGGATTTGAAGCCCTGTGATTAGGTTGTTTCCTATCTTTTGCTCCCAGTCTCTTCAGATATTAATGTAAAGCATTAAGCATAATGCCCGGTACATACTGGACATTCAGTATTGTGAGTTTCTGCATATCAGGAACAACCTTGCAACGACTCGTCTGTGAAGGTACCCCTTTGTGCACATGCATCAGTATTAAATTCTTAGAGGCAGAATTGCTGGTCAAAAGGTATGTACATTTAAATTTATGAGATACGGTCAAGTTGACCTCCAGAGAGCTCATACCAATATACATATTATATATATATATATATATATATATATATATATATATATATATTCCCCCAGAGAAGGGACTGGCTATGCATTCCAGTATTCTTGCCTGGAGAATTCCATGGATAGAGGAGTGTGTGTATATATATGTTTACAGATATTGGCCATGCTGCACAGCATGCAAGATCAGCATGTGGGATCTTAGTTCCCCAACGGTGGATCAAATCCATGCCCTCTGCAGTGGAAGCAAGGAGTCTTACCAACTGGACTGCCAGGGAAACCCCAAGCTCGTGCCAACTTATATCCCTGTTTCCCCCACATACTTGCCAACACGTTACTATCAAGTCACAGTTTAGGAGGGGGAGCAATTTTGGAGCCTGATTGGTTCAAATTCTTAATCTAGCAGACAGGGAACCTGAGGCTCTAGGGAGGAGAAGAGTCGGCCCAAGGTCACCTGTAAACTGTGGCATGATCAGATTCCCATTTCTGGCCTCTCTGGTCTCTTCTCGGGGACTGGGCAGTGTCCCTGGGGGAACGTGTGAGAGCACGAGGTGGGGTCTCTGAGGTAAGAAAGGATGTGAAAATCGGGCGGAAGGGAAATGCAGTGCACCAAGGTCTGTGTCCACCGCACACCTCTGCCCTGGGGAACGTAACAGGTTTTAGTTTTTGTATCTTTTCTTTTGGCTGTGCCATCTGGCATGTGGGATCTTAGTTTCCTGACCAGGGATTGAACTCACGCCCCCCTGCAATGGAGGGCAGATTTTAGACACCGAACCACCAGGGAATTCCCATGTTTTATTTCTTGAAGAAACTTCTGACTCATCTCCATTACTTCTCCCTGCTCTACCTCCCCCGCCCTCCTCCCCCTGCCATCTTTTCCCTTGGAAACTGCCTCAGAGATTCCGGTAGGTGCTTCCTTACTTCAGAGCCGCCAGTGTGGGAGGAAGCTGAGGACGTGAGGGTACTGACTGAGAGAGCAGGTTGAGGCCCCGGAGCTGTTGTGCAAAAAGAATGGCAAATTACCTAAGGAGGGAAAACGGAAGGGGGTGATGGAGGCAGCCGTTCATCAGTGCTTTTTAACCCTTTCCTGCTGCACAGGCAGGCAGCCCTAGACACAGGAGACCAGAGAGATTTTCCTAAATGGCTGGTGCTGATGGCTCTGAAGGGAGGTGGGCACAGCTCCCTCTGAGCTCTTGGCAGACAGGCTTTGTACTCTGGGTGAAAGTGTCGGAAAAAAAGGGAGAACAGCTCCTCATCTCGGAGAGGATTCCTCAGGGAAATCAGGCTGCTTTTCAAGCGTAATTTGGAAAGCCACTGCCGCCTCCAAACTTCTGTGGGGAAGGGGGTGTGGGGTGGGGAGAGGGAGGCCATTTATAAACCAATCAGTGCTTCCCTAGAGGCAGCCATCACTCAGAGTTATTTTCTGAAATTTCGCCTCTATTCCTTACTCTGGGGGGCAAGGCAACACGGGCAACTCTGCTTCCAGTCGAGGCCGACACAGAGGCTGGGGTGAGTCACACAAAGGGAGAGGAGCCCTGCCCTGCTCATCGCAGTCAGAGCTGCTTTTGCAAAATCACTCCCCCGGCTTCTGAACAAGGAGGGAGCCTCATCAGAGGTTCCATTCATCTCACTTCTTACTCTTAAACTTTAAAGCACATATTTATGTGCCTCGAGTTGCCCATGAACCACTGCGTGTCAAACAGTTTGGGGTTGATGGAAGAGGTACATTTTCTCGTCCTGGGACTTTCAGAAACACAATTTCATTGCCCGGCTCTCTCCTTTCCAATTTCTCCTGCACGCTGCCACGAGATGAATATTCCTAAAACGCTGCATTCAGCGCATTACTCACCCATTCAAGAACCCTCCAAGGCCTTCCCTCTCGATCTCTTAAGGCTGAGATCCCCAGGTTGACAAGTCAAGGCCCTTCGTCCATGTGGCCTCGGCCACCACAACCTCCTCACACACCCCTTCCCTAGACGGCCGAGCCACCCTTGTCACCTGTCACAGACACAGCCTGTCGACTTGGCCCCTCTCCACCCCGCATCTCTTTTCCTGGTAACAGAAATGCAGTGCTTCCTTTTAGGGGAAACCACCCTAGTTCCCTCTCCACATAGTTTGGTGAGCTGACCTGACACCTGCCTCCAGACCTGCCTGTGAAAATGTAGATCAGGGTAAACTAAGGTCCCCAGGCAAAAAAAAAGATAAAGGTCCTTGTCCTATTTTGAGGGGCTCCTGAGGTAAGAATAGTGCTTACATGTGAAAAGGCTGTAAAAAATATCAAGGAAGAAGATGCCATAGAGCTGCGGTCCCCAGCCATGGAAGACCATTTCCCTACGGACCAAAGAGGAAGGAGTGGTTTGGGGATGATTCAAAAGAATTGCATTTATTGTGCACCACTTTATTTCTATTATTATTCCATCAGCTCCACCTCAGATCATCAGGGATTAGATCCCAGAGGTTGGGAACCCCTGCCCTAGAGAACCTGTCTGCAAAGCCTAAAATATTTGCCAGCTGGCCCTTTACAAAGTTTGTGGGAACCTGCTCGGGTGCACAGTGCTTGGTTCGGAGCGTGGCGACAGATGAGCTCAGCTGAGGAGAGCAAGTGCTAGGACTAGAACTAGAGCCGTCGGAAGGACGGGCACACTCTCCTAGGTTTGTTGAATCCACATCTGGAACTAGTGGTGGTCATCTCCGGCACTACAGAGAGCGGCTGCCTGAGAAGGAAGGCAGCACTGGGGGAAGCCAGCTAGGCCCAGACATTGCTCTGTAGCTGAAGCCAGTTTGAGTTGGGTCTCCTGCCAGCAGCAAGGGAAGGAGTTATGATGAGTACAGATACTGGCAGGTATGCCCGATGCCTTTGGGCATGTTATTACCTTGTCTGGGATGCCCTTTATCCTCTCTGCCTCTCTGCTTATCTTTCAGGATCTTATCTCTTCCTCTGCTGCGGTGTCCTGTAGTTCCTGGGTAGTTCATTCAGAGACATAACCATCTACTTGCTCAGTTGTCAGTGTCTTGGAGGAGTAGGTGCTGCATCCCTAATAAAGCCATGAGCAGTGGGGTTGGGAGATGGGGGAAGGACAGCATGTCGTCCTGGGAGCCAGGCACTTACCAGAGACACTGCAGCACTTACTCCTCCTGAAGCAGCTGCCCAAAGAGGCAATGACAGCAGCTCCATTTTACTTAGTTAAATTTAAAACATTTATTTATTTGACTGCATCAGGTCTTCATTGCAGCAAGCGGGCTTCTCTAGCTGTGGTGCTTGGGCTTAGTTGCCCGTTGGCATGTGGCATCTTAGTTCCCTGACCAGGGATGGAACCCACTCCCCCTGTATCGGAAGGTGGACTCTTAACCACTGGACCACCAGGGCAGTCCCAGTGGCTCCATTTCAGACATGGGAAAACGAAGTAAAGTGACCCACTGAGGTCATGCCGTTATGAAGAAGCAGAGTCAGAAACCAACCCCAGCTCTGATGAACTCCACATCCATATTCTTTCCAGAGTATGGTGCTTGTCCCTGCCAAGGATCACATCTAACTCTTCTCAGGATCCCCTGGGTCCAGCTTTACACGGCCCGAATCCTCCACTTCCTGCAGATCAGAGCTCAGACATCTCAACCCCAACTGCAGGGCTTTTCAGCATCTGCCTGTTCATTCCTCCCCTACCCCTGACTCCAGCCACACAGCCACTCAGGGTGCTCAGGGGACACCCTGAATGAGAGGAGAAATCTTCGCTGCACCAGCAAGTTTTAACAGGGGGAAACAATTGCTTTGCGAAGTCGGCGTTAACAAGGACTAGATTGAGTCAGCAGGACAGGTTCAAAATTAAAGTTGCCTGAATATAATAATAACCGGAGAGGCACTCTAATTAGTTTTTTGTTTTGTTTTGTTTTGTTTTTAATCAAGTGCAACAATCTGCCTGCAGGAATCTGAAAGCAACTTGGGATATTTTAACTCTTTGAGGAAGCGGTGGGTTTTCGAAACATTGCAGAAATTCTCTCCTGCAGGTTATCCCCTAGAGGGCTTCCCCAGAGCACAAGCTTTCTAATATCATGATACAAGGTGGGTGTGCATGTACTCCGACTCCTTGGCATACCATCTCAGGCTGCCACACCCTGGCACCTGGGGAAGGAAGGCAGGCTGCTTTAATCTCCCTGGGAGCCAGGTCATGCTCGACAAGTCACGCCACCTCTCTGACCTGTTTTCTCATTTGTCAGGACCTAGAGATTGAATTAGTCTATCAGTCTGTGTCCCCAGCAGAATCGGGAACAATGCTCTGTGAATCCTTTGACAATCCCCTCAATTAGAGGGCATTTCCTCCCTTTCCCCATAGGAAATCACTCCACAATTTTCAAACTGGATGAGAGTTAAGTGACTATCTCTCTCTTTTCAGGGCTTCTTAACTTGGAGTCCCTGTGGGGTCACAGGTGAGGTCTCCAAAATTAGATATAGAATTTTTTGAGGTCAGCTGAGTGGACCCAGCGGGAGGTGGAGATAGGCCATGACTGCAGGCTCAGAGGATGCTGTACCCTCCAGGGAGTGACAGGGGAGGAGGAATGTTTTCGGGAAGTGATTCCTAGGGGAGTCTAGAATCGTCCAAGTTTAAGAGTTCTCCCTCTGGCCCATTCTATCCACTTTCCAGGTGGGAGAACTGAGGACCCTTGTTCCACGAGGTCCCCATGCCAGCCGTCTTCTGGTTGTTTTTTTGTTTGTTTTTAGAGCTTGAGGATTATCTCTGTCACTGGAGGAGTTATCTAGCTAGTGCCTCACCATGCATCTGCTGAGAAAGCATTCATCATTCCTGCACATGTGTCCTTCAGCACCTGTGTGTATGTGTGTGTGTGGCTGTATACCTGAATTTACATAATCTGTGGGTTTTAAGTCTCCTAGCTACAAAAATCAAGTGTTTATCCTGCCTTTCCCACACAAACTCCCTCAAGGTTACCACATGGTTGATGAAGGGACACAAGGCTCCAGCTACAAGCCAGCTGGCTGGTGGGGCGGGAAGAGCACCGCTCTGCGGTTCGTAATGAATGAGTGGGTCCAGGCGCGACCCACCAGCGGCTGCCAACATCACAAGAAGAGACCAGACATCATACACCTCCTGATGGAAGTGAGTGATGCCACCCACAGAGGAGTGCTGCCAAAAAATAAAAACAAAAAACTGATCTCTTGTTTTGCCTCATTTATAGGAAATACAAGTGACAGGAGGAGCCTGTGCAATGACCCCCAAGGGGATGTAATCAGTAAATCCAGACTGTGGGAAATGGTGAAGAATAAATGACCTGCTTCCGTAACACAAAACTTCCTGGGAAAAGAAAAGAGAGGTGGAGAATCTATAAATTAAGAGAGATTTATTAAGGGACATATCGATAATGGCAATGTACACACCTTCTTTACACCCTGATTCAAACACACTGGGAAAATCTGAACACTGACTGAACATAGTATTAAAGGACCATTGATAAGTTTTTTAATGCCATTCTGTGGGTTAGTTGCTCAGTCGTGTCCAAGTCTTTATAACCCTGTGGACTGTTGCCCCTCAGGCTCCTCTGTCCATGGGATTCTCCAGGCAAGAATATTGGAGTGGGCAGCCATTCCCTCCTCCAGGGGATCTTCCCAACCTAGGGATCAAACCCGGGTCTCCTGCATTCAGATTCTTTACCGTCTGAACCACCAGGGAAGCCCAATCTATTCTGGTTGTCCGTTAAAAAAAACAACAACCAGTTTGGATATGACATCTGGGATTTGCTTCAAAATAATGCAGGGGCTGAGTAGGGGCGTGGAGGTAACTGGGAAGGGGTGGGATGAAGCAGGGCTGGCCAAGTCCTGACTGGTGCAACTTGGTCACGGCCACAGTAGACCATAATGGCCTTCAGTAGACCATTATCCATGGTAGACAGTTAAAAAACACTTAAAAGGCATCCAAACAACTATCGGGAGTGTTTGCTTCTGGAGAGGGAAACTACCAGAGGGAGATGTCCGGTAATTGAGGATGGGGAGAATGACTTTTCAGTGTTTTATACCACTTGGATTTTATACCATGACTCTGTATTATCCCTTTACAAACATAAACTCATTTTTAAAAAGTCAGCCGATTTAAATAACAAACTTCAAAGTGAGGTCTTGATCATACTTTTCATCCAAGAAGTGCATTTATTTCATCTTCTTCCAATGAACAGGTGAGGTTCTATCTCCTTATTTGAGGAGAGGGAGGTGTGTGAGTCGGTATCGCCGGCCAGTGACCAGAAAATTCGTGGATGAGTGTCGCTTCCACGTGGTCCTTGAGCACTCACAGGACACACGCGATGTGCAGGCCTCTGCCCCACGTGTCCCCAAGCTCTTGGGTGTGGGCGTGTGTGTGGGGTGACCTGTGAGACAGCTGGGGCCGCAGAGATGGTGAGCTAAGGAGTTAAGCCCTTAGAACTGCCAGACAATGTCATTTGAAAACACCAGGTATGAAATATAAATAACAGTCGGCTACTTTCCTTCAATCCAATTTCTGAGCAGTTGTGTGATCGATCAATTTATAAATCGATCGGCTGTCTAATCCACCTTGGCAGTCTTCTGCCCTGCCACCACCGCCGCCCTCACCAGGGTGGGGTCGGTCCCATGTCCTCATCCTCCTTGGCAGGGGAGGGAAGGGACCTCCTCTGGCGCCCACCTGCCTGCTTGGGAACGGGAGGCGAGGGGTCACTGCAGCTCTGGGAGCAGGTGGAGCACGTTGGCTGAGTAGGGGCTCTGCTGCCTGGTGGCCCCCCGCAGCTGCACAGGGTGGAGGCTGGGGTGAGGAGGCGTGAACTCCTCTGGGCAGTAAAGTTCGTTCAGGAGGAACCAGGTGGAGTCTGGGTCAACCTTCATCAGGTGGAGGAAAACGCTGCGGAGAGATGAAAAAGGAGTGTAGGGTAGCTGCTGGGCTCCCTGCATCCCCAGAGGCTGTGTACTGAGCTATTTGTGAAAAAAAACCTGATAACCACATCACTTTGAACATCGCTTTAGTTCTGAATACCATTATGATGGTCCCAAAGTCTAACAGAAAGAGAGGTAAAGAGTTTCATTTCCGTTGACACAGAGAAAAGGAAAGTAATTAGTCTGAGCAGAACCATATTGACATCAAACAAACTCTTGGCAAAGAAAGTGGTTAAATTCTTGACTATAAAGCTGATTCTAGAAGGAAGGAAATGGATAGGACCCATCTCCATTACAGGGTCCTCCCCGCTCACAGGACCAGTCACAGGCAGGGACTCCCTGTCCTGCTTGGGGAGCCTGGGCAAAACCCGCAACTCTTGGGCCTCAGGTCCTTATCTCTTCCCTCCAGCAAGCTGCTGAACTCAGCAGTCGAGGCCTCTGAGAGCCATGGAATTGCTGTGGTCTGGATTCACCCACAAAGAGACCTGATCCAGTTGTTCTCCCATGGCAGGATCGGCTGAGCCCTGCTCTGAGACCTTCAGCAGACACCAAGTACTGGTCACGAACATACAACACAAACACTGCGGAAGGGCCTGGGCTACCCAGTGCCAGACGCCCACCACAGGTGAGGTTCTTTATCTTGGTCTGAATCGTGGGGTCACAACCCTTGCCTATCATCTGCTCATATCTCATTTCTAAACAATGCCCAGGGCCACGGCACTGGGGTAACCCAGATGTAAACTTCTTACACTCGCTGACTCAGCGATGCAGAGTCTAGCTTTTCAGTCTCAGGAAGGGTGAGGCCCTTCCCTAGCTGGGCGGCTCCCTTGCAGACATCCTGCCCATCTCAGTGCCTATACCACCCATACAGAGAGGGCAGCCTTCCAGATCACCTCACCCAGGTGGTTGCCCCTTACTTTTCCTTCTCAGGACACTCTTCCCAGCATTCGTCAATGGCCTGTTGATGGACCATCTCTTTTCCTTATAGCATAAGCCCCTGAGGCCAGGGACATCTGTTTGGCTCACGGCTGTATCTCGGGTGTTTGATGGTAAGCACTGAACCAGCACTTGACTGAACAGGTTTCACGTTCAACATGGAAGGGACTCATCACGCTGCACACTAATGACTTCAGATGGCATCCCTCTCTGAAATAGTTATTGTTCAGTTGCTTAACTCATGTCTGACTCTTTGTGACCCCATGGACTGCAGCATGCCAGGCTCTCCTGTCCCTCACCATCTCCTGGAGTTTGCTCAAACTCATGTCCATTGAGTCGATAACACCATCCAATCATCTCATCCTCTGTTGCCCCCTTCTCCTCCTGCTCTCAACACTGAAATAGTGCTGTTCAGTTACCCAGCCATGTTCGACTCTTTGCAACCCCATGGACTGCAGAACGCCAGGCCTCCCTGTCCCTCACCATCTCCCAGTTTTTCCAAGTTCATGTCCATTGCATTGGTGATGTCATCCAGCCATCTCATCCTCTGATGCCCTCTTCTCCTTCTGCCCTCAATCTTTCTCAGAATTGGGGTCTTTTACAATCAGTTGGCTGTTTGCATTAGGTAACCAAGATTTTGGAGCTGAAATAGCTATATTCTGTAAAATGACCTAAAGAGGTGAATGGCTCACCACCAAGGAAGGACCCATTGTTGTCACTAATGGGAGTCACGTTACCAGAGACATCACTAGCTGTGTGATTTATCTTCATCTCAGCTTCCTCATTTCTGAAAACGGGAGGTATACTTCACCCAGGGTTCTGCTGGGGTTTAACTGAGAAAACACAGAACTGACCCTACACAGGGCTGCCCACATGTGATCCTTGTCTACCAGCTAACACTGGACAGAATCTATCTTATGGATCACATTTTATTCTTGATGGCCATTCTGAGGAGCCTCTCCCCTGCTACTGGGCGTTGGACAGGAACTAAAACAGTTGTGGGGTGCCTGCTCAGTCATGTCCGAAACGGTTGCTAACTGGCGCTAAATTCTGGTTTTTAATTTTGTTAATCTGAAAAGCCTGTGCCCTTGGGGGACAGGATTCAGGTTTTACATTGGTGGAGCCAGTTTTGCTTCCTTCCTTGAGTGTAACCGATGTGGGCTCAGGTGGCCAGGGAGATAGGTAGAGGGGGCACTCTGATTTTCTGACCTGCCTGAAGTTTTCTTTACTCAGGATAATCTTGAGCTTATAACCTCAGCGGTGGCTGCTGGAGAAGTGATTAGAATATTCTAATTCATTGTTTCCACTTCACCGCAGAAAGGAGATGGGGCCTGCGTAGGAGACAATTTTTGTTTAAAAACAAAAATATCTTTGATAATTAGAGTGGCGAGGGAAGTGATGAAAAAATGCACCAAAACTGGGAAGCAGGTTTCTATTTACACGTGACACAGTTGACAGTTTTCCCTGGTGCCAAAGGCTGTTAGAATGCAAATGATTTCATTTGATTTTTTTTTCCTCCCCCTTCAAGAACTGGAAAAATTCCTCAAGCGACAGCATGGGTGCACACTCTCAACTTCAAGGAGTATTTTGATCTGGGCGACACCCAGCCAAGTGGTGCTGCAGCCCAGTTCAGTCACCGCTCTGTTCTGCAACGTTGCAGTTCATTTTCGGCATCCCTTTTTAACTTGCTAAGTTCAGGTGTTGTATTGGTTGGCAAGAAAGGAAAAGGAAGGAAGCCACTCTCTTTGCCCTTCGAGATCCCTAAATAAGACGCTGACAGGGAAGCAAAGGAAAAATCACATGCAAAGTTCATTGTCTCCTAGAAGCCAGGGCCAAACTCTTGGAAGAATTATTTTGGGTCTCATTCCTGAGCTCCAAAAAGTGATAGAATCCCCAGAATGGCAGGTGGCAATGCTGGTTTCTTCTCTCTGAGGCTGGGAGCAAATTATTTTGCCTTTGTGAACCTGTTTTCCTCTTTCTCCAAAGGAAAATAATCACATTGGCCCCACCCTCCTCACAGGTTTGTTCTGAGGCTCTAAGGAGATGAGGTGCAGGAAAACACTTTGAAGTGTATGATGAAACCAACTGTTCCTTCCAGAAAGAGTGTGTGTGTCTCAGGAATAATTATCACTACCAACCCCAGCAGGACTGCCACACCATGAAAATTCTCAGATGCTCTGAAAAGGGCAGAACATTTGTCTTTTGCTTCAGTCATAATTTCCTTCATATTGACTTGGTAGGGATCCCAATTCTCAGCCACTGGGGTTGTAATTTTGCCCATTATTTTCAGGAAGAAATGAATGCACTGTTTTTTGCCCTCCGCGTGCCTGAGGTCGAGGGCAATTACTGTGCCGTGCAACTGTGCCAGGTGGCTGGTAGGCAGAGCTGTGCCTTTTGCTTGGCAAAAGACGTGCGACCGGCTGAACTCTAAACACTGACAAATTCTGAACCTAGACCCTCGCTCACTTTGAGGCCCTGGGAGCTAAGCCTGAGACCCAGGAAGTGCTGTCTGACTACTCAGAGGCCCAGCTTTGCTCCAACCTCTAGGATCGCCCTGTCCCAGGCCTGGTTCCTGCCCTTTCTGGGGAGAGGGGCACCCAGACAGGGAAAGGCAGAAAGCCGAAGACCCTGAAAGCATCCTTCTGCATAATCGAGAGATGAAAGATAAAGAGGAGACCTCTGCTTTGAAGTGATTGGAGTAACTGCCTGGAAAATGTCCCTAATACATCTTGAGACATGGCCGGGATGGCTGGTGAACACGCCAAATGGCCAACTCCATCTTTTTTCAAGCCCAAAGAGAGACACTTAAAAATATATATATATATGTATGTACACCATTTAACTTCTGTACAAAAATTTCTTTCTCCTTCCCCCAGGCCCAAATCGGTGGCTCCAGGGAGCACAGTTATCAAGAGATTATCTGGTCCCCAGAGTTCCGGGAGGCACTCGGCTGGGCCTCCTGCCTCCAAGTGTCCTGAGGCGAGTGATTATCTCTCAATAACCTGTAGGGCCGTGTAGCTTAAATGATAACTTGACTTTAAAAAATTTAGAACTCGCTGTTAGGCAGTTTCTAAGCAACCTGTTTCCATGGCAAAGAAGCCTGGTGTTTATACTGATTTTTCACTTAAAATGCGGTTTTATTGAATTTCACTTCATGCAGGCAGCCATTTCCCTGCACTTCAGCCCTATCTACAGTTGACGGGTATCAGTAAGTACCTAATAAACTCCAGACACCAAACCAACAGAAGCGACTCATTCCTTTACAATCAATATCAGGTGCTGAGAGTGACAAAGCTCGGGGTGAGGGTGCCTGGGGGGCTGGGCAACGTGCTGCTGGAATCTGATTAGTTGGGTCTGGTCCCATCTCTGCGTGGTTCACCAAATGTTTACTAGCACCTGGTCCAGCCTGGGCACTGCGTCAGGTGCATGGGACACAAAGATGGGTGGACAAAGGCTCTGGCCTCAGGGCTCCCTGTCTGGTGGGGGAGGAAAGATGGACCACAGACACCCACAATGAGACGTGAAGGCCAGGCTCAGGTCACAGCTGGGCCAGAGCCGGGGAAGGACTCCTGAGGTGGGGACATGGCAACTCTTTCCTGGACATCAGTTGGACTGGTTCTAAGTCCCTTCCAGCTCCAACACATCCCAGCAGTTCTCAAACCTGGGGGCTGGGTCCTGGGCCCGTCCATCCCAAGTGGGGCAGAACCAAAAAGACACCCTTCTGTTGAAGAGGCAAATATTAAGGAGTGTGTCTGCACCATCTTGGGCTAGACAATGCTGGCTTCAAGGGGAGCTCTAGAAAACCGCTGGCCAATTGAGGCCCGGCAAAGCTAAATAAACCGTAACTGAAATTCAGTGCTCCCAGTTCTCCTGGGTGACAGGCTATTCTTTCTCTGTCAATTACTTGCTTGAGGGATCTGCTGCTCCTTGTCTCCTTCTGGATTTATAAAATGCTCTCATGAGCTGTCTGCATAAATGCCAGTGGTAAAGAACTTTTGGTTCTGAGAGGTTTATTTATATATTTACTTGGGGCATTGAAAGAAGTTACTCAGGGCGTCTCCTTAGGGACATGACACAGGCTGTCTCTATGTGGGCGCGACTAAATGCAACTGGAGGGTAAACTCACTTGCTGGAAAGCAGGCACACTGCAAAGTGATTTTGGCTTCCCTGTGATTCCCTTTCTGGCAGAACAGCCTCCACGCTCTTCTCTCTTCCGGCCACCTCTTCTCCCATGATTCCACACCTGCTGACTCGGTACATGCTGATGCTACAAATAAGGCTGTGTGTTCCCTTTTAAATAAACGGATGCTAGGGGTATCCATGTGTCCGAGCCAGCAAAGCAGAGGGGCGATGCTTCCATACTCGGTAATTTACTCTAATGGGTCTCGCTTCATTGGTTAACCAGTATTTCAAGCCTGTCCTTTCTTGCTATTCAATTTAGCTATCTTCCCCTGCAAGGAGGCCGTTTTTTTGTTTCTAAATGTTGGAAATGGAGGATTATGACTTGGAGCAACGATTTACTCTCCAAATAAATACCACCGATTGCCTTTGCGGCTATACATACTCGTTCGACTTAACTATATTTACCTGCTCACAGTCATTCATCCATTGATCGCCAACCCGTACACTCACGCAGAGGCTGGTATTAAAAACATTTTTAAATGCAACCGGGACAGGAATTAAAACCATACACACCAGGGGATGCTTACAATGCTGATGCAGTCCCTAAAGTACCACAAGACAAAGCAGCATAGTGGCAGTGGAATGACTCCATGGCTTTGTGCATATTTAAAAAGACATGGCACTGAGAGGCCCAATCTGTTACCGACAATTCAAAAATAAGCCAGAGCGAGAAGGGTTTAAATCCCACTGGGGCCGGATTTAAAAGCAGTCCTTCCCATCTGGCCAGCTCTCCCGGCTCCAGGCCCCACTGACAGCCCATATCCCACGATGGCAACGCTGCTGGGTGTGGATCTCAAAGTGGCCCCGGCCGTCTGTATTCTCCAGCCGCATGCCGAGTTTCCTGGCCCTCCCTGGAAGATTCACACCCTTGCAGATAAAGACGTCTTCCTGGTAGCCCACCTGTTTTGTGCCCCCTTCTCCACCACCCTCGAACTCTTTTCCTGCAACCCACGCTTGGGCACCAAGCCAGCAGCCTCCACTGATGGAGCTGTAAGAAACAGCTCTAGGAAATGTGCTTCTGTATTTACTGCAAGGATGTTAGGAGTCATTAGTCACAAAGGTACCTAGTGTTCTTCTAAAATGATCCGGGCGGGGGGAGGGGGTGCATTTTCTCAGGGTTCAGTACCAAGGGAATTCCAGAGAGGGCTGCCTTCTAAACGCTTTCTGTTCTGACTTCAGTAATGACTGGAAGTCGCATAACAGGTGTGTCTCCCTCTCTGCCTCCTGTGGTAGGAAGCCCAGAGCCATGCTGCAGGCTCATCTCTAGCAGAGGTGAAGAATTCCAAGTCTGTATTTTACAAATGAACCTCGGCCCTGACTTCACTTTGTTTTCCCTTTTCTTATTTTTCCTTTAAAAAATGTCTTCACTTCTTATTTACCTTGTTGCACACACTTTAGTTTGTAAGATGCTCAAGGTCTTTTTTGGAATAAGGAGGAAGTTTAAATAATGATAATGACTACTACTGATTGACTTTTTACTCTGGGCTAACATTTTGTGCTATAGACTAATATACATGACTTTGCTAAATCTTTGTAATAATTTTATCATGCAGAAAAAAAAGATATGCTTATTCTAGTCTTGTAGATGAGGAAATTGAGACTTTCAGAAAGAAATTAATTTGCCCAAGGTGATACCACTACTAAGCAGTAATGTGAGGCCAACTCTACAGTGGTCTTCACCTTTGAACTCTCGGCACAGTATCTGGCCAATAAGAGACTCTAAAGCATCTTTTGAATAAATACATATATAATAAGACAACTGAGGCCATGTCCCTGGCTACTTCACTTGGCACTGAGATTGTCAACATTTACTCCTGCCTCTGAGGTGTTCAAGACAGACCTCAGACCCTGCAAAGGGAAATGACCACTCTGTAGTCGGCCAAGGCTTTTGATATCTGAAATCCACTTGGTGCAGGCTGTCCAGCTGGCAGGCTCAATCTCCCGTCATGAGCACCATGGTTCCCTAACCAGTACGGCACATGTAAGTGTGCACGCGAGCCCCACACTGGGCTCTACCACTGGCTGGTGGAATGGATGACCCTGGCAGATTATCAGTCACATGACAACACAGAGAAAGCAGGAGAAGGACTGGTAGCATTTGATTTAATTGGTAGCACAGAGGTCCCTGCCTTCCGATCTAAAACCCAGCAACCCATTTCGTTTGTAATTTGCATGGCAGATGTCTCTTATCTTTGACACCAGGAAATCATGCCTATATCCACACAGTGAACAGCTTCAGATCTGAGTGCATTTTTAGAACAATGAGACTTGAAAAGCAGCAGTGCCTGCCAAAAGATGGATAATACAAAAGCTAACTACTGGGTCTGGATTTGTCCACTATTAATCAAATGTCAAAAGGGAAAATATAAGGAGTGTCCTCATTTCCACGCTGGGTGTAGTCTGAGGGGGAAACAGCTCAGCAGTCCAAGCTCAAACACACTGCCCACACCATTTAACGGGGTGAGCTGCTAATTTCAAGCTCAGCTGCACCAACGGATCACCTCTGTGGCTGCTGATCCATTCTAATATAATAAGCCCACATGTGGGTAAAGAGAGGAGTTGGGGCTCTGAAGGGGATAAAATGAACAAGCCTCTGCCAGTCTGAGTTCGTCCAGGGTTTGAGGCAGTGGCTGCATCTTTGATGGGCTGAGATCCTACTGCTAGAAAGAATGCGGGAAGTCAGTTAGTAAATGAACATTCAAACTTGGTCCTGGCTGCTCACGCAAAAGTGGTAAGGGGAAGGTGGAACAACTAACACGAAAAAGATCTTGAATGACTTCCCTGGCAGTCCAGTGGTTAAGATTCTGCACTTCCACTGCAGTGGGCACAGGTTTAATCCTTGGTTCAGGAACTAAGATCCTGTATGCTTCGAGGTGCAATCAAGATAAATAAATAAAATTTAAAAATACTTTAAGAAAAAGATCCTTCTGAGGTGAATATCCCTGTTTCAGATTTCAGTCAAGATGAAGCAGGCTTCCAACAAAAAATACCATGCCCAAGGGTATACATATATGTGTAACATGTACACAACATACCATATATTCAGCAAATTTATGTATCTCCCCACGTGGATGATTCCCTGGTGTCTCAGATGGTAAGGAATCTGCCTACAACGCAGGAGACCTCGGTTTGATCCCTGGGTCAGGAAGATCCCCTGGAGAAGGCAATGGCTACCCACTCCAGTATTCTTGCCCGGAGAATTACTTTGACAGAAGAGCCTGGTGGGCTACAGTCTATGGGGTCACAGAAGACTCGGACACGAACGAACGACTAACTCTTTCCACACAGGTATGCACACACACACACAAATATAGCTCCAGAATGGGAGCACTATGAGGGCATGCCTCCTCTCTGCTGCTCCCCTCTAGTTGCCATGCCCAGAACAGTGCCAGGCACGGAGTAGCTACTCAGTCAACGAGCAGCATGAGTGACTGCCGAGTGGACTCCTACACACTAACACTGAGCATTGGCGTGACACATCTGGAGGAAGCTGGTATCACCAAACCCGGTTTACAGAGAAAGGAGATGGGGGGCAAGGAAACAAAGTCACCTGCTCTAGGTTGCAGAGCCAGGAAGATGAGAACGCGGGTTTGCCTAGGTCCAGGACTGGAGCCCTGGGCCCGTCTATACAATGTCCAGGAGAGGTAGACGGGGGAGGGTCTCTCCCTTTCTCACCACACGCATCAAGAACCACAGCATCCCACACCTGCCCAACCAGGAGGTGTACCAGCTGGTCACTACCTGCTGGCACCTTGTACCCCCACCTGGCGCCTCAGGGTGACAGGTGGAGTTAGGACTGTGGGGGTGGAAACCGGGTGGCCTTAAAGCATTGTCCCTCCCTTGCTGGGCATGGACTTCCAAGTTTGAAAAAACAGATATTGCCCAGTTTTTTGTTCTGTTTAGCCCTAAGACAGGAGACTGACTAGATGATGTATGCAAAAGACAGGGGACCTCAGAGGCTGCTTGGAGAGAAGCCTGAGGAGTGTGGTTTTAATGGCGCTGAGTTGAACCAGGTTGAGAGCATGTACTGATTGGAAGGAAAAACACAGAAATTTGGGGGAACGTGAGCTCATCTCAGATTCCTTTCATGTAGGGGAAGGAAAGTTCCACAGCCACAAAGGCACAGAACCGTGGAGGCCTACTGCATGCCGGGAGGTACCTCAAAGGCCACTGGGGCCACTGGGGAATTTATGTCAGTTAACTTCGCCAAGGCGGAGATGGGGGTGTGGCTGATAGAACATGTTATTTTGTACTCCAGTGCTTATTCTCAGGGACTGGGCCTTACTTACAGCTCATGACATGCTGACCCCTCCTCCCACACCCCAAACATGGTTTTCTCATTTGTTATCCACTGAAATCATTTAACTAGGTGAACTCTGGGAGAGTTGGTATTTTTTCTTGCACAGCCAGTTAACAGTGACACCTGGTGGTAACAAACAGCAAGATTATACCCCTACTCCTACCACCCACCCCATGGCCCCCATCCCGCCCCCTCCCCCCAACTAAGCTGCAAGATTTATGTTCCTCCTTACAAAGCACATTCGCTAGATAAAAGCATTAAACTCGAATGGCATCTCCGTTCTTAGCATTTATGGCCTCGGTTATATCAACCACCCCCTGATCAATTTCCATTTCTAGAGTTTACAGCCTGGATGTAAAAGCCTGCCACAAAGGCTATATTTAATATGACAAATTAAAAAAGCAAACACAGGCTTGGTCATTCTTTGGAGCCAGGAGAAGCAAACAGGAGGAAGGAAAAATCCAACCGTGAATGCACGCAAAGGGGAACTTGCCTGGAGCTGCTGAGTCTGCCTCCATCCCCACATGAGGGAGGCCGCCCCGCCGAGGTCTCACCGAACCCACACCTGCCAGACCTACAGACACAGCTGCTCCTCCACCTCCTTTCTGCATTGGGTTGTGGGGGAGCGGGCCTCAGAGCAGCCACCTGCCCTCCCAGGTTTCCTTACCAGCTCCGCCACAGCCAAAGCGAGCCAGTCACCTGCCCAGTGCCAGAAAGTCACTACCCCAGAGGGAGTTGGGGTATCTCTGAATGGCTCTGGTTTGTACTAGTTCTTTTGGATATGGAGCCAAAGCTTGAGTGTTTGTAACCCTCTGGTTACAGAACTCCCCTGTGGGCCCTGGCAAAGAACACACAGCCTTTTCTTCTCCCCTGAGTGGGTAGGGGTGTCACTGACAGTTGTGGGGAGGAACACTGAGAGGCAGGAGTGGAAGCAGGGGGCTGGGGAGAGGCTTCTGCAGGGGATCAGGTAAAGAGATGAGGGCGCCTGGCCTGGCAGCTTGGAGGTAAGGAGAAGCAGACAGTGTTGAGAGAGGTATCGCAACTTAGATAGACAGGCTTCATTTCTGGAATGGATGTGGCGTGTGAAGGAAAGAGGAGAATTAAGGACCAACAACTGGATAGATGTGCAGCCATTTGCTGAGCTGGGGCCTCTGTCTCACTCAGGGAACCTCTTCCATTAGTCCCTGGAGGTCTGACTGCTTTCATACTCATTGGCCCACCCTTCTCCCTGTCTTTGCTCTACAATGAGACTCACAAAGGGACCAGGTTGCCTACTGTCTCAGGCTTCTTCTCCCATTTAGAGAGCTTATTAATTTCTGAATCAAGATGCCAAATCAGCTCCAGATCAAGGACAACACAGGTATTTTTTTCCCCTGACTTCAAAATAAGTTTGCAGATGATGCCTACGTGAAGCAATCAACCTTGCACTTCCTCCCTGCCCAGCCCGCCCGGCAGAAGGAGGTCATCTGACTCAACCCTGAGTGGAGTGCGGTGGAGCAAACGAAAGGCACCGCAGTCAGGCCGGCTGGCGGCAACCTCCTCCTTCCCCACCCCCCTCCTCCAGAGGCACCTGGAATTTCAACTCAAGCGTTAGCAAGGTCCAGTTTGGCTTTGATTGCTTTTAGTGGCAAAAAAAAAGAAAAGAAAATTAGAAATGAAAAGATAATGAATTGTGAATATTAGCCTGTTTGATGGGTCTGAATGTGAAGGACAGCTATGAGGAGGGTGGAGGAAAAGTAAAGTGAGATGGGAGATGAGAAAAACCAGCTCTTTCAGGCTCTCAATCATAACAGACACCCAGAAGAATCTGCTTCCAGATGGATTCGTCATGTTCGTGAGTTGTACTTTAAATCGGAGCACAATTAGCTTCAGGGACTCTGCCTGGGTGAGGACGATTTTCATCTTTAAGGAACGAGAATGTCTGGGGACAAGAAGCCGGTTGAGATGTGCCCCTGTGCTGGAGAAACCACGACTGATTCTGGGCCTAGGGGATGTGACAGGAAAGGGACAGAAAGAAAAAAGGGAACTGGGGAAATCAAGAGCAGAAAACTGCAAAGGATAATAAATCAATTCGAAGAGATATTTCCATCACTCCCAGAGAGTGCAAGGTTTATAAGGGAGCAAGTGGGCTTTCCTCACTCACAGACAGAGAGCAGCCTTCCAGGCCTTCAGGGAGGGAGATGATGCTGACCCCACCAAAAAAGATTAGGGGTGCGTTTCTAGAAGCTGATGGAGTGGGAGGGGCTGTTTCTTCGCCTGCAGAGGTGGAACTGTAAGGCCTAGGGCAGGAGGCAGTGCCAGGCAGACCGGCCAGCTTTCGCCTCCACTGCAGACGTCCACGGATGGCAGTTCCAGGGCACAGGCTGTGGCCACCCAGAAGGAGGGCTCAGGAGAGCGGGGTCAGGATGCACTGTGGGTCTCAAGCTGGGGGAAGGATGCTGTGCTCAGTTTTAGCTTTTGCTGAATATTCCTTAGGAGTCTAGGAACCAGACAAAGGTTCTTCTGTTAGAGGTGGTAGAGCTGTTCTTCAATAAGCAAATCTCTTAGAAATGAGAATCACATAATTTCAGAGTTGAAAAGGCCCTTTAAATCATTAGTTTAGGGGTTTTGAACGATTCTTGGTTCACAGACTCCTATTATATATCAGATGAATGATGTAGACTCCGTCTAGAAAAAGACATGTACGTGTCTGCTTGCACACACACACACACACAGAGTGCTGCACACGATTTGTGAGGGTCCATGGCACCTGAGGACTATCAAGACATTCTGTGGAGCCAGGGTTTGTTAGATCAGTAACGCCAAGCTTTTGCTTGGTGAGTAGGGGAGCTGAAAGAGGTGCCAGGGTCACCAGGAGAGGAGGGCTAAAAGCCAATCACCCTCTGCTTGTTCCCCTTCAGGACACTGTCTTTATGCTTTTGGCCCCTTTGGAACTGTTGCTGACACTGCAGCAGAGGAAAATGTTACTTTCAAAGAGAAAGGCATCTAGTCAAAATGCCATCTCTAGATGCTGGCACAGTTAAAGAACCCATCTTAACCTGGCGAGGAAAGAGAAAAGAGAAAGGAGCAGAGATGCCTCCACTCTGCTCGCCATTAGCAAATCATCCATAATTTAGGACAAACGTAAAAGAGATGATCAAGCAGACGTACCTCCTGGCCGCCTCTTGTAATTTCACGGGCTGTTTGGCACTGAGGTAAATCAAGCAGGCATCCGCCACTTTATTCAGGTCACCCTCACCTGCAGAGTGGAAAAACAAAACAAGCGTTGGCCCTCAGACTTCACCGGGGACAAGCAGTAAGCCACTGCTGTTGGATGAAACTGGAACAGCTCGGCAAGATGCATGGGCTCTGTACTCCATCCCCAAGTCAAAAAACACAGCAAGGTAAATGGATAAATGAGGCCGAAGTGAGACAGAAGGATGTGCACAGGAAGGGAGATGAGGGGAGCAGGGCCAGGTAAAGAGGGCAACAGAGGGGGTGAGACAGAGAGGATGGGGTGTGGGCCCAGGCGAAACCAGCTGGTACCTACCGAGGTCCAGTCTCTCACACAGTGGGCCCAGGCCCTGTAAGACAGCCAACTGCAACTTGAAGGCCAGCGTGTGGGAGTAAACTGGTCCAGCTCTGGCACTGACAGGAGCCTGGCTGACTAAAGAGCCGGCCAGCTTTGGCAAGACATCTTTGCAGAACCGGCTCCTTAGAAAATCGCCACACTTGCCTCCCAGGGTACGCAAAACCTGCAGAAACAGTCCCAATCCAGTGACTGAACATTGCTAAGGCAGCAAGAGCGCTTAAGAGAATGCTTGGTAATTCAATTTCATCTCAGTCTCTGCTTGAAAAAAAAAAAAATAGAATTATTGCTGTTAATTCCTTGCCCACGGTTTGTGATTCTGACAGTTATGAATTCGGAGGTCTCTGTTCCCGAGGCATGGCTGCTTCTATCCATAAATACAGATTACATGGAGAATAATTCAAAGGAATCTTGGGTTGGATGAATAATATGGTTAATACCTGGATTTTCTTCCCATTTTTGTTAAAAAAAAAAAACAAAAACAAAAATCCAAGAGCTTAAAGCAGTTCACATAGATCATCTCTTGAATCTTCCTCACGGCCCTTGAAGCAAAGACTTATGCTTTTTAACTCTAGCTGGCTGAACAAACAAGAACAGGGCCAGCTCAGCTGCTGCCATGTGCAGGCGTTGGGAGGGCAGTGACTGGCCAAGGTCCTTGGCTGGGTCTGGGCAGGGACCCCAGTGGGCAGAGCTGAGTCAGAATTCCTTCTGTTCCGTGGCACAATCTCTTATGTACATCATCCTCATTCCAACTTTCACAACAGGCAGTCTCTTTGCATGTCTCATTTTAAACTTTCTCTAGCAGAACATATTGAAACGTTTTGCCCCACTGCACAGGACTGAGTGTACAGGATAATAAGAATTCGTTTAAAAATTGGTAAGCAAGGCATATCCAGTACAGAGAGCATTTGCCAACTTTGCAGAGAACGAGGCACTTATTTCAGGGCCCTCAGCTGGACTACACAAGGTCTGACGGAGCTCAATGGTCACCAGTGGGTCTGGCAGTGGGAAAGAGGCCTCAGTCACAATGCATACACCTTTATATTTTTTCTTTTTTCCACACTTGCTGTCATTTCAGATAACCTATTAATTTTCTTAAAGGAAATAGCACAGATGTGTACAATTTGAGTGAGACCTCCTTCCTCCTCCCTTCCCCTAACTTCCCTTCCTCCCTCTCTCTCTCCCCACCTCGCCCCACCACCAACACATCTGTGTGTCACTTTGCACATTTTGCTTTTGAAAATACATTAACAATTTTGTATGTTATCAATGTAAGCTTGCATCTTGGTCCTCTATATGTTGAAGAATCTTACAGAAACACAATATACTTTTGCCAAGTATATCAGTTGCATCCCTGGCTTCATTTTATATCCCTCCACACCTTTTTTTCTTTGCCTTATCTTGCTCACCCACTTCTAATTTATGTTAGCTTGCCATGGTAAATGTATCTCTGCAAGCTGCCGTAAGTGCTTTTTAGAACAAGGAAGAATATAAATAAATAAGCCAAAATATGTGTGCTAACATAAGCCAGACTAAGTCAGGGAGAATAATACCATGCACACACAGAGGGCTTTTAACTTTTCAAAGCATTTCACCAAATAATCCCATTTTATCCTTGACAACAAGTACTATGAGAAAGGTGGGCTAGGTGGCCACGAGCTTTGTCCAGAGTTGCTCAACTGGAGAGAGGATGCCCACTGCTAGACTGCAGACCCTTGGCCTCTTCACCTTGACTCTCTGTGCCATGCACAGAACGTGGGCATGAACTCACAGATTCAGGTTCTATCACCTACTATCTGTGTGATCTTTGTTTCGATTTTTGACTGTGCTGGGTCTTTACTGCCCTGTGAGGGCTTTCTCTAGCTGTGGTGAGCAGGGGGCTGCTCTCTAGTTGCGGTGTGTGGGCTTCTCATTGTGGTGGCTTCTCTTGTTGTGCAGCGTGGGCCCTAGAGTGTGGGTTCAGTAGTTGCGGAGCATGGGCTTAGCTGCCCTGAGGTATATGGGATCTTCCAGGACCAGGAATTGAACCTGTGTCTCCTGCATTGGCAGGCAGATTCTTAACCAATGAACTACCAGGGAAGTCCCTAGCTGTGTGATCCTGAGAAAGTTCCTTGACATCTCTGGGCTTGTTTCCTGCTCTGTCAAAGATGGGGATGTTGGTATCTTCCTTGCAAGGGTGTTGTAAAGAGATGAGCTGGAGAATTGCCGAGCGTGCTGCCTGGAGCATAGAAGGTGCTCAGGGGATACTGGCGGCCCTTTCATCTACAAGCTCACTCATTCTGCTTCGAAACTGACTTTCATTTTTTTTTTCTCTGTGCTTTTCTTATTTTTCTGTACTTTCTTCAAGGTATAGCAGGTCACATCAGATAAAAAGAGAACCAACTCCCCCAAAACACCGCTGGGCTTCCAGCTTACCCCCCCACCCCTACGACTGGTGGTGGGGGGCACCCGTGTAGCACCTTGAAGGCTCTGAGCACCACCAGGGGGTCATCGTCGGTGAGTCGGTGCACGAGCGAGGGCCAGGCCCGATGAGCCAAGGGAAGCAGCTGGTTCTTGTGGGCCTGCAGGACAATCACACACAGATCCAGCACATCCAGGACCTGAAAGGGAAGAGGACATGATTGCAGCAGACCGTAAAGGCTTGAAACCAAATACATGAGATCAAGCCACTTAAAAAGGATAAAGCTTAGACACTTGTGAGTCTAATAAATATTCATGAGTTCCTGACTACATGCCAAGCCCTGGTGAGGTATACTGGGTGGGAGGCACACAGGGACAAAATGCGTATGTTCAAAATACATATGTTTCCTTGCCTTCATGGGGGGCTTATGGTCAACTGGGGAAAGACTCAAGGTCTTAGATCTTAGCTAAGACAAATAAAGGGATGAATGATTGCCAATTGTGACGTGTGCTATGAAGGACAAAGTCAAGGGAGAATTGCAAAGACACTAAAGGGAGGGATCTATACCACACAAACTGCTGGGAGGGCTGCTGGGCTGGCTTCCTCCTTTGTCAAAACTGAGGATGTCATTGCCTTCCTTGCCAGGTTGCTGTAAGGAGATGAGCAAGGCAGAAACAGGGTAGTAACTTCCACAAGGAGGCATAAAGGATGAGCAGGAGCTAGTTACAGAAAGAGCAGAAGAGTTGGGACTTCCCTGGTGGTCCAGTGGCTAAGGCTCAGCGCTCCCAACGCAAGGTGCTTGGGTTTGATACCTGGTCAGGAAACTAGATCTAACAACACGATACAACAAAGATCTTGCATGTAGCAACAAAGATCCGGTACACCCAAATAAATGAATAAATAAAATTTAAAAAAAAACTAGAGCAGGGCAGCATGCAGTGTGACAGAGGAGGGGTAAGATGGGGCTGGACCATGAAGGCATCACGTTAAGACTTTTTTAGCTTGTACTAAATGTGGTGGGGAGCCAGGGGAATGTTCAGGAATGTGATATGATACAATTCATGTTTTAAAAAGGTCACTCTGGCTGCTAAGTAGAGAGGGGACTTGAAGTGGGAGCGAGAAGAAGTGAGGAGGCCCTGGAGGAAGCCAAAATGTATGTCCACTAGGGTGGCATGGGGGTGGAGTTACGCAACCACATAGTGGAGACAAGAGGCAGGGATGTGAAGGGTTTGAGATCTGTTTTGGAGATAAAATGGCTTAAATTGCTGAAGGACTTGCTCTTTGGGGAGATGAAGAGAAGTATTAAAAAGAGCTGCTTGGATTCAGGCTCAGCAAATGAATAGATGCAGGTGAAGCTTTATGAGATGGGAACAGGGGAGGAGGAGGAAACTGGGAAGGGGGAGGGAGATCGGGTTCTGTTACCTCTAAACAGAGAGGTCAAATAGGCAGCTGGGACACAAGTCGACCTCAGAAGAGAGGTCTGGAATAGCCTAGAGGTCAATTGGCTTTTTTATCTTTCCTGAAAATATGTCTCCTAATCTCTCACATCTCAAAGTTCACTGAAGACAGATGGCCTGCTCAGGGTCACAGGCAGAGGTCACCATGATGACCAGGGCAGGCTTCCCCCCAGCACAGAGGAGGTGAGGGTGCACATGTGAGTTAGGAAGACAGTGAAGTCTGCAGGAAACGCAGATTGGATGCCTAGTATGTGCTGGTCATAGGAAGACTGGAACAGAAACAGAGAACAAAACAGGCCCTGGATTTGTGTTCTGTCACTAACTGGGCAAGTTACATCATACTTCATTGACTCAAAGATGCATGTTTTCCCCCTTCTGCCTGGAATGTTCTTTCTCTCCCTTTTGCCCTGCAAGGCTGGTTCCTTTTCAGCCTTTAAGCTTAAACATCACTCAACAACCTAGTCTAAATTGCAACGTAAGCTCCCTCTTATTCAAGAGGCTGTGGGAGAGTAGGTTTCCAAACACGTTTACTACAGGGGGGAATTTTCTATCACAGAACCTCTTATTACCTTCATAGCATTTCCTCCACATACATGTGTGTATTTGTGCATCACTTCTTTCCCCTTGAGAGACAGAAAGTTCCATGAAGAAAGGGATCATATCTGCTTCATTTCCTTCTACATACTCTCTGCCTGATCTGTAGCAGTCCTCAATAAGCACTGAGCAAATAAGTGAATGGGTATAAATGCCAGACCTGATGCTGTTTTTTATTTATAGCCAACAAACAACTCAGTGAGGTAGGTTCCTATCATGTCTACTTTACAGATGAAGCAGAAGATTCTCAAAAAGGTACACCAATCTACTCCAGGTAATGTGGCTAGTGAGGAGCAGAGCCAGGATTTGAACTTGGGTATGCTGATCTGACTCCAGTGCTGACACTCTACAGAGCTACAGTGTTTATAGCAGCTGGGCTTCCCTTGTGGCTCAGCTGGTAGAGAATACGCCTGCAATGCGGGAGACCTGGGTTCATTTCCTGGGCTGGGAAGATCCCTCGGAGAAGGGAAAGGCTACCAACTCCAGTATTCTGACCTGGAGAATTCCAAGGCCTATGGAGTCACAAAGAGTTGGACATGACTGAGCGACTTTCACTTTCACACATGGCTGCTACAAAGTATCCAGAAGAGGGAAGACACTTCCTTAATGTATCAACCAGACATCAGCAACAAAAGGCACCTGAAAAATGACTCCTGAATGGAACATAAAATACTAAGAAGTATCTCTGGGAAGATTAAACAAGTCCCACAAAACCCAGAAGTAATCTGTGGGCCAGGGTTTCCCAGCCCACTGCCCTGGTCAGGGCAAAGTGCCCTCATCACTATCAGTAATTCATGGAAGCGGCTGTGTTCCTCACTCCTGCTTGGGGGTAGGCAGGAGCGGGTCAGGCTGTGCTTTCCTTTGGGTGTCAGATCTGCCCCCAGGTAATCTGAAAGCTGTGTCCCCCATGCTCACCCCGCCCTCACCCCCCCAGCCTGTTATCAGAATCACTACGGTATAGTTTAAGTTCTTGCTGAAGCGGGGGCTGCTTCAGAAACTGCCAGCAAGCGAGGATGTAAAAGTAAGAAAAGTGTTGATGCTTGGCCTAGGATGAGAATGGAAGCAGAAATGAGATAAGGGCTACAGTCAGGCTTGGAAGCATGACCACTTTAAAGTATTAAAACCTGTGTCCCACATTAAGTCAGCACAGAAAATGATATCCTTTCCAAAGCATATGACTTTTTTTCCCCCTGGGAGACGCAGTGACTCTTCTGAAACTCTGTGCTTTTTAATTCCATCAAGGGGACTCGGCTCCCTTTTGGCATCTGGGTGGATACAGAAAGACTAAGATGGCATCCCACAGACAAACTCCCCCGGAGGCCTTCTCTTGGCCCCCGCACATGCACCGGAGATGAGGGGGGCTCCTGCTCACCCTGCAGTCACTGCCCCCAGACCAAACCTCATCCCGCTGCTCTGTGAGTGCAGGGGTAGGGCTGCACACTGACCTTCAAGCGGATTTTCAGGCTTTTATCTGACATCAAGTGGATGCAGCGCTCCATCACGTCCATGGCTATTTGGATTTGCACCGGCAGTGGTGGCTCCTCATGGGGACCGGTGTCATCCCTCTCCACTTCGGGAGGGTCTGACTGCTCCTCTGGAAAACAAGGGTAACTGGGGGCAGTGTTTTCTGAGGATGTTGCATCTCAACTTAACCTCCCAACCTCAGATCTGGAATAAGACTTCAGAGGCAAAATGTCGAGAAATTGATCCCAAGGAAACCATGTAAAACAGGCGGGTCAAGCTCTGAGTCAAGATATTCACCAAAGCATTACTTACATCAGGTTAAAAACTGAGGGAAAACCCTCCATGTCCACTGTAGGGGGATGGTTATATAAACCATGGTATGATCCATAGAACAAATGGCAGGTTATGAAGGCCTGAAAATTTGTATTTATCAAGGGCTTTAAGGACAAGGGAAGATGCTTATGAAATAACATTGTGTTAAAAAGAGAAAAGCAGGCTACAAAATTGCATACAAAGTATGAGTACTATTATATAAAGTTTTATATAAAGACAGGAGGAAGTACAAAATATTAACAGAGATGAAGCCGCAAGATAATGATTTTTATTTTTTCCCTATACCGTTAGCCTTTTCTATGTTGCCATTCATAAATATTTAAAATAAATACATAAGAGGGCAAGGTTCTAATTGGGAGCCCTGAGGCCAGGCAGTTCCCTGGTGGGCCTCTGGCCCTTTATTCTCTTTCCTCTCCTCGTGATTCATCCTTTGACTAAGGGCGTACGTATCTGTCTTCTCTACCAGCCTGGAAGCTCTTTTGAGGGCCAAGATCAAGCCTTGTGCATCCCGGCATGCGGGATAACAGCAGGGCGGCTTGGTGCAGTATACAACGAAGGGTTTGGTCAGAGGACTAGTCTTGCCTCCACATCCTACTAGCAGCTCCTTTCATCCCATGTTACCTCATCTGAAAAAAATGGGGATGAAGCATGTACATCTCACTGGCTTGTTGAGAGAATGAAATGAGATGGATGTCACCAGTTATTTATTTATTTATTTTCACTGCCTGGAGTGTTACATTGCATGAGATAAGTGTAAGTTTGTAAATTAAAACAAAACACACTTGAGTAGCATGAAGCCAAAATTCCTCCCCTGAAATTCTTCCTCCCTCTGCTTATAGCCTCCAGCCTCCCCCCAGCCCTCAATATCAGCTGTGCTCATTTCCACAGAGCTGAGCGTTGCTCCCCTAACTTTCTCTCATTTCAGTTTCCTCTGCTGGAAAAACAGAATCTTAAGAGTCCACGCCTGTCTCTAACAATGCTGAAAAGATAAAGGAAAATGTGTTTATAGGATGCTTGGATTTCCTGGCAAAAGGGGCCTCAGATACCCAAGGTGCACTTATGGCTAAAACAAAAAACGCATGTCCAACCACTATCAAACTAAACATTCCTTATAATGCGAAGTGTGTGGTGTGTACTTGATGAATGGTAACGATAAGAATGACAAGGCTGTGCTCTGCTTCTAGAGGAGGACTGGTTGTTTGAAATTCACCTACTGTGGAATGCTATTTGAGAGCTGTGGACTTTTGCTATTGGAAGAAAGATTTGATTCATTCACTCCACTCCTGGCAAAAATCAACTAGAACCAGAAGTTCCTAATCGTGAAAGGATGGATTCAGGGAAGATGCAAGAATTTCAAACAGGAATGGCCAACCTGGATTACCAGGGATCAAGATGCCTCTCCTTCATGGTTTCTAGGCTTGGGCAAGGGGTGCAGTTTACAAGGATAGGGTTGGCTCCAGAAACAAAATGGAGATGAAAAAGTGGATGGATTTCTGATCAGAAAGTTCTGTTTCTGGAGAGAAAAACAACTCAGCTTTGCATAAATTGTTACTTGGTGGTGATGCTTCCCTGCTATTTAGAAGGAATTTGTTGTAGTTAGTTGCATTGAACTACTATTTCCTGTTCTCCTGAAAAAGTATTGGCTTCAGTTCACCAGAGCCTCAGAGTAGAGACTGCCAAAAAAAAAAAGAGAGAAATCTGCTCTACTCCAACCTAACAAACTAATTTGGGACTCAGTTCGATTTAGGATAGTTCTGAGACCACCAAGCTCATTATGACTTGGCATTTTATGTTTGCAGAGGAGATTCTAATAATTTATTAATCCTTCTGTGACCTGAAGCCCAGATTGAGCTTGTGAATAAAACAACAGGCCAGAGCTTCAACTAGCCTAAACTCCCTTCCCCTTTATCATATCAATTAATAAGAAAAACACTGGAATCTCCTCCTACTAATAAATAAAATAAATGGACAAAGTGTATGAAAAGATAATGGGAGTAATAAAAAAAAACAACTGTTATGAACAATGCGTACAGAAAGATGTTTGACCTTTGTAGTGATCAAAGACATGCAAAGCGAAATAACCAGAACCAGTTTGATTCCGCAAGAAGTAAAACTGGTGATAGCTATTGTTGGCAAGGCTGTGGTGAAACTAGTATTAATCCTGTACTGCTGAAGGGAAGGCGTAAATTGACACAACCTTTCTGGAAGGCAATCTGGCAGGTGTAAAATAATGTTTGTATCCTTGACCTAGAAATCCCACTTCTGGGATTTACAAAGAAATATGCAAAAGGAAGGAAAAGGTCACATGAACAGAATCATACACTGCAGCACTGTTTATCAGAGTGAAAAGCTAGAAGCAACCTAAACTTCCCACAGGGGAATGGATGCTTAGTAGCAGCTATTAAAACATTAATTATGAAAACTCCACAGCAACGTGAAGAGTTCCTTCTTATATAACTAAATGCAAAAGGGGGTATCACACATTTCAACTGTGGCTGCAATCAAATAAAAACCGGCTTGCAACAGAAAAGGATGGAAAAAGACAACACACAAAGTGAGAAGGCCTATGTTAGCATGGCAGGCTTATGAGTGACGCTTATTTCCAAACTTTCTATAACTATGTTTCATTGTTTTTACAGTAACCTGCTTCAAAAATAAAACAAACAAACAAAAAACAGTTGAAGCCAAAATAAATGATAGTTACCATCTTCATTATCAAGATCTGAGACATTCCCAGCTGCCACATCCTTTTCCTTGAGGTAATTCAGCACGAACTGTTCAATGTCTTCGGCTGTTGTGGGATTCTCAAGGCCTTTCTCGAGACTTAATGGTCTCTGGCTCAAAGGACTTCCCTCTTCCCCTACACATTGCTGCTGGAGTTGCCCAAGATGACCTGTATCTGGGAACCACTGGGCTGTAAGTAAAGTGTTATAACAATCACCTTGGTCATTGACAATAGGCATTAGTACCTTCTAACTAGAATATGCTCTTTGCTATGGCCCATGTGCCCCCCACAGGATCCAGTCTCTACCTGTCCCTCCAGTCTTCTCTGCTAACCACTCCTGGCTGCCTATTCACTGACCATCTTCCGGTTCCTCCAATCTGTCAGGTGTCTTCCTGCCTGTGAACTTCTGCAAGTGCTGTTTTCATTGTCTGGAATACTTTCACCCCCATGTGTCACATCTGGTTAATTCCAACTCACTTTTCACGTCTCAATACAAATACACCTTGCCCAGTAAAGCCATCTCTTGACTCCAGTACCCCATCCCACCTTTGGTCTCCTATACGCTATCTTAGTCATGTTCTTTCCTTTCATTTCGACTCATTACCATTTGCAGTTACTGTATTTACTTTGAATGTATTATTTAGTGTCTGAATCTACCACTAGACACTGTGCTCCAGTGATCACCCCTGGAAAGCCAATCTGCCCAGCATGGAGCTGCTGCTGCTGGGTGGTGTCTGACTCTGTGCGACCCAACAGACGGCAGCCCACCAGGCTCCCCCGTCCCTGGGATTCTCCAGGCAAGAACCCTGGGGTGGGTTGCCATTTCCTTCTCCAATGCATAAAAGTGAAAAGTGAAAGTGAAGTCACTCAGTCGCGTCCGACTCTTAGCGACCCCATGGACTACAGCCTACCAGGCTCCTCCGTCCATGGGATTTTCCAGGCAAGAGTACTGGAGTGGGGTGCCATTGTCTTCTCCAGCCCAGCATGGGGTGGATGCTCAAAATGCATGCTGAATTAATAAATATGCTAGACTGAAGGACAGCTACAAGAGATAAAATTCTGAGTGCAGACAACATTGCTCATCAGCAGAAGAGAGGTTCAGTAGAGCCTTGAGAAGTAACAAGTCTCACACAGGTATTTGATACAAAATGCTTCAGAAGGCTGGCATTTTCTCTCCAAAGTTTTTCCTCCTTCAGTGATCCTCTAATACTTTTGATGTGTCACCATGGAATAAGCTTCAAACGGTATCGAATCAGTGGTTTTCAAACTGTGCCTTGAGGAGCCCTAGGGCTCTGCAGAAACATCTCAGGGTCACAAGAGGACAGGCAGCTAGAGACAACAGGTTAAAGGATGGGAACAGGGTTTCTACGCCTTCTGTAGCCAGCATGGCTCTAGTTTTAACTCTTTTTATATATTGGGGTCCCTCAGGGCTTAAAAGGAGAAGGAAATGGCAACCCACTCCAGTATTCTTGCCTGGAGAATCCCAGGGACAGAGGAGCCTGGTGGGCTGCCGTCTACCGGGTCACACAGAGTGAGACACAACTGAAGCGACTTAGCAGCAGCAGCAGCAGGGCTTAATTTCAAAAATGGCTCTTAATGCTCAAAGAATGAAACAATAAGAAAGCCCTGAAGCCTGAAGTTTTTTCCTCCTTTTGCAAACAGCAGGGGAAAGTCTCTGATGACCTTTGGCACCTGCTAATCTCCTTTCTGCTTCCCTGGTGGCTCAGCAGCAAGGAATCCACCTGTCAAAGGAGGAGACATGGGTTTGATCCCCGGGTCAGGCAGATTCCCTGGAGAAGGAAATGGCAACCCACTCTAGTATTCTTGCCTAGGCCATCCCATGGACAGAGGAGCCTAGCAGGTTGCAATCTATGGGGTCACTAAGAGTCAGACAAAACTTAGCGACGAAGACAACAACAACAGTGTCCTTTCTATCAAGGAGCATCTGCAGAGTCACAGCAATAGCAGATGGGCTATGCCAGGTCCAGGCAACTGTGAGCGGCAGAGAGCGAGGGCTGGACATGAGAACCCCTGGTCCAGTATTTGAAGGTTCCTACATGAAGGGATCGATTATGCCAATGCTTCAACGCCCAGACATAAACCTGTCCTCACTGTACTCTGAGGGACTGCATTCTCAATGGGTTAAAGCCAGTACTGAGCATTTACACTGCTGAAAGCAGACACGCTGAGAAGAGTATTTTCTAGATTTAAGGCTAATGCCAGACATTAAAAAGTCTTTGCTCACAAATGGCTTTTAAACATATGAAAAGAAGCTCAACCTCACTCTTAATGCAAATTAAACTATACTAAGGTGCAATTTTTCTCCTACTGGATTAGCAAAGATCAAAAAGCTAAGGTAATATACAGGGTGGGTGAGGGGGTGGCAAAATTGGCACGCTCTTATACTTCTGATGGGAGTTTCAATTGGTGTAACCTCTTTACAGAGCAATTTGAAACTGTATCTATCTATCAAAGACTTAAATGCAACACCCTCTAAGCCAGCAATTGTCTTAGGAATTTACCCTAAGGATACACTTAGACACATCCAAAATGACTTACAAAGATGTTCACTGAAGCATTTTTTCGGGGGAGCAAAAAGATCAGAACAAACAAAATATCCACCAAGAAAGGACTACTCAAATCCTAGGGCAGCCACGCAGCAGAACACTGTGCGGCCATCAAAACAATATGGCAGCCCCATGTGGATGTGGCATGCCCTTCAGGGGCCAAGGTGTGTGGCATGGATGCTTTCCCATTTTCCAAAGAGATTCAATTTTTTGTTGTTGTTGCTGTTACAAATAATCAGCCAACCAGGAACTGGTGCTAAGCAGTAATTTAACTGACAGTTCTTGCCTTTGCTATGGAACCTTAGGGCTTTTTAGTCAATGAGTGTGAAACGCTGTGCTTATAGTAACTAAAAGTTACCATAGAGTAACTAAACGTTTCCTAAAAGGCATACTGGGTTCTTTTAAAACCTTTTGGAAGTTCCCTGAGACCACATTTCCATTCCCATCTTAAGAGAATGTGACCATCAGTTAGACAATTCAGTGACAAGAAGAAACGCCAGCAGACAGTGCTACTTTGCTTCATGCGGGGCGATTCGTTCCCCACAGTACTGCTTACCATTCAAAACGCAAGTGTTGTGTGGGTTATTTTGAAACTTCTGGAATAGTTATCCCCACTTTCGCAGCTTTTCCTAGGATGTTCTCAAGTCAAGCTTTTGCTATCCTCCTCCTAAAGAAAGAAATGGTAACCCACTCCAGTATTCTTGCCTGGAGAATACCAGGGACGCGGAGCCTGGTGGGCTGCCGTTTATGGGGTCGCACAGAGTCGGACACGACTGAAGCGACTTAGCAGCAGCAGCAGCAGCAGCTCCTTTAGAAATGATCAAAGACACTGGCAATCCAAGGCAATTCCATTTTCAAGGCCCAAAATGAGATATCTCCTGAGAATATATATACATAAATAATTCCATAGACAAAGGAGCCTGGCAGGTTACAGTCCATGAGGTTGTAAAGATTCAGATATGACTGACTGACTAACACACCAGGGCCTTTCTCGATGGCTCAGCGGATAAAGAATCCATCAGCAACGCAGGAGACACAGGAAGAAGAGGGTTTGATCCCTGGGTTCAAAAGATCCCCTAGAGGAGGAAATGGTGACCCACTCCAGTATTCTTGCCTGAATAATCCCATGGACAGAGCATAGTGGGCTCCAGTCCAAAGGCTCACAAAGAGTCCAACACAACTGAGCAGGCACAACTATCCACACAGCATGTGAGATCTTCAACCAGGAATCAAACCTGCGACCCCTGCATTGGATGCATTGAATCTTAACCACTGGACCGTCAGGGAAGTCCCCGAGGATATTTTTAATAGGCCTTTTCTTAACATATTTTTTAAAACTCAAATTAAGACATAGTAGAGTTCTCCAAAGCACTAAGGGCGGGAGTCTGGGCCCTGGAATATTTGGGCTATGGAAGACATTCATAATCTAAAATCTATAAACGGTCAGCCAATGTTAGCTGTACTTCCGAGGCAGGGACCAGGTTCTCCTTGGTCATCGCTGCTATGCTGTTGACTAGCCCAGGATGGAGGCTTCTTCGTGGTTGCAAAATACAACCCCCTACTCCTTCCTTCGGTCTACAAGCCCTGTGGGATTCACATTCACCCACCCTTTCAATTTCACCTAGTGTACAGCCTCTCTGCAGTGACCTCTCTCCCATTCTCCAAAGACCCCAAGCCCTTTCTTCCCTCCAGGCCTTTGCACCTGCTATTCGCTTGGCCTGAATAGTCTTAAAATCCCTGAAAAGGACATGACAGCTCCATGATGAGCCCTTCTCAAACTTCGGGTCATAGCTATAATGTCCCTTCTTCTGAGAAGCCCCACCGACCACTCTGCTACTGTTCCTATTGTCCTCTCACAGTAGCAGGAAAGCTCCTTGAGTTTATCTGTCTTGTCCACTGCTGTACCCTGATTATTTAGCACGGTGTCTGACATTTAACAGTCACCCTTTATTTAACGAATGAATCAAAGAATATTTACATTGCATGTTCATGAATGAAATGTTGGAAGTGGTATCAGCTACAGGGCAGATGACGGTCTCTGTTCAGTCATCTTCCTTGAGAAACTTTTCTTACGTGGTCTTGGCTTTGTCAGCTGACAAAATGAGGTCAGTGACCTTTCCACCTACTTTGGTGGCTACTAGCAGTACTGAAATAAATACTGGATGTATGTTCTTTGGATAAAAGGAGCTCATGTATATAGCTCATTTTTTCGTTTTTTTTTTCATGCAAAGAGGGATTATCCAGTGGAGGGATTCCTCCTCTTAGAGTCCAAAACTTTGCCATTTTAATGGTGGCTAATACCTCCAACAGACACCCAACAAGGTCAAAGGGAAGGAGAGAAATTCAAACCAACTCCTACAATTAAAAGGTTAAAGGGAAGTTTCTAGGCCTGCTCTGATGCGGCAGTTGCTAGCTATGTGTGGCTATTTAAATAAAAATAATTCAGTCTCTCAGTTGCTGTCCTGGACAGAACAGATACAGAACATTCCACCATCATAGAAAGTTCTGTTGGGCCGTACTGTTCTGGACTATCTGTGGACTGAATAATTCATGCTAGTTCTCTTCTCCATTAGCAAAGATACTGCTAACTCTAAATGCCATCAGAAGCAGTCTGGTATATTGAAGAGAACAAAGTCGTCATAAATCCTGACTTTCCTCCTTATTAACTGTGTGACCTCGGCTAAGTAGGAGGTCACTGAGCTTTAGTTATCCTTCTCTGTAAAATAAAAATAATGTTTACATTTAGTGTGCAGGGTTTATATCCCTGGGATAGAGCAGGGGTATTGAGCCTGTTGGGATGGAAGAGACTGTTACAAGCATAAGAACGTAAGCAGTGGAACCCTAGCAGAACACGTGGGACCAGATAAACCACTATACAAATAATGAAATAATGTCCTCCAGAGCATAACCACAAATAAACAAACAAGAAAACAAGGTCCAGCAAACAAGGATACTAGTCCTTCCCTCTCATCAGCATTAAAAAGGGCTCTCAATTTACCTAATGCTGCCATCAGGGTGTGCAGGACACTGACAAAAGTTGCAGCTCTCTTATCATAAAATTGGTCCAGGGCAGCCAAGACATCCTGAACCACGTCTGCCACCAAAGGAAGCAGGCTCGCATCCGAGTTCCGCAGCATGACTTCCAGGACCTTCAGCGTATGGGGGTGCAGAGAGAGATGACGCAGGTTTAAAGAGATCCCGTTCACCAAATAGTCGGAATTCTCATTGATCAGGTGCTGCAGGGAGTTGTAGCCACAAGCCTGGCAGATGTCCGTCATGGTGCTGATGGCCGCCTGACTGATGAGCAGGGTTTGGTCCCCAGCCTTCTCCAGTACTGGATAGAGGGCTGACATCAAGAGTAAATGGAAGTCCTTCCCTAGTGCATGTGCGAAGTGGCCGATCCCTTCCAACTGGATGCATATTTGCCAGATGTTGCTGTTCATGGAGCAGACCGTGGGATTTGGCTTCGAGAATGGGGGAGAAGAGGCAGGCTGGCAGGTGTGTGCACCAGAAGCGAGGGCCTGAAGGCTCGTCCACCTTATTGTCAGCTCCTCTCCCACGTCTTCAGCTTCCACGCAAGTGACCAAATACCAGTTTTCTTGGCTTGTGTACACTTCAAGAATGGAGGTCACGATCTCCCTCAGGTCCTCCGGGTCAGCTGGAGTGTGTTTTTCATGGAGATTCTCCACCCCCAGCCCAGCAGCTCCCACGACCAGTTCGTTCAGGATCATGGCGGCCTGCTTCCGGTACACCACGGACTCGTGGTACAGTTCCATAAAGTGATCCACAAGCAAGTAGAGGTTCCCATAGAAACCAAGCAGCTGACAAACCTGCCTCAAGAGCAGAAAAACCCTCTCGTCGGTGAAGAAGCGGAAATATCTCCTCTGCATTTGAGCCCAGGGCCGCGCGGCTGGAGTCTCTGGAGAAGCGCTCAGATGTTCCGAGTTCCAGCGCCGCTGTTCAACAATTTTGATGTCGGTCACGTCTAACTCCAGAACTTGGATAAGCGCTTTGGAAAGGCGCTGGAGGTGGGCCACGGAGTTGAGGACGAAGTCCACTTTGGGGCCCAAGAGTTTCAGGTACCCGAGTAACAGGGAGAGAGTAGAGAATCGGCCCTGGTCGTCTTGGGAGCTCATGAGGCGGGGAAGGGACGTGGCCAGGGAGTGCAGGTTTTCTGACAGGACGTCAGCGAAGGCTCTGCTGCCCACCACCACCTTCTTGTCTGCAAAACGCCTCAGGGCTTTATCGCACTGGGCTTGGACGTCGGGACTCTCATCATTTACCAGACTCACCAGGGCCTTCAGAAGGGGACCGGCCGACTCAACCAGGGACCGACTGCACTTCAAGAGAAGGGCCTCCACAAAGTCTATCAGCTCCAGCCTGACCTTCCAGTGTGGGTGGACTGAAATGCACTCTGTTATCTTCTTAATAAGGATGGTCAACTTGTCACCAGTATTTTTTACCCAGCTGGCTTCCCTGTGAACCATCAGCTCCGCTACTCTACCCTCCACGGCAGGCTTCGCCCGGACCTCTGAGATCCTTCCAAGCTGATCATCGGCCATAATGAAACTCACTGTCTCATAAAAGACCTTGAGGGAAGACACGATGATGCTGTGCCCCTGTTTGAAGTCTCCTGTGATGACTCTGGTCAGGGTAGTGGAGAGTCCAGGTAGAAAGGAAGCAAACAAATCCCCCAGCTGCTCCTGCTGAAGCTCATCCAAGGTGTGGGGATGGTCCTGACAGTCACACTGAAAGAGCAGAACCTGTAAACATGTTAAGGCAGCCATTTTAATTTCCTTGGATTTCTCCTGTTCTGCCAGGCCTAACAGCAAAGATACGGCAAATCCTAAGCGAGGCAGAATGGAAGGCTCATAAAAAGTCAGAATGATGTCCCCATAAGCTGAGTGCATCAACGTGCTAAGGCCCCGGATCACAGCCAGTTTGAGCTCCTCGGACACCGCTGCGGGTTTCTGGGAGCCGGGTGAATACAGGCAGGCAGAGAGCTCCGAGAAGAGCTCCTGGAGGAGCTCTTGTTCCTTGATGCATGTTGAAGAGAGGATGAAGGTGATGCACTCCACCACGCTCTGGATCAAGCGCTCTCTTTTGGGGCCTGGGGTCTTCAGGGTAAATCGCAAAGGGAAGAGGATGTACTGCTGAAGTTCCTGAAGGGCAGAGTCACTCACAGCTTGTAACTGGGCCTGCAGACGCTCCACATTCTCCACCGTTTGTGTCTTGGTGAGCTGAACACACACGGGACGCAAGACGCCAAAGGCCTCCTCCGGGGTATCAAACACCGCCATTGTGCAACGGCCTTCCTCTCACTGAGGAAACATCCTGCAGGCTGGAGGGAAAGAGACTTTTCAGTACAGAAGGCTAAGCTCAGAGCAAATACAAAGTGAACTCGTGCTCATCACTCAACAGACGTTCGGCGGGAGCCTATGTGCCAGTCACTGTACGAGGTGCTGGGGGAGCAGTGGACAACAAGGAGCCAGTTCCTGGTCTACGAGAGCTCCCAGTCCAGGGAGGGAAGCAGATATACAGTGACAACACAGTCTATGAAGAATTAGGAGAGACCCGTGCTTACTGTCCTATGTGAGCCTGGAAGACCTACACGTCTTAACACTCAGAGAGCCAGCGTGGGTTTCACAGGAGGAAAATGCTTGAGGCAAGACTCAAGGGAGGAGTGAATAGGAACCTCAGTAAATTTTAATATATGCAGAGGCCCATGAAACACTACCCAAAATAAGATACAGAATTATCTCCAGCACACTGAAAGGCTCCCTCATTCCCTTTTGCAACCAATTCCCACTTCCCCTACCCATTGGTTACTTACCCAGAGGTAACCATTACTGACTTTTACCAGCATGGACTAGTTTTGCCTGTTCGTATCATAGACAGGTTCTAAGCAGAGAGTGACTGGATCAACTTTACTCATTGAAAAAGACTCCCTGGAGAAGACTCAGAACTGGGTGAGACTGAAAGCAAAACAAAATGAAAGGGAGCGGCCAGAGAAATGTGAAAACCAGGAATGCACACGATCAAAGAGACCACGGGAGAAGAGAGGTTGGGGCAGGATAGAGGTGGACGGCAGGCAGGCAGGGAAAGGAGACAGGTTTATGGGTAATAGAAGGAGCTCAGCAACTTTACAAAAGAGAAGCCCTTTTTCTCTGAGGGGAAATGCAAAGTCATGGGCTGACAGTGAACAAGGAGGGGAAACAGAGGGCTTGAGGAAAGAAATAAAAATCTCCAATATTCCCTCTGGGGAAAGCAAAGCATGCTGGGAAGACATAAAAGTGTGGTCCCAGGGTACTGAGGACTGAGCTGAAGCTGGAGACCATAAATATGCGTGACTGTAAAAGGCAGGCATGGAGGCTTAGAGATCACCTAGCCTGGTGGTGTCTCTCTCTCTCTCTCTCTCTCTATTTGCTGGGGGCTTCTGAACAGATGGGGCTTCCCTGGTGGCTCAGAGGTTAAAGTGTCTGCCTGCAATGTGGGAGACCTGGGTTCGATCCCTGGGTTGGGAAGATCCCCTGGAGAAGAAAATGGCAACCCACTCCAGTATTCTTGCCTGGAGAATCCCATGTACAGAGGAGCCTGGTAGGCTACAGTCCACGGGGTTGCAAAGAGTCAGACACGACTGAGCTACTTCACTTTCGATTTCACCTTTTTGAACAGACGATGACAAGAAAGTGTCTGCTGGCACTTCCCTGGTGGCCCAGTGGCTAAGACTCCACGCTCCTAATGCAGGGGACCTGGGATTAATTCCTGGTCAGGGAATTAGATTCCATATGCTGCAAATAAAGATCCTGCATGGCATAACTAAGACTCAATGCAGCCAAACAAATGAATATTTTTTTTTTATTAAAGTGTCTGTTGCTTCTCCCTGTCCCAATACAGCTGGCAGGCAAGTGGAGCCTGGTGGGTGTGGGCAAAACCTGCTCAGCCCAGAGAGAGAGAGCTGGTCCTGGATTTCTCCCCTGGGGTCAGGAGGGGGCTCTGGGGCAATGATTAGGCTCTTATAACCCGGACAGAGTTTGGTCCCCAGAGTTCCACAAGAGGAAGGGCACTGCTGGTCTGTGAGGTTCCTGGTCTCTGTGACCCCCAAGAAGCCAGGGAAGAGAAGAAGATCAAATCCTCCCTAATCCAGGCTAGCAAAATGCCAGGTGTGAATGCCAGAAACTACGGAAGCTAAGCTGAGGACTACCGACCCTCCATCAGCAGCAGCTCACACACTGATGATCTGGAGGTACTAGTAACTGTAACAAGAGAAGGAAAGAAGTAACCACTTAATGGGACACAGAGGTCAGGAGTAGGAAAGGCAGACAGAGCACCCCTGAGGTGGTGAACCTTAGAGTAACAGAACAACTAAAGCAGATAGAGGGTTTCCCTGGTGGCTCAGCAGTAAGCAATCTGCGTGCTAACGCAGAAAATATAGGTTCAATCCCTAGGTTGGGAAGACCCACTGAAGAAGAAAATGGCAACCCACTCCAGTATTCTTGGCTGGGAAATCCCATGGACAGAGGAGTCTGGTGGGCTACAGTCCATGGGGTTGCAAAGAGTCAGACAGGACTTAACATGACCCAAACAACAACAAAAGGAGATAGATAAAAATCTGAAAGACAATAATAAGGAAATTTAATTACAAGACAAAAAGATATTTCTTAGAATTTTAAAAACATGTCTTTCCATACCAAAAAAGCTCAACTGATTAAAAAAATTTTTTTAAAGACAGTTAATCGCTGCAATCCTATTAGTGGCTGGCAAGCTCAAGTAGAGCTATCTTAAAACTGAGCAGAAATACAAAGAGACAGAAAATGTGAGGCTTGGAGGACAGATCCGGGAGAATCCACATATAAATAGCTGGGAATTTTAGGAGAAAAAAGAACAGATGGAGGAGGTAAAACAAACGACTGAAACACTTCCCCTGAGGTGAAAAAGGATTTACCTAGAGAGTGAAAAGGCTGAAGGATACACTTCTAGTCACATTCTGGTAAAATTCCTGTACACTAAAAGATAAAAGAGGGGGAAAAAATCACATATGCCTTCAGGAAGAAACCACAAATAACTTAGAAAAAGACCAGCTTTGGACTTCTCATTTGCAATAGGAGACAGTGGAATAGCATCTACTGACTGCAAATAAAGGATCGTGGCACCCAAACCCTACTTATAGTAAAGAGTTGTAGCCATCAGGGTCAAAGAGCCATAGACAAGGACTCAGAGAGGGTAGCACTGCACGTCCTACCAAAGGACTCCATTCAAATAAGTGACTCTAAACAGACTTAAAATGGGAAGATGAATGAAGAAGGAAACACTGCTTAGTAACTTTTTTTCTTTTAGCATGGAAAACTTTCTTCAAATAGAACAGTTTAAATGGAAGCCCAGGGACTTCCCTGGTGGTCCAGCAGCTAAGATCTTACACTGCCAATGCAGGGGGCCAGGGTTTGATCCCTGGTTGGGGAACTAGATCCCATATGCCACAACTAAGATCAAAGATTCCATGTGCTGCAGTTAAGACCTGGCATAGCCAACTGAATAAATATTAAAAAAATAAAAAAATAAATGGAAGCCCGGCATGTAAAACTGATAAAATCAGTATCTGATTAAAGCTGGGTGGAAGGCAACGGCCTGGGGTTCTGCATCTCTCTTATTCATCTCAGGAGTTTCAGGCCGATAACCTGGGGGTCCCAGGCTCAGATTACATGACGAAAACTGTAACAGAGCTAGTGAGGTAAAGTGAGTTTGGGACACCACAGCCTGTCCCAAACTGAATTCATCTGCTCTTTCTGCTGTATTCCCTTCGTGATTTATGGTCCTCACCTGGGCTAGACACCTTAGACTCTCTGCATTCTTTCACCTCCCTTTAAAAAAAAAAAAGAAATTTTATTTTTGGCTGTGCTGGGTCTTCGTTGCTGCCCAAGCTTTTCTATAGTAGCGGCGAGCAGGGGCTACTCCTCATTGTGGTGGCTGGGCTTCCCACTGCAGTGGCTTCTCTTGTTGCAGAGCAGAGGCTCTAGGCGCACAGGCTTCGGTGGTTGCGGCTCAGAGGTTCGAGAATTTGCAGGCTTCAGTAGTTGCCATGGGTGAGCTCAGTAGTTGCAGCTCCCAGGCTCTAGAACACAGGCTCGGTAGTTGTGGCACGCAGGCTTAGTTGCTCTGTGGCATGTGGGATTCTTCTGGACCAGGGACTGAACCTGTGTCTCCTGCTTTGGCAGGTGGATTCTTTACCACAGAGCCACCGAGGAAGCTCCTCGCCTCTCTTTTAATTTCACTCTTCCCTTAAGTTTCATCAGTTCTACCCCTTCAATATCTTTCAAACCTATTGATGCTTATTATCATCTATTTAAAATTGGACTGATCATAATGTTTTTTTTCTTTGGCGACCCTTGCCTTGTGTGCATCTCCTTGAACCCACATTTCACACTGACATATAAGTAATTTTTAAAAACAAAACCCTGGACCACTTTTTTCCATGCTTAAAATTCATCACTTGCTCCTTGTAGCCTGCCTGAAATACAAATGCCTTTGTACCATGGCATACAGGGCTCTGCACCATCAGGCCCATGACTATCTCAACAACTTCATTTCTCACTGCTTCGCCCCTTGAACTGGAAACTGCGCCATATGAAATGACAAAACTTGCCAATTCCCTAAACAGGTGGTGCTGTCATATTCGCCTTTCTGCTAGCACTGTATACACTGCTATTACAGTATTCAGTATGCTTAATTATTTTGTTTGTGCCTGTTTTACCTATTTTAGACTAGGCAACCATACACTTAGAAGCTGCAAGAGCATCTGGCATATGACAAAGCACTCAAAAACATCTGTAGAGATTGTTCTTTCAAGTAGCTCCAGTAGAGTATAGCAGGCCAATATACCTGGTGACAACTAGGGAAACCCAGAGAAATTTTAAAAACCATTTCTTAAAGCATCAAATAGTTGTAGAAGCAGCAAAGACCAGATGGACTAATAGTCCAGTGAAGGATGAAAGTTACAGTGAGTCAACAATCAACAGCTGGTTTGTTTGTTTTCCTTTGTTCTATTTGCTGATTCTGGATGTGGCTCAAGCTTATGATGAGGCCCAGGCCAAGGGCTGTCACTGATGAAAAAGAAATGATGATGCTTTTAATGTGGTCATATAGGATTGAGGTCCTATATGCAAAACCATAGTCTTCAGGAATCTCTGACTTCTGAGAGGAGGCTGCTGCTGGGGGACAAATGGCTGAGAAATGGCTAACAAAATGAAAGAGATTAACCCACAGATTCAAGAAGCTCAGCAAACTCCAAGCTGATAATACAAAGAGAAACACAGAGACACATTATACAGCCAAAAAGCCAGGAATAAAGAGAGAAATCTTAAAAATAAAACAGCGGTAGAAGTGATAGATAACTTCTCTAAAGAAATGATGAAATCCACAAAACAACAGAATGACATCTCTAAAGTGATGAAAGAAAGAAATTGCTAACCTTGAATTTTACACTCTACAAAAATTTCTTCCAAAACTCAAGGTAAAATGCAAGACAACAATGCACAAAAGGTGCATGGATGGTATAAAAGGAGATAAGGATATTAAGAGACTAGTAGTACCAGGAAGTGGTTAAAAAAAAAAATCTGTATTAGCTAACAGGTCAAGAATGCATGTTGAAATCTGTAGGGTGAATTCTAAAAGAACTGTAAAAGAATGTGTTCCTAACAAGTTCAGAGAGCAGCAAAAATGGGATAATAAATTCATTATTGTTCAGTTGCACCCAACTCTTTGCAACCCCATGGACTGCAGCATGCCAGGCTTCCCCCTCCATCACCATCTCCTAGAGTTTACTCAAACTCATGTCCATTGAATCGATGATGCCATCCAACCATCTCATCCTCTGTCGTCCGTCCCCTTCTCCTCCTGCCCTCAATCCTTCCTAGCATCAGAGTCTTTTCCGATGAGTCAGCTCTCCGCATCAGCTGGCCAAAGTATTGGAGCTTCAGCATCAGTCCTTCTGATGAATATTCAGGGTTGATTTCCTTTAGGATTGACTGGTTTGATCTCCTTGATGTCCAAGGGACTCTCAAGAGTTTTCTCTAGCACCACAGTTTGAAAGCATCAATTCTAGGGGCTCAGCCTTCTTTATGGTCCAACTCTCACAACCATACACGAACACTGGAAAGACCACAGCCTTGATCCATGGAGGCTTGTTCCATGTCTGGTTCTACAGGGAGAGAGCACAGCCTCACCCATTAGCAGAAAATTGGATTAAAGATTTACTGAGCAAGGCCCTGCCCACCAGAGCAAGATCTAGCTTCCCCTACAGCTAGTCCCTCCCATTAGAAGCTTGCACAAGCTTCTTATCTTTATCTATCAGAGGGCAGAGAGAATGAAAATCACAATCACAGAAAACTAACCAAAATGATCACAGGGATCACAGCCTTGTATAACTCAATGAAACTATGAACCATGCCATGCAGGACCATCCAAGACAGATGGGTCATGGTGGAGAGTTCTGACAAAATGTGGTCCACTGGAGAAGGGAATGGCAAACCACTTCAGCATTCTTGCCTTGAGAACCCCATGAAGAGCATGAAAAGGGATAATAAATATTTTTTTATTATTCCAAAGGAAGGTGAAAAATAAGAAAAAATGGAAACAAAACCAGTGAGTCAAACAGAAGGCAATACTTAATAAGATGGTAGACAGAAGCCCAAAAGAAACACTGATTACGTTAATTCTGAATTTCTTCACAGTGGCTCTATTGACATTTTTGAGCTGGATAACTTATTGGCAGAAGACTGGTCTGTGCATTGTCAGATGCTGAACAGCATCTCTGGCCCCATCCCCAACATGCCAGGAGCACTCCTTCAAGAGTACCAATCAAAAACATCTCCAAATGTCCTGTGGAGGGTAAAAATCACTCTGGCTGAGAACCACTGGTACAGAGTCAACATAATCCCAACCAAAACACAGTAGTATTTTTGTAGAAAGTTACAAGATTATTCTAAAATTGATATGGGAATACAAACCACCAAAATAACTAAGATAATCTTGAAGAAGAGGAATCAAATTGGTAAATTACACTACCTGATTTCAAGATTTACTGTAAAGATACAATAATTAAAGGCAGTGTGTTATTGGCAAAAAGAAAGACAAACAAATTAATGGAACAGAAGAGAGGCCAGAAATTAACCCCCACACATAGAGACTTAACCCCCTCAACAGAGACTCCACATGAAGGCTCACATATGTGACAAAGGTAACACTGAAATAAACTGGCAAAGAATAGGTCTTGATTACATCTCATACTAGATTTAAATGTGAAATGTCAAATAATAAATCTTTCTAAAGAAAACAAAGAAAATCTTTGTAATGTTGGAGCAGCCAAAGATTTCTTAAACAGGACACAGACAAGAGCTGACCATAGAAAAAAATTGATAAATTGGACTATGTTAAAATTAAGATCTTTTGTTCATCAAAAAGATACCATTAAGAGGGTGAAGACAACCCATAAAGTGAGGAAAGACATCTGATACGTCTGAAAGCACATCTATATTTATAATAAAGATTTTCTATAAATCATAAAGGGAAAGACAATCCAGCAGAAACATGGAAAAGGACTTGAACAAGCATACCACAATAGAGGATATCTAGATGGCCAATAAACATGAAAAGATATTAACAGATATTAACATCATTAGTATGGAAAATGCAATATAAAATAACAACAAAACACCATTACACAACAACTAGAAGGACTAAACTGAAATAAAGAGGGGGAAAAAAAGAAAATACTAGGTGTTGGCAAGGATATGAAGCAACTAGAACTCTCATTCAGGCTGATAAGAGTAAAACTGGTACTACTACTTTGGAAAATACTCAGGCAGTATATATTATTCTAAAGATAAATGTACATACACACTATGATCTAGTAATTACATTCTTTGGTAAATATACCCAACAGAAATGCATACAATAGATGTATTCTGGAATACACTAGCCACAATTGCCTCCATGTTAAAAACTACTGCACATTTATAGTAGAATGGATAAATAGTAGTATATTCTCCCAATGGGATACTGTACAGATGAAGATTTACCACAACTGGAGATTTTCAAAGAATGGGTTATGGGTTCAGAAATACATAAACCAGCTTTCTGTAAGGAAGAGAATATAACAAACTGCTATTTTGGCATGACTATAAAAGGTACTCATATATAACACCTTTATGAGATGGCCATGAAATCACACCTGTGTGACAATATGTCAATTACAGAAGAAACTGTTTAGAGATTTAGAAGCTTAGGTGTCCTAGATTCTGTTCCTATAAAATGCAACCCTGATTATTTAAAGTGGCACTGCAAAGTCTGACATTTATATAACTTACAGCAAGAGGCATTCTGGCCCAGAAAGTGATACTGGGATGAGGCACTCAGAACAAGCTGATTCTCTGGGTGAGCAGAGAAGACAGCCCAGAGTTCAACTGTGGCAGAGAGTGACTGAATAAACCAGTTCTTGACTCTAATCTTTTCCAAGTTCAGTGGAGCCCTGCTAGGTTGTGGAAAGCAGTCCCTGGGGAGGTGTTGGAACAGAACTGCAGTCAGTGTTTGAGTGAACCCATTTCCCTGGCGATCTCTCCCCCTCCTCCCCATCTCTTTCTGCTTTGTCACAGGCATGGGCGATGTAAGGCCTCTGTGCCATGGTGTACTCTGTGCCATGGTATACAGGTGTGGAAGACAAAGACACTCTGTATAGGATAAGGTACTATACTTCTGTCGTTGTTGTTTAGTTGCTAAGTCATGTCCCACTCTCTTGTGACCCCATGGACTATAGCCCACCAGGCTCCTCTGTCCACAGGATTTCCCAGGCAAGAATACAGGAGTGGGTTGCCATTTGCTTCTCCAGGGCATCTTGTGGACCTAGGGATCCAACCCATCTCTTGCCTTGGCAGGCGGATTCTTTATCACTGAGTTACCAGGGAAACCCCCCTCCATCCCTCTTATCCGCCTTTATTTTCATTCGAGGCACTTACAACTTTTGGGCTCATTTTACACACACCTATGTTTATCTTCCTGTGAAGAAGATAGGCTGCCTAGGACAAACAATCAGTCTGTTTGCACTATTCTGAATAGTGCTTCAGACTTAGGCTCTCAAAAATTACTGGCTGAAAGAATTAATGAACCCCTGGCTGGAGAGTGAAGAATCTGTGACAAGATAACCTCAATTTGATTCCCAGTTCTATTGTTTCTTGTGTCCAAGTGACACTGAACAGATTGCTCATCCATGTTTAACGTTTTCTCATATATCAAATAGTGCTAACCCACACCCCATAGGACTGCTGTTAATGATTAAATAAAAGAATGTATATAAGATGCTTAATACACAGTAACTTGGTATAAAAGTGCTCACTATATGACACTGTTACTTAATACAGAAAGATGGCCGAAATTTGGGGCTTCCTTGGTAGCTCAGCTGGTAAAGAATCCGCCTGCAATGCAGGAGACCCTGGATTGATTCCTGGGTTGGGAAGATCTGCTGGAGAAGGGACAGGCTACCACTCCAGAATTCTTGGGCTTTCCTGGTGGCTCAGCTGATAAAGAATCCATCTGCAATGCGGGATACCTGGGTTCAAAAGATCCCTTAGAGAAGGGAATGGCTACCCACTCCAGTATTCTGGCCTGGAGAATTCCATGGACTATATAGTCTATGGGGTAGAAAAGAGTCAGATACGACTGAGCAACTGGACTCAAAGGCCCTAGATTATAATTATGACTGGATATTGACTGTGATTTTAGGCTTTTCACCTCTTTGATATTAATTCACTCAATCAGCTATGAATAAGGAGTTAGGGTAAAAAAGATAGGTAGTGTCCCTTCCCTATAATCTTAGATATGTGATCTTAGGTAGGTCACCTAAACTTTCTCAGCCTCAATTTCTTCATTTGCCGAATGGGAATACATAATACCATCTCATAGCTTTGTTGCGAAGATTAAATGAGTCACTGTGTGAAAACACTGCGTCTAGCTCACAGCAGCAGCTCATTATGTTGGCTATGATTATAATGATTCCAGTCTGGAGGAGAAGTAAAAGCAGCAAAGCAAAAATCAGGGCAATAAGAGCAAAAACAGGCACTGACTATAATAGAATAGTCTCCTAATCTGCCCCAGTTGGTCGGTTCCACTATGATAGCGACATTTAAAAATTCTGTTATGTCTACAATAACCTAACTCCCTACCACTACCCCATAGCAGTTAAAAGGACAAATTTCTCTGCTGATTTGATAACTGAAACTTATAACTTTTTTGAAATAGGAAAAGGGTACAGAGTATCTGTTTCTGAAAACAGTGTCAAATAGTGTTGCTTAAAGGAGGTTAACGAACCCACTGACTTCTTTATCCACTCACAAAGTTAACATACGGTACTTAAACTTGAGCAACAGTCAAATGGACCCCGCCCTCGCCCCCCGCCCCCCAGAGGGCAGCTTGTAACTCCCCGAATAGCAGCAAGATCCCCTGGAGTAGGAAACGACAAACCCACTCCAGTATTCTTGCTTGGAAAATCCCATGGAGAGAGGAACTCGGCAGTCCATGGGGTTGCAGAGTCAAACACTGGTGAGCACGCACGCGGGCACGCACACCAACCAAGAGCACAAAGGTGTGTTTTACAGAGGTGCTGTCACAAACCCAGCATCGGAACTGGCCACTAAGGGTGTTCTGGAGGTGGAGTGGGATCCCTCCACGTGGGGGAGGGGGGTCACCTCTGGAGAAAGAACAGCAAAAGCCAAGGCGTGGAGACAGAAAAAGTGCACATAGATGGCTTGGCAAAACCAAAAAAAGCTTTTTGTGGTGGGAGGTCAGAAAGCAGGAGGAAGAGTGTGGCTGCGGCCTGCCAGGTGAGGGAGAAAGTCCCCGTTCCATTCCCAGGTTATGATCTCTCAGCCTCATCGTCTCTCTGGGATTCCCTTCTAAGGGCTCGCGCTAGCCGGGTTCCCTCCTGCTCGCGCCACTCTTCCCTTACCTCGTCTTCCAGCCTTTCCCTCACTCTCCCGCCTCCTCCGCCGCGCCGGAAGTGACGCGTAATTCGCGCACCGCCCAGCACCAAAAAGGTTCTGCGGGAGCGGGAGAAAGGGTTCCGATGAGACTCACTGCGCCGGCGTGCGGGCGAGAGCGGTCAAAGCGCCTTCCGGAGGCCGTCGAAGTGCGCTCTTTTCCCGGTCTACCGCTCTCGGAGTACTCAAGAGCGAGATCCAAAGAGGCCTTCAACACTGGGGTGTTTTCTGCACTCTGACTCCCCCCACCCCGGTACCCCACCACTTCTGCCCTTGCCCTTTGACCCTGCTCTCGCGGCGGGGTGAGAGGTCGGTGGCCATCTTGTGGCGGCGGTGCGGGTGGCTGTTACTGCGGAGACCCATCCCCTCCCCCGCCGGGCCCCCGGGCCGTCTGTCAGTCCGTGAAGAGTCCCGCAGGCGGGTGGAGGGAGGCCCCGGCCTCGTGCCGTCACTCTTCCCGCCGCACTGGGCGGCCGAGGCCGCTCCCTCCCGGGCCTCACCGCCGCCACCATGTCCTCCTTCTCCGAGTCGGCGCTGGAGAAGAAGCTCTCGGAGCTGAGCAACTCTCAGCAGAGCGTGCAGACCCTCTCCTTGTGGCTCATCCACCACCGCAAGCACGCGGGACCCATCGTCTCGGTGTGGCACCGCGAGCTCCGCAAAGGTAAACATCCCTTCCATCCCCGTCCGGTCCTCCCGCGGCTAGCCCTCGTCCGCACCCACTCCCGCGGCCCCTCTAACTTCTTAGCTGAGCCTTGGCTTTCCAGGCTCGGGCCTCTGATTAATTGCGCTTGCTGAGGTTGGAGACAGTGTTATTCTCGTTTCTCGGAGAAGGAAACCGAGGCCTCGGAAGGCTTAAGGTGCTTGTCTGAAGTTCCACCAACCGGGGCTCAGGACTCTCAGCTCATCCAGCCGCGCCCCCCCCCGCCCCCCACCGGCTTCTTCTGACACTTGTGACCATTATTCTCTGGGCCCCTTTGAGCGCCTGGTGGAAGGTACAGGCCTTGGCCTGTTGTGTGCCAGGCGCTGGCTGGGGAATTTGAAGTAATAAGATTGACCAGATCGAACCCTGGCTCAGCCACTTTTACTCGCTGATTGATATCGGGCAAGTTTCTTCTAAGCCTCTGTTCTCTCATCAGTCAAACGAAAATGAGGATAGTTGGCCTTTACAGAGTCTTTATTCTGTGCCAGTCGGTATGCTGGGATCTTTTGTACATCCTTGCACTCAGTGCTCAGCACTGCCCTGGGGAGTGGGTATAGTCACTGCCATTACAGAGAAGTTAGGAGGCCACGCCACCTGGACCTAGCCTCTCAGTCTCTTCTCACGCAGCTCTCCTTGGCTCTAGATCCTGCTCAGGATCTGGCCGCCATTGATTGAGCCCAGCCTGTCATGTGCCAGGCACTGGGTTGGGTGCTTGAAAGCCTGTTGGCCCCAGAGGCCAACTGATTGGAATCTAAGCCCGACTTTGTCATTTACTGAGCCCTGGTAGCCTAACTTCTCTGTTCCTCAGTTTCCTGATCTGTAAAATGGAGATCATGATAAGTGATACTTACGACGCGTTTGTTCTGTGCCAAGTGCAGTACTGATCTCTTTACACATATGTCATTTTTTTTAATTCTCAGAATTCTGTGAAGTAAGACCTTGGCAGGTGAGAAAAAAGGAGGCTCAAAGGGCGTGTGGTGAAGAGTAATCAGCATAATCCACGTGAACGTCTAGCGTGGTGTCAGGCACAGTGTAGGCACTGGTTAAATACGATGAGGGGCGATACTGCTGGCTCCGTGGTCTTTGCCACAGGTTGCTTTCAGTCTGATGGGGAAAGATGATTGGACTGCACAGCTGTCCAATGCCCCGGTGAGTTTCAAAGCAAAAAGCCGAGGAAGTGAAGCTTAGCGCTGTTTTGGACAGCCTGTGTCTGGCCAGCCTTTTATAGCATAGGAAGTAACTTTACATGTGTCCTCTGCTCTCTGTGACCTCAGGATGTCACCCTGTTTTACAGATGAAAGAACCTGTGAGCCTTGGATAGCATCAGATTGGTAGACACCAAAATCTGGGATTCTTTTGGGAGACCCACTTCTAGTCCTCTGGCAGAGGACCCCCCCCACACACACAGAAATATCATGTGCTGTACCGAGATGTTGGGGGGGTCCCCCTCATCCTTCTAGGTAGTTGGAGAATAGAGCCTGGGGCTCCCAGAACCTCATGTACGCCACTGTGCCACTCAGATATTATTTCTATCATCTGAGATGTGGGGAGAAAATTTCAATTGCCTCTATAGAATCCTTTCTAGTAGGATCTCAGAGGCATGTCAGAATCCATCTCGAATGTTACTGCTTTTGTGACACCATCTTGATTCCCCATCTCACCATATTTGAGTTATTGAGAGTAATAATTTAGAGTTCTTTTGTTTATGAAGCTCCTTAAATCCTAATCTCGTATAATGGAACCTTATGATGTAAGTAGGTCAGCATTATTATCCCTGTTTTATAGATGATAAATATATGAAAGGATTAAGTGCTTTGTTAAGGGTTATCCAGTTGGGACAAGAGCTTTCTGTGATGAAAGAAATGTTTTACATTTGTTATCCAATAAGGTAGCCTCTTGCCATGAGTACTCAAAATGTGTGACTAAGGAAGTTTCAAATAAATACAATGGAAATTTCAGTTCCTAAGTTTTGTTCAGTACAAAGCAAATATTCATAGCTGCATGTGGCTAGTGGCTACCATGTTGGACAATATAGAACTAGAGGCTGGTCTTCCAAGCCTCAGGATACAGTTTTCTAATACCCAAGCTTCCTTCATGAATTGAAAATGCCTCCACACTAAAGTGGAAAAGGATTTTGTGCCCTAATGTTCAAATTGGCTAGCCCTTTAGGTTCTAGCCCACCCTGAGTCTTTAAAAGTGGGCATTTCTGTCTGTAGTCATTTCTTTAAGACACTCACAGATCCGTCTTTCTGCCTCCAGATATTTATGAGACTTTAAATTTTTTCCTTTTCCTGCTTGAATATTATTTCTATTCCCGCTGTGTTATTTCTTTCTATTTCTTAGGAATAATTCTTAATTTATCCCTTCAGACTCTGTTCTAGGTAGAACGTCTCCCTTTATTTTTGAAACAATTTTGTGTAAGATACTCTGTTGTTATTTAGTTGTAAAGTGGTGTCCCACTCTTTTTCAACCCCATGGACTGTAGCCTGCCTGGCTCCTCTGTCCATGGGATTCCCCAGACAGGAATACTGGAGTGGTTTGCCATTTCCTTCTGCAGGGAAAATGCTCTTAGATGAACATTTTTCAGTAGTGTTTTGTACCTTAGCCTGAATGCAGTAAATAGGCCTTTTAAAAAAAAAAGTTAGTTTCCCTATTTGTCAAAACCAACCTAACAAGTGAAAAATTTTGGACAGCCAGTTACTTAAACCTTGCTCAATAACTGTTTCAACCAATTTAGAATGGGCTTCTGTAGAGAGGGAAAGACTCTGTACTGACATACTGGAAGGACACCTACAAGTGGGTTAGCACCCAGGGCTGGAGCAGCCTGTGTGTGTGTGTGTGTGTGTGTGTGTGTTTGTGTGTGTGTGTTCTGTGTGTTATGACTGTGCATTTTCAAGTATTCTAGGATTTTGTGGGATTTTTTGTTGTTATTGTTTTTGTTTCGGCTGTGGCTTGTGGGATCTTAGTTCCCTGACCAAGGGTAAAACCAAGGCCCTAGGCAGTGAGTGCTCAGAATCCTAACCACTGGACCACCAGGGAATTCCGTCTAAGGGTTTGTTATATTGCCTTTGCACACGTGGTGCTAATGTTGACTGTTCAGGACGTTAAATGTGGAGGGATGCAGTTTTATCCTAAACAAATTCCCATTGCTAAGTTTGAGGGTGCTGAGAATTAATTGGCATCATAGATGGTGAAAACCTTGGCTCTCTATCTTCTTAGCTGTCATATTTGTAATAGTGCACAGTGTATCAGGTCTTGAATGGCCTAATAGACATTTTACAATATGGATTCTGGGCTTTTTTTTTTAACATGAAGTATATCAAATTTGTAAACCTTCACTTAGTCCAATTTGCTTTGTAGAAGTTCTGTTTTACTTCTGAATCTTCAACTTTCATGGTGATGTTAACGTGATAGTTTAATTTGCTGCAGTATCCTAGAACAAGGTTTGCTTTTTTTTTTAAAAAAAGTACTTTTTGCTGTAATCATACCTTTGTAGCAACAGTGGCACATTGAAACTATTGACGCTTACGTTCTGCTTTTGAATAATCATTAGAACAGTTAAAGATAGCTCCAGGTTTTCAATATTCTCATCTATGTCTAAACTAGGTTATTACCAGAAGGTTAATACAGTTCAGTGTATCTATGTTTAATTTTATGAGCACTTTAAGTCATCAGTTTAAACTGTAACATGCCTTAAAAATCTTGTTTTTACCTGAGTTATTCTCCTTTTAAAATGTCAGATCTTTTGCCTGCTGTGTCAGAATTTATGCATGCTGTGTGCATTTCAAAAGAAACAGAAATGGCTTTCAGAGCAAGGAATAAGGACTAATAATTCAGGGTGTAAAGTTTGACATAGGGCTTGCTTGAGTTTTTTGGGCACTTTGATGTTGAAGAAAACTTTACATTTTGAACTGATTGTGTTACTATTTATTTCTTACGAAAGAAAACTGGGGCCAAAAGCAGTATTGATGTAACTCCATGGTTGAAAACTTATATGCAGAGAAGCCAGGAAATTCAGTATGTTCCCCTAAGCAACTGTAACTCAGATACATTGCATGAGGTTTTTATGGTTAAATATATGATGCCGTGTAGAGTAATAGAGACTGCTGCATTTAGTAGGTATAATAAGAATTTTTGTGGGAGCCACAAGTTTGCATATCCAGATTTCAGACGTGTGTAAATTTTCACTGATTATGTAGCATTAACATGTATTTTTATTTAAGATGAATATCCATGGGTACATCTAGAGATTCCTCCGAATTGTAGAGTTGGTATCATTGACTGATTATGTTTATTGAACTGTTGAAAAAGAAATTCTTAGTCCAGGAGCATAAATTACAAGAATCTATTTTAAAATTGAAACCTAACTCAGTCTTTCATTCTGTGGTATTTGATAATTAACAATGAGTTAGAAATGTTCATCTTTGCAACAAAATAAATGAAAATCTTGCTTTTAACATGTCTTCTGGAGAATATTGACTGCTTATCCTTTAGGAATCTTTGGTTTATCTTCATTTTTATTGCCAATTAATTACACTGATTAAAATAACACAGAAATTAAGATGACTTTTCTTGTTTCCTGTTTTTTCAAAATTGTATTCTCAGTCCTATTTTACCAGACACACCTCCAGGAGTTCCTTAAATTGTGTTTTTTTGTTTGTTTGTTTTCAAACATAGCAGTCTAGACCTCAAGTGGATAATGTTTGTCTTAGTATTCTTTAGGAGTAGTGTAAGGCAAAAGAATTGTGGATTGAGAATTTCCTTGATGTAAGCTAAATTATTTTTTCTTTTTTTCCAGCCAAATCAAATAGAAAGCTTACTTTTCTGTACTTAGCCAATGATGTCATTCAAAACAGTAAAAGGAAAGGACCTGAATTCACGAGGGAATTTGAATCTGTCCTTGTGGATGCTTTTTCTCACGTTGCCAGGTATGTTTTATTTTTAAATATAATATAAATTTTTATTTATTACTTTTTCCCTTTTGTTCTTTTTTTGTGATAGCCTTTGTACTTCATACTTAAAAGAGATGTGTTTTATAGAGAGTGTTGGAGAGGCCAAATTGTGGTTTTATATTTTGCCTGAGCCCTTGAGAACTGTCTCAGACATGTAAATATTTTGTTGTATTGAAGGGATTCAGTCTAGCACTTGAAGCATATCTTTTCTCCTAGATGTATTCACTATTGAATTTATTTCTAGAATATGGTATTTTCCTTGGTTTGGCTGAGTTACCTCATTAGCTTATGGTCAAAAAACAAAGCTAAATTGTACAAGGGAACTTTCCAGTAAAAAAAAACGTGCTGAATAGCAAGAAATTAGTTGCTTGTGCCTTTGTTTTTATTTACTTCCTTCAGGGTGTCTGGATGTCTAACTTACTAAAAATAGTAGTCATTATTGTAACTGCAAAGATAGTAATTATTAGTGTGAAAAGTTTCTCTGGCTCTGTCATATTGAGTCTGCCATTGTTGTGTTTTGTGACAGAGGACGGGAGCGTAGGGCATACATATAGCTGAGATCATGGAAATTATACATTTCATTAAAAGTTTTACAAATCATTTTTATTCATTTAAAAGCAAACTGCTTTTGACACTTAGCTGCCCAGAGGAAGCAAAGAAAAGCTACTTTTCACTAGAATGTTACAAAGTAAACATAGGAAAGTAAACATCTTTGCCAAAGGAAACTGGCAGTGAGGAAACTAGTGGGTTAAACAAAAACTGTTCTAGGGTCTAGAGTGTAAGTGAAAGACCTTAAGTGTGGAAATAAGTCTGGCATTCCGTGAAAGATTTGGAAAGTTTGAAAGAATGAAATGAGAAATTCAGAACATTTTTAAAAGATGACATCTAGCTTTATAGAGATGGAAACAAAATATTTGTTTGTCAAGTGACTTTTTTTGTGAATGTGACTACTGAAAAAGTAGAATGTGTTAGGAACTTGAAAACATACGGAATCCTCATAACAGTGAATCAACTTAGAACAGACTACTAGAGTAGCTGTCTGAAATTGGAGAGAGGCAATTTCGTTTGAGGAGATTTAGTTCACAGTTTCTTAGATGTGGGCTGTAGCTCTACCTCCAACACTGTCTGAGTGGCCTTGGATGTGTTACTTAGCTTTTTGAACCCAAGTTTCGTAATTGGTTAGAAGGGGATGTTACCACCTATCTCCTTTGAGTTGTTGTGAGGTTAAAGTAAAACAACAGTCTTTGCTTATTCAGGGGGGTGTACTAAATTATAAACTCTGAAGAGAAGGACTGTTTCTTTTTTTTCTTCGCTGTGTTCCAGGCCCTGTGTCTGGCATAGAGCTACTGGCTTCTGTAGCTTAGGTAACACCATTTAGTCTTGATGTCAGTGGTGTCCCAAGAGCTGAGCAACATTGTTGCACAGCCTTGGCACAGAGTAGGGATACAGTAAATAGTCACTGAATAAGTTAACTAATTTAGAGTATAGGAGATTGACTAAAATAATTCCTATGGGGATAACACACGTTTTCCCTTAGACATTGAACAGCAATCATTAGTTGCCCCCAGATCAGAAAAGGATAAGTAGAAAGGGGTGGGAGAAGTGGGATGAGCCATACCAAGATTAAAAATCCCTTTTCTGCTTGGTTTCATCTTAAAACCTATCTAGGAGACATTGTAAACATGTCTTGGCAAATTCCATGGCATTGTGGGGAAAATAGATCTGATCCTAAAAATAATAAAATAGGCCTGTTACCTTTCCTCTTTCCATTCTTCTAGTTCTTTTAAGGTTCTGTTTGGATATTATTTCCAAGATCTCCATGTTTCTAAGTTCCCTCCCTACTCCCATCTCCATTATTAGCATAGAAAGTCCAGCCACTCTACTTTGATCCTGAGGCACCTTGTCAACAACGAGAAATGCTCTCTGTTTTGTTTTGTTTTGGTTTTGTTTTTGTGGTCACATAATGAAGACAGGTAGACCCATTAATATTGACTAAAATTGATTAGGAATCTCTTTATGATAATTTCCTACTTCCTCCTTCAAACCCTCTGCCACCTGGCCTGGCGGGATTGGGAGGGCGGGACACAAACCTTTCAAGTCAGGGAAAGCTTGCCAAGCTTGTAAGTAAATAAGTGTTAAGTCGATCAGTTGTGTCCAACTCTCCTTGATCCCTTGGACTGTAGCCCCCAGGCTTCTCTGTCCATGGACTTCTCCAGGCAAGAATGCTAGAGTGGGTTGCCATTCTCTTCCTCAGGGGATCTTCCCCACCCAGGGATGTACCTGGATGTCCTGCATTGCAGGCAGATTCTTTACCATCCAAGCTACAGGGTGGAACCCAAGCTCCTGGGAGTAGATAAAATTTGAAAAGCAGTTTAAGTAACCAGAGAGGTAGGCAAGTGACAGTCACATATGCCCAGTAAGCCTTGGAAGAGTATTAAGATTTTGTCCTGATGGGATGTCAATGAGGGATTTTAAGTAGGGGAATGATGTATTCCAGTCACTTTTGTTCTAGGATGCTCCACTTTGGGGTGAATGACTTATAAAGGGCAGGGACATGGGCATGGAGCACTTGCATGGGCTAGAGATGACATTGGCTAGGACTCAGAAGCTAGAGATGACATGGGCTAGAGATGACATTGGCTAGGACACAGCTTTATTAAATGTGTATGGAGAGGTTTGTGTGGCCCACTCCCATGTAAAATCGATAAGATTTGTGGGAATTAAGTGGGAGCTGGTAGTGAGGGAAAAGAGAAGTCAAAGAGTGCCTGTTTCTAGGTTCTTGACATGAGCATACGGATGACTGATGGCCCTGCTTACTGTGGTGGAGATTGGGGTAAAGAATTGGTTGAGGAAATCAGGAGTTTTGCTTTGGCTATATTAAGTTCTAGATGGCTAATAGATATTCCAAGGGGTGATGCCAGATAGGCGGATGGATGAAATAGTTGGAAGCTCAGTAGGAAATTAATTTCTGGAGACATGAATTTGGAATTATCCCCCTATATATATTTCTTTCCTATTATAACAGTCATGGGTTCCCAAGACTACTTCCAGGTTTGGTGACTTGCTAGGAGGACTCACTGGACTCGGTGTGTAGTTGTGTTCATGGCTGTGATTTATTACAGTGAAAGGATATAAAGCAAAATTAGCAGAGGGAAAAGGTGCAGGGGGTGCAGTCCAGAGGAGACCAGGCATAAGCTCCCAGGAGTCCATTCGTGGTGGAGTCCCACGCGACATACTCAGTTCCTCCCACTTGGAGTTGTGACGGCACATCCCTACCTGGGGGGCCCATTAGAGATTTAGTACCTAGAGGTTTTGTTGGGGTTGGTCACAGGTACTCTTGGCCAAAATTCTAGACACCCAGAAGAAAAGCAGGTGTTCAGCATGAAGCCATACTGTTTGTACAAACAGTTTAAAGCACATAAACCACCCTCATCTGTTAGGGCGTGATGGGGCCATGTCTGAAATCCAAGTTCCCAGATGCCAGTCAAGGGCCAGCCCTGTGAGCAGGCCTTTCTCAGGGCAGCAGTCTCAGGCCTGCCGTGTTAACTCTTTTCTCAATTTAGTTCAGTCACTCAGTCATGTCAGACTCTGGACTGCGTGGGCGCCAGGCTTCCCTATCCATCACATTTCCTACACAATTGCAAAGGACTGTTTCTGCTCTGCCCTTAATGAGGTGCTTTTGGAAGTGCTGAGGGTACTTAGAATTTCTGTCCTGAGTAGGCCCACCATTGGCCTACTGTGCATGGGATAAGAGAGAAACACACGAGCTACAATGGGTGTACCAAGGAAGACAGTGCCCTTAGAGCTGCAGAGGAAGACCCGTAACCTGGCTTGGCAGGCCCTCAGGTATCCAGCTGACATTTCAATCAGCAGTCCCACTTGGGTATAATACATACTTTTCACTTTTTGGATCAGATTTTCAGTGGTTGAATTTATAATTAATTAAGATACATACTTAGCTGTACATACTGTCAGTCTTAATGGAGCACCAAACCACCAGCCACAGGAATGGTGGGTGGCGTTTGGGTAGGTGTCCCTCACAATCCTTTCAACTAAATCCTTGACAGGAATTTGTTGTCATGATTGGTTTATCTTTTAAGAAAATTTGCAGACAGTGGATTTTATTTATTTAATTTTTAAAATACATCTGTTTCTTTATTTGGCTGTGAGCTGTCTTAATTGCGTCAGCAGGATCTCTCCTTGTGGCACAGTCTCTAAGCAGCATGTAGGCTTAGTTGCCCCTTGGCGTGATGGATCTTAGTTCCCTTACCGGGGATCGAACCCACATCCCTTGCATTGTAAGGCAGACTCTTAACCACTGGACCACCAGGGAAGCCCCAAGAGAACAGATTTCATGTTGAAATACCCACCAGTTAAATTCTGGTTAGTTGTGATTTTGTTGTTACAATAGTTAAAATGACTTTCTTTTTCTAAAGCCTACATTTGATCACATTAGGAACTTTGTTGCCTCCAGGATAAAGGCCATAATGACTTAACAACAAAATAAGGTCCCATGTAATCTCAGGCTACTCTTGTCTCTGTGTTTTGCTGTTTCTACACACTCCCTATGCACTTCAGCTACCCAAATTACTCACAGCTTCTTGCTCTTCACCTTGTTCCGTTTGGGGGGTTTCATTCAAGGGAGTGGAGATAGCATGAACACAGTCAGATTCACCACTGGCAGCAAAGTGCTGAGTAGAAAATATGGTTGAGCGTTCTAGAATGTGAAGATATGGAGAGGTGGGGTGCTGCTGGATCAAGCCCTAGAGGTGAGGACCTAGGCCTTGTTCAGTGTATTCCCAGCACGGTATTTCATAAACCCCAATGAATGAGCAGATGAATGCTTAATTGAATTGACCTCTGACATGAATGACCTTCGTGTCATAGGATGGTCTTTGAAAGCTAGCTAATTGTCTGGCCTACTGAAACCTATCTAAAATTGTATTAGAAACATTGCAGTTCAGCATTTATTATGCTTATTCTTGGACGTAGAGCAGTGGGGGGAAGACACATCCCTGCCCGTGCGAAAATTATATTCAAATGGAAAGAGTATAAACAACAAGGCAACTGTACATACAGCACATCCAAATATCAAATGATGTGGAGAGAAATTAAGCAGGAGTAAGGAGTATACTTTTAAATAAGAAGATTAGAAAAGGATTCACTGGAAAGGTGCTGTGTGAACAGACACACCTGAAGGAGGAGAGCAGAGGGGCCTTGCTGGCCTGAACTGTGTCGGGTAATGTGGTTCCAGGTGAAGTGCAAAGGCCCTGAGGCAAGAGGGCCTGGGAGCTGTTGGGGAGGGAAGGGAGAGTGAGGACAGGAGGTGAGGTCAGGGAAATGATGGGCTGGGCTGAGCAGGGGTTTGTCAGCTTTATTAGGTCTTTCACTTTTATTCTGAGGGAGAGTGGAAAGAACTGTTGAAAGTTTGGAGAAAGGGACGTGAACTGCCTTCACAAGACAGTTAAGATTGGAGTTTTAAAACTTGGGAAAAGATGGTTGGAGGACAGGATGGGAGCAGGGAGACTAGTAATTAGACTGCTGTAGTCCTTAGACAAGAAATGATGGTGACTTGGACCAGGCTGATAGCAGAGAAAGAGAAGTAATTTGTTTCTAGATGTATTTTGAAGATGGAGTAGAGATGTTTTTATTATAAATATCAAGGTCATATCTTTAAGTGTTATAAGCTATCAGTGGAAAGTTTTCCCCTCTTTTCCTCATCTTAACCTCTGACTTAAAAAAATAAAAAAGGTTAAACAAAAGAATAATTAATTTTGCATGTATCCTGATTTAGTTAGTACTTTGACCCCCCAGTTTAGCGAAATTTGCCACTAATAATTTGTAAGTAATACAGTTTGACCAGATGAGGCCAAAACCTCGGCTCATCTTTTAAGTTTTAAAAGTGTTGTCAGGGCTGGTGGTGGGTGAAATTCCCACCTAAGTTGAACTTGGTATGGAGGGCTTCCCTGGTGGCTCAGTTGGTAAAGAACCTGCCTGCCATGCAGGACTTCCCAACTTCCCTGAGTTGGGAAGATCCCCTGGAGGAGGACATGGCAACCCACTCCAGTATTCTTGCCTGGAGACTCCCCCTGGACAGAGGAGCCTGGGGGACTACCGTCCATGGGGTCGCAGAGTCAGACAGGACTGAGCGACTTTCACTCACCACTTTTTGAGGTTCCTGTTAAAGCTATTGACTTAGATGCTAAGATGTCGGGGTATCTCTTCTTGTGTAAAGCCTCTCAGGGCTTCACAGAACAGAACAGTTCATAGTGACGAAGCGGATGGTGAGGGGATTTGTTTTCCTTTTGAAAGTCTTCCCCCCCACGCTTCCACTTGCTGTCTGACACTTAATGGTAAACAACTATCTAACGCTGAGTGTGAGCTATGGTCATTGCCCTGAAAAATGGTCTGTTTTAAGAAGAGTAATATGTCAAGAATAAAACTATCTAGCTTCTTGCATTCAGATATAAATTACAAAGAACTGTATTATGCTTGGTGTGTTCTAAGATTATCTGCTCAACACCTTTGTGTGAACCTGGAATGTAGACCTAGGAAGGAATGAAAATAATTATGAAGTAGTAAGTATAAAGTTGAGATTAGTCTTGACATATACATATGTGTACAATTGTATTTGTGCATGCTAGAGGTGTTGGAGTGTTAGCATTGATGAGTTGTTAAAATGTATTCCCCATTTTAAACATTTGATTTTAATAATTTTTTTTTTCTTGTCCTAAAAAGTTTGGCCTGCTTTAATTTTCCAGCAGTGTGTACGGCACTAGATTTAAGTTAATGCATTCTAAAAAGCAAGCTGTCACAATTGATATGATTGGTTTTTGATAATTTTCTCAGTGAAAATGAGCCTTTGGCTTTTGCCCTATTTGCCTTTCAAAGAGGATAAAAGACACAGATTACTTTTGTAACATAATCCCTCTCTCTTCCCTACACACCACAGGAAGAATATAGTTTCTTCTGGTGAAGTTTTGAGTATCCATTACTTACAGTATGTACCTTACTCTTCCTTCTGTTTTTAAATATGTAAATCATGCAGTCAGTTGTTGGTGTTTTCTGTTTTTTGGGTTTTTTTTTTAAAGTAAATCTGTCCTAATTAAAAATAAAAAATCTTAAGCTTATATATATCTTTTCATCTTTTCTGGGCAGAGAGGCAGATGAAGGCTGTAAAAAGCCTTTAGAAAGATTGCTGAACATCTGGCAAGAAAGAAGTGTGTATGGCGGCGAGTTCATCCAGCAGCTGAAGCTGTCTATGGAGGACTCCAAGAGCCCTCCCCCCAAAGGTAGAGACATCACCACATGCTTACAGCTCTTGGTCTTTGCCTACTTTCGAATCAAATGTGAAAAGCTGCAGTGGGGGTTGCTGTGAGCCACAAGCGACTGTATGATTCTTCAGAGAGATGATCATAAATGATGGTGAGAATTTCTGTAGCGCTCGCAGCGTGTAAGCCTGGTTCTAGTATTCATGCTAGTCATCATCTCGTACCCTACCCTTTGCTCTGTAGTCTCCTTGGTTCACTCCTGCCTTGAGACTTTCCTTGCACAAGGGAAAGGAACAACAGACTTGTTTAGAGTTCTAGGGAACTAGAAAGTACCCTGGGTAAGATTTTGGCCTGGCTTTGCCATTAACTACTATAGGCTCTTGAATAAGCCCTTTAGCCCTTTTGGAACTCAATTTCATTAAATATTCATGTGGTTTGGGGACGTACTTTTGATGGGTGTCAGCGGTCATCAGAAACTAGTTTTGGTCTTTACTGAACCAAGAATATCCTCAGGTAATGTGTACATACATGTATGTGAATTTCGCCAAGTCCTTCTTAAAAGCTGTGTTGTTTTTTCCTTTGAAGAGGAGTAAGATCAAACATTATTTGGTTCTTTGGCTTCTGGTTAGTTTTGATTCAGTTCTGGTTGGCACAGCTCTCATGTGACTGCGTGAGACCCATTGCCTGGAGGATCAAGTCCGAGTCCTGGCATGGTGTTCTCTTTATAATGTGAGCTAGTCTACTTTTCCAGATTCTTCTCCCATTTCCTCACATGTTCCGTATTCTTTGGCCATTCCTAACAACTTGCCCTCTGGATGCTCTGTGGTTCCCCTTCCTTTGCATCTGCTGTTACCTCTGCCTAAAATGTCTTTCTGCCCCTTGTACGTGGTGAACCTACTCTTCAAGAATGCTACTCTCATTCTGACATCTTTGCCAGCTTGTCTGGGCACATGTAGCCAATTCCCTCCTTGTTCCTGTGGTACTTTGTACATGCGTCTTCAATAGAATTTAATCATGATTAGCATACATGATGATATCATTCATTTAGCAACTCTTTTATTGTATACCTTTCATGATCCCTTCCAGATCTGAGTTTATATGTGTTTTAAGGTAGAGTAACTTTCCTGTGAAACTAGAGGTTGAGGCTTGCTAAGAATGGCACAAGTGCTTTCAGACTGCAGATCATTGTTGTTTTACTTGGAGTTGACAGAAGACAATTTTGGGGTCACTCTGAAAAGCAAGATAATTCCTACTTTGGATTCTGGCAGTGTTTGTGTTGTGTCCTTTGGAGGTGTTCTGCACAGCGTTGGGGAATTATCCAGCATTCTTTTCTCTCCTCTAACTTCAAGTTCATTGGTAAACAGTGCTGGTTTCTTAAAAACACCTTTGGGCAAGTAGGAGAGCTCTGAAAGATGATGATTGAAGCCAAGTGTTGAATTTCAATTCAGCAAACATTTGCCAGACATATGCTATGAGTAAACAGCCCTGCTAGACAGTATAGGAAAGAGCAGAGAGGAGTGAGAAATAGTTCTGCACTCAGGGAGCAGTCAGACTAATTGGGGGATTTGTGGTAGCAGTAGATTTGAAAATAGCTCCATTAGGTTTCTGGGTTTTATTTATTTATTTTTTTTTTGAGTGTCTAGACATTAACAATAGAGGCAGTATTCCTTTACTGTGGAGGATGATGCTGATCCAAAGATAATTTCTCTTTCTCTAGTTTGTAAAGATGAAAACACGTATCAAAAGGTTCCAACGTGTGTATTCCTCTCAGCTAACTCACTGTCTTCTCACTGTCTTCTTCAGACTTCAATTACCAGAATGTTTTACACAATTCTTTCAGAATGTTGATGAGTTTTTCCAGAAGCTTATTTCCAAATTTAAATAGTCCATTTATATTGCGGGGTTAATTCATGAGTAATTCTTTGTCTGCAGACAGCTTTATAGAGTTTACTCTTGGAATAAAAATTTTCCTATGGTATTTTGGCAGTTCTAATCTTTTAGAATGTGTGAGTTTAGGAATTTTTAGAACTGGACTTTTCTTGAGTTTATAGACCTGTGATAGTTTATGGTGAACAACGTTGGATTCGTGATCTCCGAAGAAGATTTAGCTACGGGACCAGGGACCAGGCTTGATAACTCAAGAGCTTTTGTGTAGCAGTCTTATTAAAGTGAGACAAGGGGCAGAGAAAGCTTCTGACACAGACATCAGAAGGGGGATGAGAGTGTCCCCCTTGCTAGGGTGAGCAAGCGGGTTACATACTTTTTAATTATTACAGTAAATCAAAAGAATGTCCCAAGTTTGTGAAAATTTTGCCAGACCCACTCCCATAATTTACATTTTAAGAGAACAGGATTAGCCAGAAGATTTTCAGGAAGGAGAAAACTGTCCTTAAGCTGGATATATTGTTGTTATATAATCCTTAGTAGAGTTTAAACTGAGTTGTTTGTTGTGTAATCATCAGTTCCGGGCTTAAAGGAAAAAAAAACGTTTTAATGTGACTAGGACTAAGGAATGTAGAGAAATACAAAAGATGTTTGTCTTTTCCTCCTCCTTGAGAATTCCAGACCCCTGTCTTCTCCTCAAGAACCCCAGACCCTTCTCGGGGACCCCCAGACTTCTTATCAACCTGCCTAAGAATTGACTCTCTCACCTATCTCCCAGGTACAGGACCCAGGGATTCTAAAGTTGTCTCTCTGTTCTTGGGAATACTCAAGCCTTTGCTCTTCTGGGTGGAACTTAATCATTTACTTGAGACCCACATAAATCACATAGTATCCTATGGTTGTAGCAGACTTTGGAAAGAAAGAGAGATACAAGGGAAGTAGCATTTATTCAGCTCCAGTTTCTCTGCTGGCTTCTTTTCCTCTTAATTTATTTTAGGTACTTAAGGACTATATGTATTTGGTATTGTATTTCAGATGACAGTATTAAAACTCAAAGGACAGAGTAATTTTGTCCAAGTAGATACAGTTGATAAGTAGGTCTATATAAACCCAGGTCTGTATAACTTAAAAGCATATTTTCTTCACACCATTACTTTTCCTTGCAAACACATGGATTCAGTAGACTTGAATTAGGGTATGAATTCGTGAGTAGGTCACTCAACTTGCCTGGACCTTTAATACAGTTAGTTCAGCTATTCAGAGCAAGGGTTTCAAAGCACACTTCCAGAGCACGAATCCTGCTCTGTCTTGCAAGTTGTGTGACCTTGGGCGTGGCCTTTGACCTCTCTGAGCCCCAGGTTCCTCCCTTACAGTATGGCTATTAATAGTAATACCTCATAGGCTTGTGTGAGGATTACTTGAGATGATGTAGGTATGAAACTATTAATGTGATCACATGGCTTCTTTTTGGCACCCCCCCCCCACGCCAGTTCTAATATCTAATATTCTGAGTTTCTGAATACAAGGCAATAGCAAAAGTAGGAAGAGTCTTGTTAGTGCTTTCAGTCCCTAAGATTTTGCACAAGGCTGGAAAGCACAATGGTTCAGCGCACACACTGCAGGCCTAGCTTCCTGGGTTCAGGTCTGGACCTGGCGGTTCAGTCCAGTGAGAAGAGACGGGTCGGGTGCTTTCAGAACTGTGCCTCGAATGTCAGCCCTTGGTTTGCTGCACATCTCTCTCTCCCCACAAGTAGAAGTTAATGTGCTTTTTAAAAGAAAACTCCCTTATTTTGCAGGGAAGGAACAAAGAATGAGGTAGCTGTTAGAAATAGTATTTTCTAATTCTTTTTTCATTATAAAAGTAATATAAAATCTGTGGGGGGGTTAATCTTAGAAATTTTTAGTAGATCTTTAGAAGGTCCAGCTTTTTTGGGTAGATGACTGCATTTTCTAATGTGATTGGGGATCCTTTGGGCTAACTTTTTGCCTCAGAATTAGTTTTAGTGTCGAAAAGTCTGTCACAGTCAGGTCTCTGAGAAGCATACCACAAACCTTTCGGTCACTGGGGCATTTGATGGCTAGCTGAGTGCAAGGCCCTCTGGAGACACGGGAGTGAGTTGGAGGGTAGAACAGAGGCGTGCAAGATGAGGACAGGAGGAGCTTGGCCCTTGGAACGGATAGCGGTAGGTGCCCGATCTGAAGTCCACACCGGAGCGGGCCTGGCAGACGCCTGGGTCGTCATGATGGTCATGTGGCTTGACTGAGGGTTCTGGGCCTCCTCGGTGCTGATCTGCACCTGAGCAGAGGAGAGTCCGGTTCGCGGGAAGGACAGCAGGGAGGGTCACTTGTGGCAGAGCACTGGGGCTTTCCAAGCGCTGTGCTTCCTCTGCCCTCCAGAGGTTTCAGGCTCAGGTGTGTTGGCACTTTCCTGAGCATCGTAGAGGTGTAAAGGAATGAGGTACTGAAGGTTTCTGCCAGAGAGGGAAGGCCTGTGCCTGCCAACGGCCATGCAAAGTAGTGGGGCCAAGTGCTTTGAAAGAGAGGCCTGTGGGGTTAGAGGGAGACAGTGACGGTTGAAAGGAGTGCCGAGAACGATGCTGCCATTACCACTCATTCCCAAGTAGACTGAATCTCGGTGGCCTTTCCCAGGTTTTGAGTAGAGGCCTGATGGGATGAGAGCTCAGCTTTATTTAGTAAGAGAGAGACTTATAGTCCATGTTGGAGAAGGAGTGATTGGAAGAGGCAGGATGCATTTGGGACGGCTGTCTGGATGAGGCATGAGAGAGGACAGGTGGCTGCTAAGAGGCTTTGGGAAGAAGCAGAAAGAGGACGTATGAAGAATTCCTCACAGGTGTAGAATCTGTTACAAGCTGAGACTTGGGGAGAGATTGTACTGTTCTCCAAGGCATGGTACTTGGAAGATGGAGCCAGTGGAAGTGTTCATAATGAAACTAGATAGCTCAGGAAAGGTGGAGCCCTGTGGGGGAAATGATAATTTATTTCCAGTAGGTCTGAGTGGAGACAGGAGAGAACTGGAAACATAAGACGATGGTTGCTTCCTATTACACCCTCTTCCATCAGGATGTGAAGGACATATACAGCCCTAAAATTGTCATCAGTTTGATTTCAGTTTTGCATTGCTGTGAGTGACAACAAGAACTCCTGCTTAGGAGACAGAAAACTTTTGCTGTAGGACCCAGACTTACTAAACAAGCTCTCTGGCTTTAGAAAAACCTTAGCTGGTGAGCCTTGACATTCTCATGAAAAATGAGGTGGGGAACAGTGGAGAAAGCAAAGACATAGCTATGTGTAAGGGCTTCCACTATCAGAATTCAGTGATTCCAAGTGTCCTGAGATGGTCAGTGGTGTGTGGTTTTTATATATAACTTCTGTATGAGAGTTGAAAAACTGAAGGTCTCAAGTTTTATAATTTTTTCTATCTTCTTTAGTGTCTTTAACAATTATTTTTTGAGCATTCTCTTGTAAGTGTTTGGAAGTGAACAGAAAAATACTATAAATTCTTTTTTGCTCCTGTGCTACTAATTCTTGTGGCTACTAATCAAACATAGCCGCTTTGATGCTGTAGTGACTGAATGCTGACGGGGTCACACCACACACTACACACTACTTAGGCAGCCACTGTGTGCAAAGTACGGCTAGATATTTCATACGCAAATTATAGCCTTACCGATTTTCTGTTTGAAAAATACAGCCATCCTTGCTTTGCATAGTGTAGGACTGTACAGGTCAAGCTGAATAACATGCAGAGTGATCTTAATAATCAATGGGGAAAATTACAATTGTTCTGTGACTTTTAAAATTTTTTTCTCAAAGAAAAACTCACTGTTGATCACATTGTATAAGAAAACAAGAAACTAAATAAAAACTTATTTAGCATGTTTTAACAAATTAGAAACATGAGTTACAATGTTTATTTCTTTGTAACAGACTTATCATGAGTGGTTTGAACAAAGCTCATTGCATCTTTTTCTATCTTTGTCATACTCCTTCCTAACTTTGGATCAGTTTCCAACAGTTTTTCCTTTGTGCTTTCAGTATTATGAAGTATCTCTTAAGCATTCCTCTTAAGTGAATTTTGTCAGCATCACTTCCTCTAGGACATTGTTATTCTTTTCATGACAACCACTTTCTTCATTTATGTTGAGAAGTTGGCCTTCACTGAGTTGCATCTGGCTATGAATCCGGAGTCTCTCGAAGAACATGACAAAGGTCTGCATCCCTACAGTCAGCTGTCTCTTGTACAGCCCCATTTATGTTTTGTGCCAATTTCATTTCCAGCATTTATTTTAGTTTTAGTTTCTTTGTTGCTCTTTCATCTTTGTCAGTCAGTTCCCTGTTTTGCTTATTAATTTTTATAAAATGTCATGTGGATTTTGGCACTGGGAGACTTTGTTGCCTGTGTGTGAACTGAATAACAGTGACCAATTACTGACCTTGAGAGAAGTGATGCAGTCACTAATCATGATGCCCTTCTGTTATTTACGTAGTGATTTGTGGACCGAAGTTAGCAGCGAGGTTTGTTGTTGATGCAGTTACTCTGAGTAAATATGCCATGACAACTGAAATTTAAAGTGTGTTGTTGGGGGAATGGTGTCATTTAATCAAACTGTGGTAATAAATCTGGCATACTAGAGCAGTGCGAAGACAGGACTGCCCGTCATACAGATGCTGCTGTTTCTCTTCTTTAGTAGAACAAACAAAACATTAAAGAAAAAAATGAAACCCATGATATTGACTTGGCTTTCACGTCAAACATAGTTTGCTCAGTTAATATGTAAGGTAGAGAACAGGAGCTGCATCCTGGGTCCCAGAAGAGAACGTTGAGTTAAGCAGGAAGTGTCTGTGTCCTGTTTGTAACTCAGAGTTCTGAGGCAGGCGCATGGTGCCTCTCACTTGACAAGATGAGAGGTTAGTTGTGTGGCACTAAGCAAGTTTCAGTTGAGTTCAGTGGAAAGAGCACAGATGTTGAAGTCATACCATTACCTGAGTTATTTAGCCTCTCAGGGTCTTCATTTTCTCACCTGTAAAGTGGAGACACACTATGCCTTAGAATTGTTGAAGGGATCAAATGTAAAGAAACTGTTGGGATGCCTGGAACATGTTAGGCATCCAGTAGTTTCTTTACTTTCCAAACTTGAATTTCTCATTTAGCTTTATGTCCCTCGGTTGTTTGGCATTTATATTGTATTGTCCAATTTAATGCAAAAGGAATGATTTTGGAATTAATACATCCATCATAAAAATTTAAGAGCACATGGTGCAGATAATTAAAAAGTGAAACCTGTTAGCCTCAAAAGTGGTTAATTTTTAAATACTGACTTAGGTCCTTTCTGTCAGTAGTATCATTATGCTCAGCAATGGTTATTTTAAATTTTAAGGTAAAACTAGGTTTGTTTTGTTCTTAAAGGGATGATTTAAAGGGTATTTGTTTTTAGAGCTTTTGACACAGCCTTATCAATGGTCTCTCTCTACTACTTATTTTCTGAAATGATCCCGGAAAGTGCAAAGTCTCTCATTGTACACACGGTATATGTTAAAGGTTTACTTTTAGATGCTTTTTTCCGGTGGTGTTTTTCCGGTGAGTCAATCTGAGATACCACCTGAGGCCATTTTGACTCTTCTCAGTAATGTACGGAATGACCACCATTTGAAAATAAGTAGCATTAGGGTTAATGTTAAGCCATCTCTGGAAAGGTACACCCTTCTGCCCTTTTTTACTTGTGACCCATTGTGTTTAGCATTTGACCTACCTGTTCAGTCCACAGTGACCCACATGTGTCACTTTTTTCTTTCCTCTAGCAACAGAGGAGAAGAAATCTCTGAAGCGAACTTTTCAGCAAATACAAGAGGAGGAGGATGACGACTATCCCGGAAGCTACTCTCCCCAAGATCCTTCTGCAGGACCTCTCTTGGTATGTCTTGACCCCCCAAGAGCATAGGGCCGAGTGGCTTGAAGTGACCCCTAGTTGAAGATTCTGGCCACAAGGTGGCGCCAGTGATCAATAGTATGGACTCACCGGAGGGCAGCTGTTGGCACTGGATCCATACAGCGAAGCAAGCTTGATTTTGTCTTTGCATGCCTCGACTCTGGGATGGATTTGTGTTTTACAGAGTACTTGGATTGGCCTTTTTCCACTCCTAGAAATTTGAAATATTCTTTAAAAGTAGTTTTTGTAAAGCGATAGATATTACAGAGACATACAGAAGTCCTCTACCGTGGCTTGTCTCATAAGTAAAGAACGTGTTCGTATCTCAGAAGAGTCTGTGTAGCAACAGCAAATTTGCCACACTGTAGCCTATTTAAATATAAGACCAGGTGCTAGCATGTACTGAGCTTCTAGCCATATATTTGTATTGTTTGCCCCCCTCATGTAAGTTAGTTCATAAACTCTGTATGGTTGGTTCACTTTAGCTGTTTGTTTATTTATGTGTTCATTTACAGTCAAAGAAAGTGAGTCTCAAGGAGACAAATTAAATAACTTGCTTGGTGTTTTAATTGAATCTGGGCCTGGCTGACTTCAGAGTGCATACTCATTTCACTGAGTTGTACTGCCTCTCATTCGGCCTGAAGCAGCTTTATTATACATGGGTGTGCTTAAGGCCTGTGTAAATAGAAAGCATGTCAGATTTGTGTTAAGATGTCAAATTAGCCTGGGAGTTAAACAAAAACAGTGTTAGGCCATGTATCTTTGCATTTAAGAACTTTCAAGAGAACAGCCCAAAACCCTTTTTTGGTATACACAGAATATGCATTCTTGGTGGGTTTTTTTTTTTTTTTTTTTGGTTTTCTTCCCTCTTTGTTTATAATTAATGAGATTGACACATTTAATTTTGGTAGTGGCTGCCGGAATCAAAAACATCATCTTTGTGACATTCATTTTGTAGGGCAAATCCAGGAAAGAATTGAAGTAGGTAGTGTCCTTTTCATTTAATCAGTCAGCATACAGGTTGCTAGAGCATTTGATACATGTTCCTTCACTCTAAACTGGAGGCCGTTCTATACTAGAGATCATGCATCCTTTGAAACTAAGCAGTGTAAACCAGACTCCATTTTCTTAAGTTGCCAAAAACACACTCTTTAAAAAAAATTCTTTTTCACGGTTATGTAGAATTTCATTTGTGTTCTGCCTGGTACTTGGAAATGCTATGTGCATTCTCTTAGAATTCGTATCACTGATTCAGTATACACTGTGGGGTAAGGACAGTGGTTCTTTTTTAAATGTCAGGGATGATCAGTTTTAGAACTCGCCTTCACCTTGTTGAACTCCAGCTAAGTTTCTCTAAAGCCCGCGTGTCTTCATGGATGGTGTTGTCTGTGTTTTCCTTGTACAGACTGAGGAGCTGATCAAAGCTTTGCAGGACCTAGAAAATGCTGCATCGGGGGATGCTACTGTCCGACAGAAAATTGCTTCTTTACCCCAGGAAGTGCAAGACGTTTCTCTTTTGGAAAAAATAACAGGTGAGAAGGTAGAGGTCGGGTGAAGGATGAGGGAGGGGGAACATATCTCCAGTGCATCAGACCCCAGAACATGCCAATGTCTGCAGATACGGACCTTCCACCTGGGGCTGGTTCTCTATTGTCTTGAGATTTGCAAATATAACTCACAGACTGAACAAAGGAGCTGCTGGGATAGTCTGAGCTTGAATAATGACTAGGAATTATTGCAGAAATGCTAGCATGCCACAGCCTGTGGTACTCAGTTCAAGTAAGGTCTTTTGAAGCCAGAGTACAAACTGTGTGTGCAGGAGGGCAAGGGAGGGGGAAGCATTGAACTCATGACGGTCTTAACGAAAAAAAAGAGTGACTCAGTGTCATGGTTTTTACACTGTACACACTCCCTCGAGGTTCTTCAGTGCCGAGAACCCCGGGTTTGTATTGTTAATCATATCATCTTGCCCTTGTGATGATCACCCCCAATTAAACAGGGAGGGGCAGTTGACATTCTTCCCGCTTTATGCATGGTCAGTGGAGAGGAAGAAGTGAGCGTGAACTCCCCCGTCCCCCTCCTCTCTATTTAGGAAGCAAGTTGTGAGGAGATGTGAGGGAAGGCAGTGCTACCCAGACAGAGTGGGTGGGAAGACCTTCAGGCAAGAGTGGCTTAGCTGGAGAACACAGCACAGCCTCTTCTGCGTCCCCGCCCAGCAGTCAGACCCGCTGGGTCGAACAACCTGTTGAGCCCACAGCCTATTGATCTTTCCACCTTTCCCGGCCTTGAGCCCCTCCTGGCCTCGCGTTCTCTGTTGTTCTCTGTTACTCGGCTTCGGGCCTTTGTAATCACCCTTCACACACACCCTCAGTCCCCTCCTGGCCTCGAGTTCTCTGTTACTCGGCTTCGGGTCTTTATAATCACCCTTCACACACACCCTCAGTCCCCTCCTGGCCTCAAGTTCTCTGTTACTCGGCTTCAGGGCTTTATAACCACCCTTCACACACGCCCTCAGTGTCTTTTGCTCTTTTTCCCCTTCACCCTCTAGTCTCCTGGAAAAACCCAACTTTTGAATCACAGTCTCAAAAATTGAAAACAAGTTAATATAAAATTAGCAGCGTGTATAATTGCATTTGTCTGTTTTCACTGACTTAAATGGCTTTTAAAAATTATTTATTTATTTTGATTTTTAATTATGGTGAAATACACCTAACAAAACTTGGCCATCTTAACCATTCTGGAGTGTGCCACTCAGAAGTGCTGGGTACATTCACGTTGTGCAACCAGTTTCCAGAGCTCTTTCCATCTTGCAGAACTGAAGCTCTCTATCATTAAAGTAACAACTCACTGTCCCCACCCACCCCCCAGCTCTGGGCAGCCGCCACTCACAATTGTATGTGGCTGGGCAATACAAATGATAAACGTTGGCTGACTTTTCTTCCTATTTCTGTGGATGAGCGTGCTGTTTTCTAAAGCAGCCCCTTAGCCTAGTAAGCCTGTTTCTTCTTACCCACCCAAGGGCACTGCTCGGACAATTCTCCCCTTTTCTCCTGCATCTCCAGTTTTGTACCCCACCCCCACCCCCCACCCCCGCCCACTGGGTCATTCTCCATAGCATAAAAATACATATTTTTTTCCCATGTGGGAAAATTTTTTTTCTTGGCCTGGTACCTTCCTCCAGCTATTGTCTCATTTCTCTGTTGTGTATAGCTAAACATTCTAAATAGATGGCCTATGCTCATCTGTCTCTATTTTCCGCCCGCCCCCGCTTTTGGTTTCACTTCACTGATTGCTCTTATCATTGTTAGCTGATGGCTTCCATGTTGCTAAATTCAGTGGTGAACTTTTTCTTCCCATTCTTTTGTTTGTGTGTAGCAGAGTTTTATTAAAGTATAAAAGGGGACAGAGAAAGCTTCTGACGTAGACATCAGAAGGGGGACAGAGTGTGCCCCTAGTCTTATCAAGGCCTTATATAACTTTGCCCAGTCTTAATTTGGCCCAGTTGATCATTTCTTTTCCTGAAAATACTTTCTCACTTGGTGTGGTAGGCAGAATAGTGGTCCTCCCCAAATGTCCATGTTCTAATCCTTAGAGCGTGCAAATATATTGTCTTATATAGGAAAAGGGACTTTGTGGATGTGGTTGAGTGAAGGATTTTGAGGTGGGGAGATTATTCTCCTGGGTTAGTCAAGTGGGCTGAGTCCTTAGAATAGAAAGGAGAGCCAGGAGTAAGAGATGTGACTGGGGAAGCAGAAATTGGAGAGATGCATTTTGAAGATAGAGGAAAGGGCCATGATAATAAATACATCTGTGCTGTTTTAAGCCTCCGGGTTTCTGACACTGTGTTTCTCTGGGACCCCGTATCTCCTAGCATTCCTCACCGGGCTCTTGTCTTTTCAGGCTCCTTTGTTGATTTCTTCCCTTCCTCTCCTCTTCTTAATTTTGAGTAATTAGCTCTCTTCCCTAGTTAGTTTCACTGACAGTTCTTTTAATCCTGCTTGATGACTTTAAATAACAATTTTTGTGCTAATGATCCCCTAATTTACATCCCTAGGGTTGACCTCTGCCTTGAACTTGAGACCCATACATCCAGCCTCCTGCTCTGAGTGTTACTGAGTTGGATATCCTGAAAGACATTTCAGACTTCACCTGTCCCAAACCAAACTTCTCTTCCCTCCAAATTTGTCTCATGGTCTTCCCCATCTCAGTAGGTAGCCCTCTCATCATTCCTGTTGATCTCAACTACAGCTTGAACCTGACATCGTTACCACCTCCGCTGCTGCCACCTGGTGGGAGTCTCCACCATCTTCTCGAGTTATCCCAGGAGCTTCCTGTCTGCTCTCCCTGCTGCCTCTTGTCCCCCAGCCATCAGTCTGTCTTCAACATAGCAACCAGAGTGATCCACAAAAACAGAAGTTGATCCTGCCCCACTCTGCACAGAACACTCTAGTCCTGTGGGCTCCTTGCCAAGCGCTCTCCGCTCTCCGAGGGCCCTTGTGCTTGACTCCTTCCTCTGCCTGATGACCTTCCCCAGATAGTCACATGACTTGCTCTCTCACCACCTCCTTCCAGATGCTTTGCCTTATTATTCTCCAGAGTTCTTATCTTCAGCTGGTAAATAAGTAAAATGTAATGTACTTTTTATTTCTCTTCCTCCCTGAGAATGTAAACTTGAAGGCAGAAAGTTTTTGTCTTTTGTGTTACCTGTTGGCTCAGAGCCTAGAACAGCGTTGGGCACACAATAGGAGCCCACGTATATGGCAGGCTAATTGGAAGGTTTGAGTATAAAAGTCTGATTGGAGGGAGTTTAGTGACCTGGTAGGAGAGAAGGTGGGTATCAGGAAGAGAGACAGCCCTCTCGAGTAGTTCTGCTGTAAGAGGAGCAGGCCTGTGCACAGTAGCTGGGGGTGACACGTGGTCAGAAGATAGAGCAGCGTGTGTGTGTTCTGTGGGAATGCTTCTGGAGTGAGAGACGTGATGAGGCTGGGGAAATGCAGGTGGCAGTCCCAGACACTTGAGTTTTTGGAGGAAGCAGAAGCAGATGGAATGCCCATGCACAAGTGAAGGGGTGGCTGAAAGAGGCACACAGCCTTTGTCTGTGGACTTGGGAGGGCACAGCATTTGAGGGTAGCCACAGGTAAGTTCCCCAAAGTGAGCATCTCACTGTTACATTTTGACTGCATTTTTTTCTTTGGCTCATAAAACTGCCACAGGTTCTTTTTCTGGGTTGTAATTATTTGTGTGAATGAATTATTTCTCTTGTACAACTTCATAGAGTGTGGGAATTGATTTTTTTTTTAATCTCAAAAAGTAGTGTTTTCCTTGTCATTTTCCCTGAAATGTTTCCTTGAAACATTTTAATGAAATTAACCATTACAAAAATAGTTCAGCAGTGACGAAGGTAACAGCTAACAACCCCAGCAGCTTGTTCCTAGACTGTACCACCAGTCTAGAAGAACCAGTTTCGCTGTCCTCTTTACCCTTGGTGACCGAAGTTGCTTCTCTCCTTTGTGTTCTGTTTGGCTCACTTCTCCTCCACCAAGAATATCCTGTTGTTTCCTTGTCCCTGAGGAGCCTAGAAGTACCTGATCTTTGGCATCAGGCCTAATTTGGAATCCCTCAACAGTTCACCTTCCAGTATTCGTATTGAGGTGGCATCTAATAGTCAGGCACTGTTTGCCAGAGAAACTCTGTGGGGAATTCTTAAATCCGGGTTACCTGTGATTGTGCTGAACTCTCTCACCTTGACCACCTGTATTCAGAGGAAGCAAACAAATCTGTATCACTGACACTCACTTTCAGTTTATTCCATGGAACTACCGGAGTCTCTAGTGCTTTGTTTCAAAGCACCGAACTCTCTTGATCCTTTAAAGCCTTTTTAGCTATGACAAACCTAGACAGCATATTGAAAAGCAGAGACATCACTTAACCAACAAAAGTCCATATAGTCAAAGCTATGGTTTTTCTAGTGTGAGAGTTGGACCATAAAGAAGGCTGAGTGCCAAAAAATTGATGCTTTTGAATTGTGGTGTTGGAGAAGACTCTTGAGAGTCCCTTTTACAGCAAGATCAAACCGGTCAACCCCAAATAGTCATTGGAAAGACCGATGCTGAAGCTTCAATACTATCGGCCACCTGATGTGAAGAGCCGACTTTCTGAAAAAGACCCTGATGCGGGGAAAGATTGAAGGCAGGAGGAGAAGGGGACGACAGAGGGTGAGATGGTTGGATGGCATCACCAACTCGATGGACATGAGTTTGAGCAAAATCAGGGAGATAGTGAAGGACAGGGAAGCCTGGTGTGCTGCAGTCCATGGAGTCGCAAAGAGTTGGACACGACTGAGCAGCTGAACAATAGCAACAACAACATACGTACTTAAGTATTAATCTCACCGTTTCCACACATAATTAATCAAATTGGTTTTTTGAAATACAAATCATCCTTTGTCTTTTCTTACTTCCTGAGATTGAGTGTGGTTCACCACTTTTTCCCAAGGATACCCTTACTTATGCTTTGATTCTTCTGCAGTTTCTTCCTCAAACAATGATTGCAACCCATAAATTGGGCCTGAAGTCAGTCTGGTAGATAATAACCAACATTTTTTTTAATGAGATGGCAGATAGAATGCTCTGTACACACTGAAGGAAATATTGTGTTATAAAACTTTGGTTTCTTTTTTAATATGTATTTATGTAAAATGTATTTCTTAGCCTGGGTCACATTCAAAAGCATTTAAAAGCTTCTGTCTTATCAGACCCTATATTTTGCTGAACAAAAGAGGTTTAATGCTTACATAGTTTAATAAAGAGTCTTACAGGTCCATTTTATTTATTTTTAATCAAGTTTTTTTTTTAAGTGTATTGAATTTGTTATAATGTTGCTTCTGTTTTATGTTTTGTTTTTGGCCATGAGGCATGTGGAATATTGGCTCTCCAACCAGGGATCGAACCCACACCCCCTGCATTGAAAGGTGAAGTCTTAACCACTGGACCACCAGGGAAGTCCCTATAGGTCCATTTTTGAGCTTTGGTTTTGAGTCCCCAGCTCCACAGCCATGCCCACGATACTGAACCTGTCGTGTAGCTTTTATTGTCTTAGTTTTCACACACAAGAAATGGGTACTTTTGTATTTGAGATGGATATGCAAAGAATATTTAATGATGTAATATGAAGAAAGCAGTTTTGAAATTTTCAGAGGTGGGGAAATATTACTTCACATAAAGCTGTAAATCTGTTTATTTGTAGAGCTTTTATAGGAATAGGCATTTTGAAGTTCTTTGTCAGATTTACTTCTTTGTACAATTGCCTCACTTCAGGTAATTCATAAAGGTCCCATCTTGTTGACAGGAGTGAGTACCTTTGATTTTTCTGTCAGCCAGTCCATTGTCTACAGGTTTCAGCCTATTGTTGGACTTGGGTGTTAGGGGAGAAACTGCTAACCTTCCCCAGAAGTGTTTGCAATTATGCCTGTGTCATTATTTATTGTCTCTCTCTTTTTGATCTCATTTGTATTTAGACAAAGAGGCAGCTGAACGTCTTTCAAAAACAGTAGATGAAGCATGTCTGTTACTAGCTGAATATAACGGGCGCCTGGCGGCAGAGCTGGAAGACCGACGCCAGCTGGCTCGGATGTTGGTGGAGTACACCCAGAACCAGAAAGACGTTTTGTCAGAAAAGGAGAAGAAACTGGAAGTGAGTACACTGCAAAGCATACCTAAACTCCCCAAGTTTACCTTCCTGGAGCTCGCATTAGGAGGGTTTTATTATGCCTTAATTAGCACATTATTTTTTTTAAAACATTCATGAGTTAAAAACATCCATCAGATACTGTAATGATTTGAACCAAGTTGAAAATTGAAGTCATGTTTTTATATGTCCAGGAAAGAACAAAATGGAATGCAGAAAGCAAGCAATGAAGTCTTAAATCACAACATTTAGGGTCTCGTTGCTTTAGTTTGAACTCATATTTCAAGAAAAATAATTGTAGATTGAGGTTTGAGAAGAATAGGAATTCAGCACAGCCAAGAAATGATTGCATTTGGGAAATGCTTATAACTTTCTTTTGGATTATATTGAGATTTATTTCCAACTTGTATCCTTGCTAAGGCCAGTAAGTAGTGTGCCTCCAAGCTCTGTCTGCAATCTGTTCTAGAATTCCACATAAACCTAATAATGTTTGTGGAGCCCAGTTCTCAAACTGTTGAGAAGGAGCTGATTTTTACCCTGAGTTCACATTGTCTGAATGCTCTTGGAGAGCAGCTCCAGAACTAGTTTCTCTCCATGCGTTTGTCTGGCTTAATTAAATACCTGGTGGTTTATCTCAGTCCTTTGATAACTAAACCAGCAGTGTGGATATCTGCGAACTTTTGCTCGCATCCTGCAGCTAGGCTTCCTTTTTAGGAGTGTCTGCCCTTCTTTTTTTCAAAGAGACATAGAGAAGAGTTGCAACGAGTGGCTTGGGAAGGAAAGACAGTTTTGAGTTGAAGAATCACTTGTTACAGGAAACAGTAGTAGATCATGTAGGGAGGGGATTGTCCCCATCTGCCAACCCAGCACTCAAGATACACTTTCTCTGGCCCAGAGGGAGGGGAAAGTGAGATAGCCCTGAGGCTGCCATGATTATGTTTGCCTTTCAACACAGTCATTTGATTTGTGCAGGGAAATGAAAGATGGCGCTTCTTCCCATTTCAAAACCTGCAATGATTACGGGAGCTGTGATGGGTAGTGGTAGTGAGAACTTCATATTCCTAGCCATCTTGAAAGTGGAAGGAGGGGAAAGAGATATAAAAATAGTATGGCTTAGATTTGGAAATCAACACTGACCAGAAATCCTAAAGGGAGTTTCATAGGCAGTACCAGACGGTCATTTATCTGAAATGCTCATCTTTCACTGAGGAAGCGTTTTCAGCCCTGTGCCCTGGGACTAATAAGAGAGTGTAATTAATGATTCTGGTTGTAAGTCACCATACCATCTGTTGAACTGCCCCTTGGCGACACATTAAGGGCTTTCTCTGATCTGTCAGACATTGATTATCATGAGCAGCTGCTGTTGGGTAGAACGTGGCAGGCTACCATAGAGGACAGTCTTTGAGAAGGAGATTGGGTTGGTAGAATGAATTAACTCTTTGTTCGTTTCCTTTCCTCATGGTTGCACTTTCCTCCCTTTATTTCTTCTGGGGGAATCTTCCTAGTTCCTGGAGAACCAGTGGTTTGCTAGATGCCACAGGAGGTCATTAAGGCAGAAATGGATCAGAGATTTGGATCTGTTTTGTTGCTTTCCAGCCCAAATATTTTTACTCACTTGGGCATAGGAATTCCATCGCTTTAAGAATCAGAACAGGTATGTCCCATCACCCCAAAGTATAGATTCTGGCCTCTCAGTTCTTATCCCAAACCATGTCTTGTCAGCCACATGAGTGAAACCTATTCATTGTATAAATGTAGCTAAATTTGCTACATTTTAAAAAAGCAAACTGCTAGATATAGGATGTTGAGAGATGGTTTTCATTCTTTATCCATGTTTGCTAAAAATACGAACAGCCTGCTCCCTAGAATCTGAGATTTTTTTCCCCTCATGTCCCATAGTAGACTGATTTTAATTCCATTCTATCTTTATGGTGATGATAAAACTTAATAAGTATGTGCCGCTTGAAAGACACATTATTACTATGATTTTTTCTAAATTTTCCAAAAGTATCTTATTGATAGGGACAGTACATAAAGAATATGTATTTTTTTAACATTATTATTATTTTTTTTAAAACATTACCAGTCCTTGTTTTAAAACTGCCACATCAGAAGAGTAATGAAATCTGCTTTAATTTTTTAGTCTTAGAACTCTGGAAATTTAGTTACTTGGAGAGTCTCTTTTCTTCCCAGAGTTCTAATTTGATAACATAACATTTTTTTCTACAGGTTTATATCTTCCTTATATAATGAGTGTACCTCTTTATTCTTTCACTTGAGAATTTTATCTTAGATTCTCATTGTCTCCTGAACTTTGGGATAGGAAGTATAATGATTCAGAGCCTAGGATGATTCAGACCCTGAGACATAGAAGACAGAGTTATGGCTCCCAGAGAGTTGTGTTTCTGCCTGTTATGCAAAAAATAGTATTTTTGCATAAACAGGATGGTTGAACATAAAATCAAACCAAGGGATTGTACGTAATAGAGATCAAGGAGATAATTGGCAATTACGATTGTGGTTGCAGTTATGATTGTGGTTTAAGGTTAAGTCTAAACTTCCTGGCAGGCAGTAAAGCCTTTTCATAAGAGTGAGTAGCAGCTGAAGAAGGGAAACACATTTATAAATGGAGACAATCAAACTGGTGCAGACAGACGAGTGAAGGAAGACAAAGGCAGGAGGTAGGGGAAGTGGGTCCCAGAGCGCTCCCGTAGGCATTAGGCTTCATGCTCTTTCAACAACAAAACTCTTTTAGCAGCTGCTCATTCAGCCATGAAGTCAGCAGAGCCCTGCCAGGCAGGAGATAAGGGGTGCTGAGCAGGACATGTGCTCTCCCTCAGTGAGCTTCTGCTCTAGTAGAAGCAAGAACAAAGTTAAAGTAGAATGTGAGAAATGTTCTCAGTAAGGGGGATATCTTAACTCACTGTGTCTAAGTTAAAATCGACTGAGGAAGATTGAAAATGTTACTTAATATACCATTTTGATCAGACATTTATTTAAAATATAAGTGAATTATAAAATGCAAGGCGGTTTTCGAACAATGCTGTGCCTTCAGTGGGCTTCCCTCGTGGCTCAATCGTAAAGAATGCACCTGCCAATGCAGGAGACATGGGTTCGATCCCTGGGTAGTGAAGATCCCCTGGCGAAGGAAATGGCCACCCACTCCAGTAACTTGCCTGGGAAATCCCTTGGACAAAGGATCCTGGCAGGCTACAGTCCATGGGGTTGCAGAGGGTCAGATGCAACCTAGCAACTCAACAACAATGCCTTCAGCAGGTCTTCCAGAGTTCACTAGAATAGGTGTTCTTTGGCAGCTCTTACAGTATCACGAACATAATTTTTTTTCAGTAAATATTTGTTCTGAAAGTGAAATTTATCACCTGATACATACAACCTTACTCAATGAAGAGGGTTTTTTAGGTTGCATTTAAAAACTAATTCTTGGTTATAAAGACTGTATTAGTAAAGAAGGGTGAGTATTTGATGGAAACTGTGGGTTTCCTTCTTTGTGTTTCTTTTTTTTTTTTTCCTTTAAAGAGAATCATGATTCATTTTGAGATGATGTGTTTTTTGTTTGTTTGTTTACCTTTTTTTTTTCTTTTCTTTTTTCCCCATGCTTTTGCTTTTGGATGTTATAGTAGACATTGGCCTGAAACTCCAGACAAGTTAGAAGGAAAGCTGCTTAATATTTGTCAAGCTTTTGCCGTGAACATGAGAAAAAATAGAAATGGGAAAGAGGACTTGTAGCAGGAAGCACTAATAGCAGCCTGGAAGTGAGGGTCAGGGATGCAGAGGAAATAGAAGAAGGTGAATGCAAAAAAGGAAAAGGAACCAGAAAACCTCTAGAGCTTCAGTTCTTAGAGCAAAGGGAGGAGTTTTTTCTGGGGGACAGAGGTGACTGTTACCCCAAGTGACTGCTAGAAGCTCACAAGCCATAGGATAGGGTGTAGGGTGGACAGAATTCCAGTCTTGTCAGTTTGGAGAAAGCCTGATACGGTATGGTCCATCTGGGCCTGTGCAAAGGGGAAAGAGAAAGAGGGAGGAAAATCTGATTTGTAGACGCATTGAAGAAAGAAATCAAAATGGGAAAGGTGCCCATAATTTTACCACCTTGACACATCAGTCCCTTTTTTTTTAACATCATGGTGTTTGACTGTTGACATTCTAGCAGTGCTCTAGAACTGAAAGGAGACGGATCTGTGTGTGATGTCCATGCCAGCGGTACACACACAGACTGTGCCACACAGGGACGAGCTCTGGGGAACTGTGTTCCTGTCTACAGATGTTTTAAAAATACCAGGTGAAATGTGAGAATAATAACCCTTTTAAAGTATATGCATTTCAGTGACACATAGTACATTCATAGTAATGAGTAACCACCACGTGTATCAAATTCTAAAACAATTCACTTTCTGTCATACCAAAAGAAACCCCTGTACCCCATTAACCAGTCGCTCCCTGTGTGCCCCTCCTCTCAGCCCCTCACAACCACCAATTGGCTTTCTATGCCAATGGATTTGCTGGCACTGGATATTTCATATTATTGGGTCTGGCTTCTTTACTTAACATGTTTTTGGAATTTATCCACATTGTAGCATGTATTAGTACTTCATTTCTTCTTATGGCTGGATTGTCCATTTTATAGATATGCAAAAATGTCTACCCATTAATTTGCTGATGGATGGTTGGGTCGTTTCTGCCTTTTGGCAACTATGAATAGTGTTCCCATAAACAGTTGTGTACAAGTTTTTGTGTGGACATATGTTTTATTTCTCTTGGGTATATTTATACCTAGGAATAGAATTACTGAGTCGTAAGGTGAAGTCTATGTTTAACTTTTTGAGGCGATGCCAGAACTGGTTCCTATAGCAGCTGTGCCATTTTCCATTCCCACTAGCAGTGTATGAGGCTTCATTTCTCCACATGCTTGTCAACACTTGGCGTTGTCTGTCCTTTTTAAAGTTCTAGCCATCCTGGCGGATGTGAGGTGATATTGTGTGGTTTTGATTTGCGTTTCCCTAGTGACTAACGAGGATGAGCATCTTAGCATGTGCTTGTTAGCCATTTGTGTATCTTTTTTAAGAGGGTGTTTGTTCAAGTCCTGTGTCCATTTTTTAATTGAGTTGTTTGTTCTTGAATTGTTAGAGGCTTTGGTATGTTCTAGGTATCAGACTCCTACCAGTTAAATGCTTTGCAAATATTTTGTTCCATTCTGTAAGTTGTCTTTTCACTTTCTTCAGTATGCTGTTTGAAGCAGTAAGTTTTGATAAGTTCTAATGTGTTTTTTCTTGTGTTGCTTATGTTTCGGTGTCACATTTAAGAATCCATCGCAAAATCCAGGTCATAGGAAGAGTTACTCCTGTGTTTTCTTCTAGGAGTCTTTTAGTTTCAGCTTTTACATTTAAGTTGTTGAATTACTTTTTGTGTGTGATGTGAGATGGGGCCGGGTGCACCTTCTTTATTTGCATATAGATGCCTGTTGCCGAAGCACTGTTTGTTCCCCAATGAATGCTTAGCACTTTTGTTAAAAATCGATTGGCCCTAGATGTATGGGTTTATTTCTTGACTCTGTGTTCAGTTCCACTGATCTGTGTGTCTGTCCGATGCCGGTATCACACACAACTGCTTTGATCACTGTAGCTTCATAGTAAGTTTTAAGATTGGAAGATGTGAGTCCTCAAACTTCGTTCTTCTCTTTTAGTGTCATTTGGCTGTTCAGGGCCTCTTTCAGTTCTGTGGAAATTTGAGGATCAGCTTTTCCATTTCCAAAAAAGTTTGTTGGAATTTTCATGGGAATTGTATTGAATCTGGAGACTGCTTTGGACACTATTGCCATCTTAATAGTCTTAAGCCTTCCAATCCCTGAACGTGAAATGTCTTCCCATTTATTTAGATAATTCTCTAGTTTCTGCTGCAGAATTTTCAAAGACATGCTAGAGCATCGTTTCCCAGTACATTTGATTTTACAGAGGCCTTGTTTAGGTACGCTCAGTGTCCAGAACCACAGTAGACGACATTGTGCGTCTCTCCTTACAGTAGGCAGTGTTTACCCACCTCTGGAAGGCCTGCATATGTACGCATGCGTGCTTAACAAAGTCACCAGGGCACAGGCAAGACTGCCAGCTTCATTCTGCAGAGGAGAGTCCTGGATGTCTAGCTAAGGTCTTTAATAGGATTATGGAGCTGGATAGGACCTCAGAGGGTGTATAGTTCAGCTTCTGAATTGTATAGTCTTCTCTTCAGATCCAGAATTAGCCCAGCCAGGAATACAATTTAAAGCAGACATCTTGTCATTTTTATCAGGTTTGTGTTTTGGTTTGTTTATTGTGGTTTTAAATTTTATTCACTTATTTCATAAGGTCGGGTCACAGCAGAAAGACACTCTACACAGAAGAGGAGCCAGATTTGATCATTTCAGCGGTCCTAAGAATCTTATTTTAGATACGATGTCTTATATAGGGGTATTAAAATGGTCACAGGAAAGCATTCTGGAATGGCTCCTGAGAAAACCTTTCTGAGTTTGAGAGAGCCCACTTTGCCACCAAGCTCCTGAGTACCCTCCTGCCATAACTCTGCATGGTCTTGCTCTGAAAGGAAAGGAGAAATTGTCATTGAACTTGGGCCTGCTGCTGTCTCCCAGACTTGGTAGGTCCCCCTCCACTGTAATGAATACTCAAGAGTACATGTGACTTTTCCTTTGAGACTCTGGTGCCTTGGACAGTAAAGAATCCACCTGCAGTGCAAGAGACGTGGGTTTGATCCCTGGGTCAGGAAGATCCCCTGGAGAAGGGAATGGCTACCCACTCCAATATTCTTGCCTGAAGAATTTCATGAACAGAGGAGCCTGGCGGCCGGCCGTATAGTCAATGGGGTCACAAAGAGTCAGACACAACTGAGTGACTAACACTTTCACACTTTAACTTTCACAGCCTTCTACTTAAGACTGCACAGCTGGGAAGGGGGAAATGGCCCAGAATTCAGCACTGACTTGTGACTTTTTATATCTGTTTGTAATTTGGTTCCAACAAACTTGAGAGATTCTTGGGCTATAGCTGAGGGGGCACTAACCAAACCAATGGACGTCTGTTATTTCTGGAGGCATCCCCCACCTTGCAGGGTGCAGATGGTGAGGTGTTCGTTCCAGTAATTGGATGGGCAATAGGTGGAGATAGAGAGCTCCATTTTTGGTCAGCTTTGGACAGATCCTCCCTTTTCCCCATGGTGAGGGAAGCCAGTATCTCATTGTCCATTACAGTCAGGGCAGATGGGAGCAGGCAATCTAATCCCCCTTTTAGATGAGAAGGCAGAGCTCAGCGTTCCTCTGAGCAGTTCAGGGTCGCAGAAGGAAGTCGGTGAGGACCAGAACCCCAGTCTGCAGAATCCTGACCCCAGTTGTCATCTACCATGTTCCCTGGGAACTGAGAGGCCCTGCCTGTGGGTCATCTGTATCATTCCCTTCCTAAGCATGTCATTCTCCCCTCCCTAGACTAGCAGTGCTATCAGCACCATGGGCTGAAGCAGGTCAGTCTGCTCACACTGGTCATTTGATTGGCGGTGGGCTGGTGGGGTGGGGTTGTGCTCGTGTCCTTCCCCGTACAGCAGGCCTTGGCTCAGTCACTGCTTTTTCACCCCTGCTTTGATGTGGGTCTCTTTCTTTTCTTCTTCTTCTTCTTTTTTTTTAATTTCCCTCCACTAGATGAGGACTTTTTGAGTTGCGTGGTTCTGTAAGTGATTTGGAGTTTGGAGGCTGTGTTTAATCCTTGAATTCCTTCCATTTGTTTTAGGTACTGCTGACCCTTTTGGCTCAGGACAGATTTGCAGCTGGAGCTCTTATATATCGGAGTATGCACTTAGGGGTGTGTGTGTGTGTGTGTGTCTTTCTATGTTAATCTCTCATTACTCCAGGGGAGAAAAGGCCCCATATAATGTACTTCACTTACTTGGTGACCTAAGGGCATGGTTCACTGACGCTTGAAACTTTACTCTGAAAACAGTGAGGTGAATTCAAAGCTCTCCCAGCTGTAAATCCATACCTTTAGCCACAGCATTGTTTTCCTATTTATCAACTTTTGATGGTTCCTTCTCCTTCCCGGAACAGCACCACCGAGTTTTAGTAAGTGTGTGTAGCACTAATTTTTCATATTTATTTATAAAGTGAATATATACATTGAGTCAAAACAGTATTTGGCCCCCGTATCACTGCTTTGTCTGCCAACATATTCATTCTTTTTTTTTTTTTTTAAAAAAAACACTTGGCTAGCAGCCTAACTGCACCAGCTCTTAGTTGCAGCATGTGGGATCTAGTTCCCTGACCAAGGATTGAAACCAGGCCCCCTGCATTGGGAGCTTGGAGTCTTAGCCATCCCAGCACCAGAGAAGTCCTAAAACATTCATACTTACTCAACTAATATTCAGTTCTTTTTTTTTCTTTCTTGAATTACAGAAGAAGCACTCACAGGAAACTTAGAAAAAATGAATATAAAGAAAAAAAATCATAATTTCACTATTCAGAGATAACTACTTTTAATTTTGATATATTTCTTTTATTGTTTTCCTCCTGTTTTAAAATCAAAATGATCATATGTGCCTTTAAAAACTTTACGTAATTATTTTCCCTTATTAGCAAAAAACCTTGTAAACATTTTAAATGGTTTCTTGAATATGGTTTGATATTCAATTATTTTTATTGAAGTTTTTTTTTTTAACTTTGGGCTAACTTTTAGTATCTGGATTTTTTAATTCCTATAAACTTTAAAAAATGGATTCTGTATGTGTGCAGATGTCTGCTTGTCTTTAAGTGTACTCCATGTCATATGTATTTCAAGTCTTTGCCCTCAGTAGGCATTTCTGACTTATGGGTTCTTGATCTTTTTTAAAGCATCTTAAGTAGACTAGAACTTCACAGAGCTTTATAGACAGACAGACAGGTAGAGGAGACATAGGTATGTGTGTAATGTGTGTATATACCCACAAGTTAAGGATTAATCTTTGTTTTATGAAGGAGTGAACATTGAAGTAGACAAATTAGACAAATAGGGCTCTCTTCTGGGTTTTAAACTAACTGTTTACATTTGAAACAGCTGTGGGAAAATAGCAACTACTTGTTATAACATTGACTTGAGTGAACATAGCTTTGAGAGCAGAGTTCAGATTACAGAAATTTGAGCTCTTGTGTCTAAGTGTCTCTTTGACCCAAGGGGTACATGTTATTTTGAGCAAAGATCTATTTTAGTTTTTATGAATGTTCCTACTCCTATTAAAGTGGTCCTTCTACTCCCCCTGTAAGTTGTGGTTTTTGAAGAAAATAAAACTAGATTATGGCATGCTCTGCAATTTTGTAAGTTGTGTCTCCAACTTTGTTTTCCCTTATAAAATGAAGGACTTTAAGGTCAGAAAGAGTCTTTTTCCATGTTTAGAGCAAAAATTTGCTTGCTTATAATAAGGAGTCAACATGAAACCTTTACCAAGTCCCTGAGCTCCCAAAGATATGGCATGCCTCACGTGAAGAAGTGATGGTTCCAGTCAACTTTCTTTATGACTCTGCAAGCCCCCCTATTTGTTCTCCTCCTTATTCAGATTCTTTCAGCATCTTTAGGAAAAAGTATAGACATCTGTCTTACTCCAGTCATGAGGTTCTTTGAGAATTTTAAGCAGAGTAACTTTGTAAATTTCAACTCAGCAAAAATTTGCTGGTGGCCTTCTAAGCATTCTTGAGGTTTTGATAGTGGTTATAAATAGACTCATCCCACTTTTCCTTCATGGTGTCTGGTAGCCTGTGTCTGGTGCTTTTATTTTGCCCACCATTGTTTCTGCTCCATGGGACATAAGACTCACAAGGAGTTATTCCCAGAAATATACCGTGTAACCCCAGTCAGGATTTAGTGATGAAGATCCGCACTGCCCATTCTGGGCTCTTTGTGGCTTTCTCTACTGAGGCCAGTCAGTGGTTTTAGCAGCCTCCTGTCTTTGGCATGGTTTTTCATTTATAAAATAACAACTTTACCTTCTCCTGTAACAAACAGACTCCAGCCCTTGCCAACCTCAGTTGTTCAGCCCCTTTAGGACCAAGTTATTTTCCTTTCTGTGTAAGAAGTCTCCAGTAGGCTGGCTGAAGGGCTCCTTCTCAGCAAGCGTATCATGCTTTGCCTCTCTTATACTGTTTTTACATCACGTTCACATGAGCACACCCCACATCACTACCACTCTCCCTTTTTTACCACATCACTGTGTCGTGGCTCCCCATTTTGCCTCTGCTTACCCCACTGCAGCTTGGCAGGTTCATCTCCATTACTGTCTTTAGAATCCCCCATCAGCAGCCTAGGGCTTCCCAGATGGCTCAGTGGTTTTAAAAAAAAAAAAAATCAGCCTTTCAGTGGCAGGAGTCACAGGAGACTCAGGTTTGATCCCTGAGTCAGGTAGATCACCTGGAGGAGGAAATGGCAACCCACTCCAGTATTCTCGTCTGGAGAATCTCCTGGACACAGAGAAGCCTGGAGGGCTATAGTCCCTGCGGTTGCAAAGAGCTGGACATGACTGAGCACCCACACACACCAGTAGTCTAATCTCAAAATCCTAAAAATATTTCTCAGTCTCTGCTCTCTCTTTCTTTTCTCTTTTTTGGCCCTCTCTACAGCATTTAACGGGAGCTTTCCCTGGGGGCTCAGTTGGTAAAGAATCTGCCTACAATGCAGAAGAACCAGGTTTGATTCCTAGGTCAGAAAGATCTCCTGGAAAACGGAATGGCAACCCACTCCAGTATTCTTGCCTGGAGAATTCCATGGACAGAGAAGCTGGACGGGCTATTTAGTCCATGTGGTCACAAACAGTCAGACACGACTTAGTGACTAACAGTCATCTACATGAAAACCAGGAGTCCTAGCCACCAGACCAGCAAGGGCTAAAGGCTAGAAACTATAGCATTTAATACTGTTTATTACTTTTTATGTGTTTTCCTTCTCTTGGTTTCTGGATCCGACCTTCTGCTGGTTCTAGGCTTTTTGTCCTTTCATATGCTTTTTTCCATTCTTGCCCAGTAAATAGATATTCCTTTAGCTGTTTTATCATTCTCATTCTCTGAAGTAGCTTCAGCTACCACCTCTATGCTGATGGCTTCAATCTAGTTCTATACCTAGGTTCTTCCTTGTACTTAAGACCCATGTGTCTTATTTCCAGACACCTCATACTTAATATGGTCACATACACCATCTTCTCCCTTCCACCTGCCATTCATCAAAGCCAGATGCTGGGCCTCATCCAGTGTTTCTCTTCGTGTTTTTCCCACCTCCCACATGAGTCACGTCCCTCATCCCAGTCCCCTCCTCAGCTCCACTGCTGCAGCTCTGCATGACAACCTCCTGTTACCTGTCTTCCACAATGGAGTAGTTGCCAAGCCATTGTGATTTTTATCTCCTCAGTTTTTCTTGAATTTGTCCTCCTTCTTCTCATCTCTGTCTTCACTTACCGCTGTAGTCCAAACTGTTACCATCTTTCACCTGAGTGTGTGAATGCTCAGTCACTCAGTCATGTCCAACTCTGCGACCCCATGGACTGTAGCTCACCAGGCTCCTCTGTCCATGAGATTCTCTAGGCAAGGATACTGGAGTGGGTTGCCATTCCCTTCTCCACGGGGTCTTCCAGATCCAGGGATCAAACCCGCATCTCTCATGTCTCCTGCGCTGGCAGCCTTGTTACTGCTCCATCTACATTTGTTCTTATCGCCTGTGATCCACTCTTCACGTGGCAGCCTATAATGTTTTCAGAATGCAGCTCTGGGCATGTCATTCTCTGCTCCAACATTTAAATGGCTTCCCTTTGCTCCTAAAACATAAGCCCAAACCCTTGCATGTCACCGTCCCCCTCATCCCACTCAAGACTTGGCCCCGCTCACCTCATCAGCCATCTCTCTTGTGTTCCCTTCCCTTTTGTCTGTGCTGGCTTTTGTCTCTGGCTTCTCATGTCCTGTTCTCTGTGCCTAGAACACTCTCCCTCCTTTGCTTGTCTTCCTTGGTTGATCCTCATTCATCATTTATATCCCTTTCCCGAATACCACCCCCATCTCCACCCCCTAAAGCCAGGTCTCTTCCCCCGTGGCATTCCCACATACACTGTCATAGCACTCCTATTGTCTTGCTTCAGCACTGTCATTATGTGTAGGGATTTGGTGATTCTATGACCAGATCATAAAATCCAGTCTTTGTCGTCATTCTTTCATCCCAGCCTCAGGCAGCACATACAGTTGCAGCTCAGTTCATCTCCAGGTGGGGTCAGAGGCCACCTTCAATGGAAACTCCTTGCAGGGCATTCTCATGAGATCTAGGCTTTCCTCCTGAGAAATTCTTTGCCCTCTCTCAACCTTTAGATTAATAGTGTTGGACTGTGGTGCTACCTGATTATAAAATTCTGTGACTTTTTTCAACTCAGCTTCTAGTAAATGTGCCAGATTTTCAGGTCATACTCAGATGGTTTGTGGGAGGAAGGATTTTGTATGCCGTTAATAATTCATTTCAATTCTGTAACATGTAAATCAGGAAGGTAAACTATTACTTAGAAAATAATAAACATGGGAGGGGATGATTATTCATTTCCTCCCTCTGATCTGCTTGTTTAGCAAGTGCTTGACCTCACCGTCACCCCAGGGTATAGGCATCATTTCTGTTCCCATCTTAGGTAGGAGGACACTGAGCCCAGCAAGGTAAAGTCACAAGTCACACCACAGGCACAGAGTAGAACAGGATCTGAACATTGGTTTTCTTTCTTTCTTATTTATTTATTTGACTGAGCTGGGTCTTAGCTACGGCATGCAGGATCTAGATCCCTGACCAGGAATTGAACCTAGGCCCCCTCTGCATTGGGAGCACCGAGTGGAGTCTTAGCCACTGGATCACCAGGAAAGCCCCTGAAATCTGGACTTTCTGACTCCAGGTTTTTTCTGTTCTACCATAAAGACCTCCCTCCCATAAGAGTGTAATGTACCCTTAGTCTTGGAAGAGCTAGGAAATGCATTTTCATTCTTTTTTTTTTTTTGTCTAATGGGAGGAAGGGAAAGCTTTTTATTGCTTGTAGAGAGCTGTATCAAATGCAGAGCAGTAACCTATAGGCCACCTTGCTCCAGGCAGACTTTTTAGCACTTTAAATTATAACAAACATTGCTTAAAGTTATTTTGTGTGAAAAATGTCCTTTTCCTTTCTACCCTTTGCTTCTCATCTGCCTTGCAGGAATACTTGACTCCACCAGTATTAGGCTCAACAAGAGAAACGGTTGAAAGGTCTGCCTGCACCGTTGATGTTTGCACAGCATCAATAACTTGGTTTTTTATTAAAATGGTTGTTAAGGAAATCAGTTTGGGGGGGGCTTTATTTGCATAAAGCTTGTGTGTTTTGAAGGTTAACTCTTCAAAAAAATGAATTAATTATAAATATACTTCCTGTACATTAGTGGTTTGGTTTTACCTGGTTTCGTGTGAGGGACCCATTGTATAAATGGTGTAAGCATTTTTGAGGGACCCAGGTGCATTTTTAAATTAGTCTCTTTTTAAAGCACTTTCACAGGCATCTGTTAAATTGTAAATTTTAGCTTTATGATTACATTAAGATTTGAAAATTTGCCCAGTCCCGAATGGATTTTGGGCTTCCCAGGTGGCACTTGTGGTAAAGAACCCATCTGCCAATACAGGAGACATAGCAATGTGGGTACAGTCTCTGGTTTGGGAAGATCCCCTAGAGGAGAGCATGGCAACCCACTTCCAGTATTCTTGCCTGGAGAATCCCATGGACAGAGGAGCCTGGCTTGAGTCAGACATGATACACAGTAACTTTTCATTCTTCTTCCCTTGCTTTTGCAGATCCCTCTCAGAAGTGGGTTTTTGTTGTGATAGTAGAAGCTCCCTTAAATCTTTTGTGTAGAGGGTCTTCTGGGGAGAAAGAAATACTCTGAAAACACTTTGTGGTCTGATTTCCAGCTTAAGAAGCCAGCTCCCATTTGATTCCTCCAATCAGTTCAGTTGCTCAGTTGTGTCTGACTCTTTGCGACCCCATGGACTACAGCACACCAGGCTTCCCTGTCCATCACCAGCTCCCGGAGTTTGATCCAACTCATGTCCATCAAGTTGGTGATACCATCCAACCATCTAATTCTCTGTCATCCACTTCTCCTCCTACCTTCAATCTTTCCCAGCATCAGGGTCTTTTCCAATGAGTCAGTTCTTTGTATCAGGTAGCCAAAGTATTGGAGCTTCAGCTTCAGCATCAGTCCTTCCAATGGGTATTCAGAACTGATTTCCTTTAGGATTGACTGGTTGGATCTCCTTGCTGTCCAAGGGACTCTAAAGAATCTTCTCCAACACCACAGTTCAAAAGCATCAGTTCTTTGGTGCTCAGCTTTCTTTATAGTCCAACTCTCACATCCATACATAACTACTGGAAAAACCGACTAGACGGACCTTTGTTAGTAAAGTAATGAATGTATTGCTCTGTGAATACTTTGAATTATAGTCAATTTTGTTGCTTTCTCTTCTGGGAAACACTTTGTGTACTTTTGTAGAGGGGGCATTTCCCCCTCTGCTCCTCTTGAGCTCTTGTGGCTGTACTACTTTAAAAAAAAAGAAAAAGAAGGCAGATTAAGAGGAGAAAAAGAATGTTTTTTTTCCATATACACAGAGATCTCCTAAAAATGGGACCTAAGAAGTAACCAGAGCAGGCAACTTTTATACTTCTTACACAGTAAATTTGTGAGGACTGGACAGCACAAAGAAACTTAGGCTTTGGGTGCTTAATTAGAAAAGAATCTAAACGGAATTTGAGTGTGGGGTGGTAAATTACAGAAGTAACAGAGTTTGTTTATACAAGCTCCTCAGCTCTGAATTCCTGTCTCTGACAATAAGGTTGTCTGTCCCTCCACCTCTAGATGCAGAGAGCGAACCTTTCACACAAGAGATTTATTTCCTGCTTTTCAGGGAGACAGAAGACGGTCAGAGTTTTTCTTGTTTTTTAGTTTCTTATATCAGCACTTTTCATGCAACTTCAGCTAACTAATATGCCATGGTGGCGTGTTTTGGGGTGGCGCACCAGCAGTAGTAGTCCCTTTATTATTGATTTTGGTAACAGAGCTGAGAACCCTGGAAGACCAGAATCAGAGCCACAGCTTTCTCTTTTCCTGCTGTCTTCCCCAGCATCTTAACTCAGCAGCTCCAGCCCTGCTGTGACACCTCAGAAGGGATCATTTTGAAATGTCGCAGCTGCCACTAAGTCACATGGAGCAGTGGAGCTGGCTGGGAGAGATGTGCGAGTCAGTGATGGGTTTTTAATGTTCCCATGTAGATCCTTGAAGAAAACTTAAAAGCAGCATTCTTATTTTCAGCCCAAAATTTATATATTGTATTTTCCCATAAAAAATGAGGAATGAGTTAATTAGTTGTAGTTTAAGTTGAAGCTGTGATTTCTAAGTGTAGATTTCTAAGTCTGTAGCTTCAGCGACTATAGAGTTAAGCCTCCTGGAAAGACAAGAGGGCTGAGGGGGCATGGTAAGTCACCCTGGGACAAGGTTCAGCTTTCCCTTTCTGCCTGGTTCTCTTGCCATTCTGGTGATAAAGCCGTTCTTTGACTTTCATTCAGCGTGGCAGGTCACGCTGCCACGTGCCCCACACTCAGATTTCAAACAGGAACCTTCATAAACTTCTTCATGCATAATAACCCTTTATAATTCTTAATTGGAAGTAGCCAAGCAGTGGGTGATTTTTATATACCATGTGTCCTATAGCACAACAGGGCAAGATAAAGGAAAACAGGCATCTTGTTACTGAAAATCTTATCAAATCAAGCCCCTGCCTTTGGTGTTATTTCTAACATAATTTTTGTTGTGTAAATTCTTCTTAGCAAGAAAAAAAAGGCTTGACAGTTTACATTTTGATCCGTATTTCTTACATGATTTGCTAGAGGAAATGCTTACAATTTTTGTTTGTTTTGAAAATGAAATTCCCCTCGAAAGGTCGTTGTGATGTCGGCCTTTGTCATTTCTAACCATCTTATCCCCCCAGCTCATCTGCAGCATGTCAGGTCTGGCTTACCACTCTAACCAAAAAAGGCAAAGAATGTGTCAGCCTTCCTTCCCTCTGCCAGTTGTCTCTATGTGCTGGGCTGGGCTGTGTTCCCAAAGTGTCAGCTGGATCCATAGGAAGCAGGGGAATGTTGGACACATTTTCTACTTCTAGTTCGAAGAATCTGTGAGGCAAGATTCCAGGATTTTTCCAGGAACATAAATCTTAGGCTCAGTCTTAGAGCCACACCTCCGTCCTTTACCTTCTCTGTTTTTCAGCATTTCTTGGCGATCACAGAAACCCAGGCAGTTCATCACATGTGCCTGCTTCTCCCTCCACTATCTCCCCTCCAGGATCCCACACCAGGGCAGCAGGAGCCGCAAGTCTGGTAGAGCACCTGCCTGTTTCATGGCTCCCCATGGTGGGAGTTGGTGGGGGGGTGGTTTGCTGCAATGAGTGCCTGTAGCGAATGGTGGATTCAGCTCAACCGTTCGCCTCTGCCCCAACCCCAGTGTAAATTATGCATGAGCAGGAAAGGAAAAAGCAACAACGCTTCCTGGGTTTGTCTTTTCTTGCTTGCCTGGTAGTGGAGGAAAAGGCAAGTGTCTGAAGATACGAGTGTGAAAAGGCCGTGTGAAGTGTGGGTGAGGTGAATCAGCTGGTGGAGAGAGAAGACTGAGGAGCAGGAGCAGGCCAGGGGTGGCATCTGCTGGTGTAAGTGGTGCAGGGCTCCCATCTCTTGAGGTCCTGGACCAGGCAGGGTAGCGAGAACCTTAGATTAAAGGCTGAGTCCTCTGTTAGACACAAGTGTGAGGTATAAGCAAGGAGCATGTGGCCACCTTGTTGCATCATTTGTCTATGTGGCACTTGGTGTGCTGAAGAGATTGCGGGATGCAGCACACTTCAGTGAGTCAAAAGAATTTGAATGGGTCTCATCACTTGGAAGTTGGTTTTCATGGTACCTTGAAAAGAAGCCTGGATTTCTGCTGAGCACAGGAGTTCCTGAGGGCTCGATGTGGAACCTTGCAGGAGCAGAGCTTGTGGGTCTTGGTTGTCAGAAAGCAGACTAGTACGTTAAGGGAAAAGATGCTTGGGTTCTCCTGAGATCTGTCTCCTTTGCCTGTTTAGAACCTAAGAATAACAGGAAGGCAGCTATCGAGGGTGTGCCTTGACCCAGCTGAGGGAAGTAGAGACAGGTAAAGGCTGGATTTGTGTCTGGGGGAGTAGTTTTATTTGGATTCATGCTTAATTTTCTGTTGGTCAGTGGCAGCATTAAGGGCTTCCCAGATGGCTCAGTGTTAAAGAATCTACCTGCCAATACAGTTTTGGTCCCTCTGTTGGGAAGATCCCCTGAAAGAGGAAATGGTAACCCACTCTAGTATTCTTGCATGAATAATCCCATGGACAGAGGAGCCTGGTGGGCTACAGTCCATGGGGTTGCACAGAGTCTGACACAAGCCGTACACATACACACTTGGGAAAAGGCTGAGCCTAATTTTTTAAAACAAGGTTAGGATATCACAGAGTCAGTTACTCCTAAATCTGTTTAGGGGACTATAAAATTGCTATAGCCTCAGTTTGACCTAATCAGAGTTTGGGGTGAATTCTAATCTGTTTGTCTCTCCTCAAGGCATTAAGTGGGGTCATTCAGCTGTCCCAGTTAAGCACCTACATATTTTAACAGTTTTATTTGTTTATTTATGTTTGGTTTTTTTTGGCTATGCCATATGGCTTGTGGGATCTTATTCTCCCCCTGTCCAGGGATATTTTAATAGTGTTAAAGGCAGCCTTTACCTGTATTTAGATATTCAGAGTATATACCTAGCAGCTCTTGCTGCTACATTTTAACCAGTTGGCTGATTCACCATTTTTCAGAACAGTCTTAGGTTCACAACAAAGTTAAGTGGAAGGTACAGAGAGTTCCTTTATACTCCCTTATCCCCAGAACTGTACTGTCTCCCCCACTATCAGCATCCTCCAGCTGGGGTACATTTTTGCTCTTGATGCACCTGCATAGTGAGTCTTTCAGTCTCTTTGCAACCCCATGGACTGTAGCCCACTGGGCTCCTCTGTCCACGGAATTCTCCAGGCTAGAATACTGGAGTGGGTAGCTGTTACCTTCTCCAGGGGATCTTCCCAACCCAGGGATTGAACCCAGGTCTCCCGCATTATAAGTGGATTCCTTAGCATCTGAGCCACGAAGGAAGCCCTGATGCACCTATGCTGACACTATATTAATAATTACCTAAAGTCAGTAGTTTATATTAGAGTTCACATTGGTATTGGACATTCTGTGGGTTTGGACAGATGTGTAATTCATCACTATAGTATTTCCACTACCCTAAAAATCATCTGCTTCACCTATTCATCCCTGCCTCATCCCTCCAACCTTTGTACCCATGGTTTTGCCTTTTTCAGAATGTCATATAGTTGGAGTCATACAGTAGTTAATCTTTCCAGATTGGCTTCTTTCACTAAATAATATGCATTTAAAGTTTTTTCCTGTGTCTTTTCATGGCTTGATAGCTCATTTATTTTTGTTGTTGTTCAGTCGCTCAGTCATGTCCGGACTCTTTGCAACCCCAATGGACTGCAGCTCGCAAGGCTTCCCTGTCCTTCACCATCTTCCGGAGGTTGCTCAAACTCACGTCCATTGAGTTGGTGATACCATCTGACCATCTCATCCTCTGTCATCCCCTTCTCCTGCCTTCAATCTTCCCTAGCATCAGGGTCTTTTCCAGTGTGTCAACTCTTCACATCAAGTGGCCAATAGTATTGAAGCTTCCGCATCAGTCCTTCCAATGAATATTCAGGGTTGATTTCCTTTAGCATTGACTCTTTTGATACCTTTGCACTCTAAGGGATTCTTAAGAGTCTTCTCCATCACCACAGTTCAAAAGCATCAGTTCTTCAGCAGTCAGCCTTCTTTATAGTCCAACTGTCAAATCCATACATGACAAGTGGAAAAACCATAGCTTTGACTAGACAGGCCTTTGTTGGCAAAGTAATGTCTCTGTTTTAATATGCTGTCTAGGTTTGTCATAGTTTTTCTTCAAGGAGCAAGCACCTTTTAATTTTCATGGCTGCAGTCATCATGTACAGTGATTTTGGAGCCCAGGAAAACAAAGTCTGTCACTGTTTCCATTGTTTCCCCATCTATTTGCCATCAACTATTGGGACCGGATGCTATGATCTTAGTTTTTTGAATGCTGAGTTTTAAGCCAGCTTTTTCACCTCCTCTTTCACTTTCATCAAGAGGCTCTTTAGTTCCTCTTCACTTTCTGCCATAAGGGTGGTGTCACCTGCATATCTGAGGTTACTGATATTTCTCCCAGAAATCTTGATTCCAGCTTGTGTTTCATCTAGCTCAGCATTTTGCATGATGTAATCTGCTTATTTAATTGAAGTTAAATAAGCAGGGTCACAATATACAGCCTTAACGAACTCATTTCTTTTTAGTGCTGATAATATTCTGTTGTTTGGGTGTACCAGAGTTTATCCACTCCCCTACTTGACGTCTTGGTTGATTCCAGCTTTGGGTGATTATGAATAAAGCTGCTGTATACATACCAGTGGTATGCTGGTATTTGTATGGGCACAGATATTCAACTCCTTTGGGTAAATACCAACAAGCATAGTCAGATGGTAAGAATATGTTTGGTTTTGTAAGAAGCTACCAAATTGTGTTCCAAAGTGGCTGTACCTTGCTGCATTCCCGCTAGCAGTGTATTTGAGCATCCCTTTTGCTCCACATCCTTGCCAGCATGTGGTGATGTCTGTTCTGCACTCTGACTATTCTAGCAGGTATGGGGTGGTATCTCAGTGTTGTTGTTGTTTTTAATGTTTATTTTATTTTTTGATGTGCTGGGTCTTTGTTGGTGTGTGCAGACTTTCTCTAGTTGTAGCGAGTGTGGGCTACTCTTAAGTTGCAGTATGGGGGCTTCTCATTGCAATGGCTTCTCTTGTTGCAGAGCACAGACTCTAGGGTGTGTGAGCTTCAGTAGTTGTGGCTCATAGGCTCCAGAGCATGGGCTCAGTAGTTGTGGCAAATGGTCTCAGTTGCCCTGAGGCATGTGGGATCTTTCTAGAACGGGGATTGGGGATCAAACTTGTATCCCCTGCATTGCAAGGTGGACTGTTAACTACTGGACCAGCAGGGAAGCCCTCAGTATTGTTTTAATTTGCATTTCCCTTACGACATATGATGTCTTTCACAAACATTTTCTCCCAGTCTCTGGCTTATCTTTTCATTCTCTTGGCAGTCTTTGTAGAGTCAAAATTTTTCATTTTAATGAAATCCAGTTTGTCATTTCTTTCATGGATCATGTGTTGGTGTATGTAAAATACTATCTGCTCTCGATTGTATTGCCTTTGCTTCTTTGTCAAGTATCAGTTGACTCTATATTCTGGGCTCTCTATTCTGTTGCACTCATCTTTTTGTCTGTTCTTTTGCCAGCATTGTGTTCTTGATTACCACAGCTTAAAGTAAGTTAAGTAGTGTCTCGCTTTGTTCTTTTAATATTGTGTTGACTGGTCAGAATCTTTTGCTTCACCATATAAACTTTAGAATTAGTTTGTTTATATCTTCAAAATAACTTCCTGTGGTTTTGATTGAGATTGCCCTGGATCTGCAGATCAAGTTGAGAAGAACTGACATTGTAAGAGAATTGCGTCTTCCTATCCATGAACATGGACTGTCTCTCTATTTATTTACCTCTTCTGTGTTCAGTCATCAGAATTTTGTAGTTTTCCTCCTGTAGATGTCATATATATTTTGTTAGTTTTATACTTAGGTATTTCATTGTTTTAAGACTAGTGTAAATGGTATTGGGTTTTAATTTCAGTTCCACTAGTTCATTGCCAGTATATAGGAAAGCAGTTGACTTTTATATATTAATGTTGTATCTTGCAACTTGGTTTTTTAATACTGTTCAGTGGCTCCCGTTTTTATCCTTTGTCAAGTGACGCCCTCCTCCTAGGCTCATGGACCTGCTCTTAAAATAGAAATGTCTGTGGGAAGAGAACAAGAAAACCTCCCTGGGCCACGAGGAGGTGTGGCCTGATCCATCCACTTTCAGAGTGGTATGAAAAGAGGACTTTAATATGGAACATACTTCCTTTCATTAAAATGAAGTTCTCTAATGATACCTAGAATATAATAGCAACCTAAACATGATGAGATACCCTCCCACCTCTTGTACTCCTAAAGAGAAACAAATGGGATTTTTTTTTAAGATGAGAATTGTTTGAATTTAAGATGGTGTGGGAGTGTTAATCCGATCAACCACCTTTTGACCTCAGGTGGACTTGCTAAATTAGTCTGAGGATTACTGATCCTAGGTCAGCTCTCCAGAGAGTGATTTTCAAACTGTCCTTGAGGAATTCCTCCTTCACCTGAAGTGTTCTCTGACTGCTCTGGATGGCTCTGAGTTGAGGTGGCTTTCATGTGTCAGCTTTCATGTGTCAGAGGATCTTCGCAGGGAGCAAGGGGTAACTATTACCTTTCTTGTACCCAGAATTTAGAAGTTCAGTAAATGAATCCATGTCCAGTAATAGAGAATAGGTCTCCTCTGTTAGCTTCCTATGACATCTGTAAAACCAAAGGAGAAAACTGTAGAAGGAGAAACATAGAACTTTGACATTTTATTAATAGATCCTCAGATTTGAAATCAGTTTTTTGTTTTAAGAATGCAAGGTAATTACTTTGTGTGGTGTACTGGTACATAATCCTATCTTTTGTATATTGTTGATTCATTGGGCAGCTGTGTAGACACTGTTTGCAGGGCACTGCTGGGCATGGTGGATACTGGGGAGGCACTTGGGTTTGGTCCTTGCCTTCTGATGCTTACTGGTTTGTTGGGGGAGTCACTAGGAATAATTTACAGAAGCCATTATTTTAGTTGTGTTAAGTATACAGAGGAAAGGAAGGGGATGTCAGGAGAGCTTCCTTTCTTTACTTGTCCGTTGTCTCTGTTTGAGGGCTTGTGTGACACAGCAGCTCTCACTTCAAGGGAAAGGCCGACGGCCAGCAGTCACATGGGGGCAGAGCCCCCCTGCCTATTTCCCCGTTTCCTTTTCCCACTCCTTGCTTAGAATTTGTCTCTGCAACTTCACCTAAGCGTTCTTCTTTTAATCTGTTTCCTATCTTATCACTACTCTTTAAACCTTTTGCCTCTCTAAGTATGTGTAAGGTGTTTGGCATGGAGGAATCTAGGACATGAAGAAAAACCTTATGGGTGCTCCACTTCCTTCATTTTCAGATAAAGAAGGATGAAGGAAAGGAGGGAACACCTCCACAGTCACACTGGAACTTGGGAGCCGGAGCCAGAACTGAGCCCAGGGCTTTGCGTCTCAGCCCAGTACTCTGTTATATTCCTGTAGGAGAGGCTTTAATCAGCAAGGGCCCTGTCTCAGGAACCACCTTGTCTTTGCAGAAACACCAAAGAGGGTGACAAAGCTAGAAGAAAAAAGTCGAGCCCTAAAGGAATCATAAACCACAGAAGTCCTCTGGCTCAGAGTTGGTACCCCAAACAGATTTACCAAGACCTTTTAGCTGGGAGCTGAGGAAAGAAAATAGTATTTTCAGTTGCTGTCTTCAAGGGAGTCATATTTTAGAGTAACGTAGAACTCTGGCATGTGGAGAGAGCACCTAAGAGCAGTCCGTTAGGGGCACAGTGCCCAGGAAGGCTGGCGGAGACAGGGACCAGTGTATTGGATGAGGAGGAAAGATTTTCCTAGAGAGGCAGGAGCAGTTGGTGAAAGAACAGAGTCAGGACTTTGCCGAGACCCGGAGAAGAAAGAGAGCCCTTCAGGCTTAGGGGGATCCCGAACAAACGGCCAGTGCAGGCTCTGGCCTGTGCAGCACGTGGGCAGGAGCTAATTTTAGAAGACCTTGCACTCAGATCAGTCATGGAGATAGTGTGGCACCCTGCTTCTCGTTATCAGAGGAGGGACTTGATGAAAGCTGGGCTTCTGAAAGATAAGTCCAGGGGCATGTTTAGGGGTGACTGCTAGAAGGCCTCAGCAGGGCCTTGCTGCAGTGCCTACGTGTGGAACAAGGAAGTCCTGACCCAGGCGGTGGCGGTGGGAATTTTGAGCTTCTGTAGTCCTTGTCTGTGAAGATGCTAACTCTGGGTTAGTCTAAGTTTAACACAGAAAATACAGTTAGCTCTAGAGTGGTTTTCCTAATCATGTCTAGGTGGAGCCTTCAAAATAATTGTAAAGCTCAAGCATTATTTTATCTTACAAAGTATTTTGAAATAGATAAGCACCAAAGACACTACAAATACAAAACATCACTTTTTACTTCCAGATCTGCCAGTATTGAACTCTAGAGCTTTCTTTTTTTGTGTAAAGTCTTGCCTTTTGAGCATTTGAAAACCTGAGCCTGGTAGCTTAGCTGAATGTTTGAGGGGCTCTCTGGTCAGGAGCACATAGACCAGGAGCCTGAGAGTATCTGTATCAGCTCCTCAGGAATATAAACAGAAGCTTGTTTTCTCTTTGTCCTTAACATAACTCTTTGTCTCCTCAGGAATATAAACAGAAGCTTGCTCGGGTAACCCAGGTCCGCAAGGAACTCAAGTCCCATATTCAGAGCTTGCCAGACCTCTCATTGCTGCCCAACGTCACAGGGGGCTTGGCCCCCCTGCCCTCTGCTGGTGACCTGTTTTCAACTGACTAGGGCAGGTGTCATGCCCCAGATTCTCATCTGTACCAGCAGAAAGAAGAGGGCACGTCATGGTTGGAAATAACCTGGAAGCCCCTGGTTCTATCCCTCGTTCAGTCGGCCCCCATCCTCAAGAAAGAACCACAGACTCTGATTCTCCTCCGTCTCCGGCCTCTCCTCTGTTGAGCACAATTGAGAACAGTGGCAAATGGAATCCAGTTTCAATGTATACTTGGAAAGAATACAAACTCACTTCGTGTTTCCATGCCCCTATTGGTTTTCCCTTTTTAGCCCTCTCTGTACACCTAAGAAGTTATGAAAATCATGTGTAGAAGAAACTTGTCCCTCATGACAGCTCTGTGTCATGAAAGCAGTTGCTCCTTTTCGAGCTGGGCTTGTTCAGGTTCAGGGCAGGCTTCCGCCAAGGGATTCAGGTCTGGAATTGTTGGCTTTCCTGGCTGCCATCCACCCCAGAGGTTGGAGGCACAACTGTTGAGCATCTTCGCCATCAAGAGTTTGCCAAATCTCAGATTCTCCCTTGTTGTGACTTTTGGCAATGTGTTGTCAGAGGTTAAGTGCGTGTGTTCTGTGAGCAGACTATAGAATCTAGTAGTAGAGATTCAAAGCTGATCTGGGACATCAAGCCACAGTTCCAGGACAGACTCACGGGGATCACAAGCATGAATCAAAAATAAGGTATTTTCTTAAGGTTCCTATCAACCTTCCCAGGCTGCTCTGATCAAGGGTCCTACCCTCTGTTCAGGATCACGTTTCTAGAACATGATCCTTGCCCCATGTTGTGAAGGCTTGAAGGTTACTAGAAATGGCACATTGGGCCCCTGAAACTGAAGGCTTTCTGGGAGTCCGGGTTCTGCTGTTGCTTTGACCCCTTTTTTGGGGAAATAGGGCACACACTACCAGTTAATTCACTGCGTGGGCGCGTGTCCACAGCATGGTGACTAAACTTGAAACTCTCCCCTGCAGACCTGACACTCTGTGCATGCTTGTCTGTCCTTCAGTTCACACCACTGCACGTGTCCTTGTGCCCCTAGGAGGAGGAGTGCTGTGTGCCAGGTGTCGCTGACTAACCCATCTCTGGAAGGGGGAAGGTGAGGGATGTTAACTGGGGGGTCTGAATTCCATTATCATGCCAGCTGACATTATGACTGTATGATGTAGTTAGGATTTTTATCTTACTTTTAGTAAAGGCTAGGCCTGCCGTCTGTAAATCATTCTCATTTGGCAGGCTGATTTTTGACATTGGAAAGGGCAGAAAACAATTTGCCCTAATAGTGTGATAGGAATTAGAGCCCAGAGGCTAAAATCCAAAAGCTATAAAAGGAATTCCTTGGAGGGGGCTTCAGAACCTCCATCATTTTGAGTTGCTCTTTTCAGGATTACCAAAAAAGCCAATTACATGTGATTCTACAATGTTCAACGTGTTAGAGCATGATGATGTCTGTTTTTAGAAGTGTAACAGGCTTCCCTTCAGGAAGCTCTCCTGCCTGCCATGAAGTGAAAACGAGGAAAAGTCACAGCAGGTATGCAGTTTAACTCTGTGTAGAACCTCGTAGCATTTAGGCTGTTTTTCAGATTGAATACGGACTGTGTGTTGGTTGCATATCGACACTGCCTGTCGTCCTGTCATTATTCAATTAATGGGTCTGTCTGTAAAGTGTTTCTCCCAGAGGCCATAGGGCAGTAAATGACTTTACCGCAATTGCAAAATAAATTCCAGTCTTTGCTGTATCTGCATATAAGCCCCCTCCCCGTGTGGTGTGCTGCTGTGGTCTTGCAGGCGAGCTTGCTTCTCAGCAGATCCATTGTGGACGTCCTCTGTGCTTTCTTTGACCAAGGAAGCAGAATTTTACCAGCCCCAAACCAACCAAAAAGGTGTAGAAGGTATTTGCTCTCATCAGCTAGATGAAAATGTTATAATGGATTTTGCCCACTGCTGTGTTTTATCTGATTGAGTCTTTGACTAGAGATTGGTGCGTAATTATTACAGCAAGAGCAAGAAATGAAACTGTAGCAATTATGTAAATGAATGTGTTGGCCTCTTAACACCTGTTACTAGTGGACTTCCTATAAGGAGGTTAGTCCTGTTTTTTTCCCCCAATGAAATGCTTTTGTTTTTTAACTCTGAATTCTCCTACATCCTCCCCAAGTGTACTTTTTACTTCATTTGTTTAATTTAAATGACCCTTTCTTCTTGTATGTATGAGGTGACCAGGTAGGGGGGGGGTTGTTTTTTGTTTTCCTATGCTTAGGACATCCATCAGCCTCCAAGACCTTTCCTTTAGGTCATGTTCCTCAGAAAGTCTTCAATCTTCCTTTGTTTTTTGTTTTGTTTTGTTTTTTCTTAAAGAATATTTTTAAAGCTTAAATTTGTATATTAATTTAGGACTTTATTTAGAAGTATAGGCTGCCATTGGCGGTAGCAGTATATTCTGAAATGTCTCATAGATATATATTTTTGAATAAAGATGGTGTTGTTGAATGACATTGTACAATGTTTCTTCTCCATTCCCTCTTAAGGAACCCCCAAAGCTTTCTTTGTAATCAGTGGGTAATTAGTAAATCACCAATAGAGATTGTGTTGTCTGCACAGAATCCTGTCTCTTAAGAGTTTTTGTGACTGTGAATGGCCCATAAATACTCAGCTCTTACATAGAATTTTTTGGTTCTTTCCAGGGGGTCAGTTAGCTTTAATTAGCCAATCCACACAGTATCCAGGAGAGGTACCTCCAGAGTTTTATCCTCATTGTACAGAAATGGGACTGATGGAGAGAGGTCACATGACTCTTTCCTTGTACCACAGTCTCTGACAGATTAAAACTCAGAACTTCTTTGATTTCAGTGCTTTTGTTTGCACCACCAGGCCTCCTAAGAGAGATTTGATGTTGGCGGTACCGTGAAAGCCACTCTGAAACATGGGAGATAAAAAATATTTGTGGGTTCCTTTTCACTTTTAAATTCATGAGAACAGATTGACTATTACCAGTTAAAATTCAAAATATTGAAAAGTGGTTTAAAATACAGTCCTTTGAAGCAATTGATATGTTTAGAAGGATGGTTTAATCTTTATTATCTGTGAGAGCAGCATTTATCAGAAGTACAATTATCTGTTTATCTCACGATGCAATAAACTGCTGCAGTCATGGTCCTTCAGGGCTACATAAGTAGCAACTCAAGATGAAGATCAGAGTTGGAAAGTTGAGACTATGGCGTTAACCAAGTTCTTAAAATATGAAAGCTGAATGTAATATGTGAATCTCAGGAGACCATCTCCTTCTGTGTCCCCAGGTTTCATGGCCTAGTTAATGTCTTCACTCCTACCTATAAATAGTAAGTCCATAATTCCTCAGGTTTAATTAGCACTTCAGGCTACAAAATGTGACTCCAAGGTCCTCAGAGCTGAGGGTGGAACTACCCAAGAGTTCATGAATCTGTCAAACTGCTTTACTTTTGTGATGAGAGCCATTAACTGTGTGACCTTCCTGGCAAGGTACTTTCCTCTCTGGGCCTCAGTTTTCCCATCTTTGAAGTGTACTGGATGAAATTAGTTCTAGACACCCTGCCAACCCTGAAGCATATGATTGCTGTGTTTCAGGAAATGAAAGTCTGAGAATGCTGAATGGCATGTCCTAGGTTGCCAACAGTACTTAATAAATAGAGTAATAATATCATCATTATGCCATATATACTTAGTTTTTAAGAAATATCTATGAAACCCTGGGGACTGTAGCCAATAAAGGTCGGAACATGAGACAGTGCCAAGACTGGGAAGATGAGTGTAAGCACAGTAGTTCACTATCTGGGCACAAACTGCCTGTATTTGGTTTATTTGAAATCTTTAAGAAAAACCCACTCTCCATCCTGGCTTTGCTGTTTTACTTTCTCAAGATCATTCATCTAGCTAAACTCATTTCTCATGGCCACCTCTGTGAGATTTTCCATTTAAAAATCATTCTTCCACTCTGAGGCACAGATTCAATTAAGAATCCATTATTCTCCTGTACAGTAGATTAGGATTCTCACAGCTTTATCTCGTGTTGAAAGCCCAGGTTGTTCAATTTTTTAAGACTCTGAAATAGTTACTTTGCATTAAGAAGTCATTTCTACCCCTGGTTTGATAAATATTAAAATTAGCAGTATGCATCAGAATGTATCTAATACTTTTCACAAACAAGAGCTGCAGCAAATAACAGTCCTCATCTTCTGGTCTCCTGTCACTGTGATGACCTTGGGCATGTCCCTCAGCCTCTCAGGACCTCAGCTGCTTCTTAAGGGCAATGAGTGAGGTTGAATAACCTTTGATGTCCTTTCCAGATCTACAGTTCTGCAACTCAGGTTTCAAAATATTTCTTCCTACTGAGAACCTTATTAATAATACCTCACTCTGTAGATTTTTAAATATCAGTTATCTATGGGAACTCATGATATTGATCAATCAAGGTAATTATAACTATTAATAACTTTAAGTGACTTTAAACTTTTAATAACTTTAGATGTTGTTCAGTTGCTGAGTCGTGTCTGAATCTTTTGACACCCCATGAATTGCAGCAAACCAGGCTTCCCTGTCCTTCACTGTCTCTTGGAGCCTGCTCAGACTTGTGTCCATTGAATTGGAAATGCTATCTAACCATCTCCTCCTCTGCTACCCCCTTCTTTTGCCTCAGTCTTTCCCAGCATCAGGGTCTTTTCTAATGAGTTGGCTCTTTGCGTCAGGTGGCCAGAATATTGGAGCTTCAGCTTCAGCATCAGTTCTTCCAACTTTAAATGAGATGTTTGTAAACTAGGGCCTAGTACCATGTCTGGGGCAAATTAGAGGCTCAACAGTAGCTGTTCACGATATTCAGTAATGGTTGTAGTTATTTAAATGTGTGCATAACAAGACATTAAAATACATGTCTTTCGAAAGACACCACATGCCTATACCATACACTGAATTTATAATGGAGATGGTCAAAAACCTGAAGCCCTCTTAAACTCCTTCACCCACACTGAAGGTGTAAAAGAAGAGTTAGAGGTGAAGGAGGCGAGTTCTTGGTGGGGATTTCTTTGAGAGAGCCATTTGTGTGTTTTGAGTCTCCTCAGGGAGAGTAGTGGGTGCCAGCTGCCCCTCACCTCAAGGCCAAAGAAAGGGGGCCTGGGTGGAAACTTAATGTGCGTCCCCTGTAGGGTGACAATCCTGTGGACTACACAGACCCCAGCCTGGAAAAATCTAAAGGATGAGCTACCAGTGTCTGGCTGGGTGCTGTGATGATGGAGCAAATGACAGAGGTGAGTACGGCCTCCACTCCTGGAGCCTGGATGGGGTAGGGGTGGCTGTGGTGGGGGCGGCAGAAGAGGGGGTGTGTGCACGCCTCCCTAGGACCGGATGTGGGCTGTGTGCGAGGAACCGACACGCAGTCATCTCTGAGCCTGAACAAGAGGCAAGGGTTTCCTCCAGGAGGTGAACTTCCGGCTCACAGTGCGGACAAAGGAACAGAAAGCAGAGCCACAGGGTGGGCATCACTCCTGAGGTATCTCTGAGCATGAAGATGGCATGACTGGGAGGAAGAAGCCGCTCTGAGGGGTGCTGGAGGAGCCCACAGGAGAAAGTTAAAACTCTTGCCAAGTCAACGTCCAGTGACTGCAACACCTCGAGTAAGGATTGTGTTCTTGCTTTGCCTTCATTTCCTCACTCCCACGGCCCTATCCCTGAAAGGGTCAGAAACCTTAATACACAAACCTCGCTTCCCTAATGCTGGCTTCCAGTCTGCAGCTAGCCCAGAGAAGCCTCAACTTCAAGTGATAAGCCGTTTTGATTATAATGGAATTGGACATTTAAATTTTCTGAGCTGAGACTTTTATACACCTAAAGTGTGTGTGTGTGTGTGCATGCTCAGTCGTGTCTGACTCTCTTCAACCCCATGAACTGTAGCCCGCCAGGCTCTTCTGTCCATGGAATTTTCCAGGCAAGAACACTGGAGTGGGTTGCCATTTCCTTCTCCAGGGGATCTTCCTGACCCAGAAATCAAACCCGCATCTCTTATGTTTCCTGTGTTGGCAGGCAGGAAACTGTGGCAGGCACTGTGCCACCTGGGAAGCCCCAAATGTGACTACAGGATGATATTAAAGATGCACTAGAGAAGTGGAACAAACTCCAGGAGATCGTGAAAGACAGGGAAGCCTGGCATGCTGCAGTCCATGGGGTCACAGAGTTGGACATGACTGAAGAGAAGTTGCAGAGGCCTGAGTTTTCTAGAATTAAGGGATACACTAGTCTCAAGGTGGATTTCAAGGGAGAGTAGGAGATAAAAATAAAGTTGCTTTGTGATTGTAATTCTACAAGCCTACCTGTTTATCATAATGGTGGTTGTTGTTTAGTCACCAAGTCATGTCTGACTCTTTGTGACCCATGGACTACATGTAGCCCACGCCAGCTTCCTCAGTCCATGGGATTCTCCATTCTAGCCATTTTAAAAGTGTATGATTCGTTGGTATTTAATACATTTATGATGTTGTGCAACCATCAAAGCTTAGTTTTAGAATATCTTCACCCCTCAAAAGGAAATCCCATAGTCATTAAGCAGTCACCAAGACTCTTAATTCCAAGACCCTGTGAGTGAAAGTTGCTCAGTCGTGTCTGACTGTTTGTGACCCCATGGATTATACAATCCATGGACTTCTTCAGGCCAGAATACTGGAGTGGGTAGCCTTTCCCTTCTCCAGGGGATCTTCCCAATCCAGGAATCGAACCCAGGTCTCCCACATTGCAGGCAGATTCTTTACCAGCTAAGCCACAAGGGAAGCCCCTGTGGCAAGCCCCTGGCAACCACTAGTCTACTTTTTTGTCTTTATGACATTGCCTATTCTGGATATTTAACGTAAACAGAATTATACAATGTGTGATCTTTGTGTCTGGTTTTGTCCATTCAGTGTAGTGTTTTCAACGTTCGTGTTATAGCATTTATCAAAATTTTATTTTTTAATGGTTGAATAATATTATATTGTATGGATATGCCACATATCCATCAATATTTATCAGTCAACAAACATTTGAGTTGTTTTTTATCTCTTGTATTGTCAGTAGTGTTGCCATGAATATTCTTGTACAAATTTTTGTTTGAATACCTATTTTCAATTCTTTTAGATATATACTTTGGAGTGGAAATTCTAGGTTGTATGACAACTCTGTTTAACTAATTGAGGAGCCACCAAATGATTTTCCACAGTGGTGGCACCATGTCCATTTCCATCAGCAGTGGATGAGAGCTGCTCTATTAGGGTTTTCCAGAGAAACAAAACCATCAAGATATTGAGACACATGTTTTCTTCTAGAATTTTATACTTTCAGCTCATATTAAGGTCATTGCTGCATTTTTTAGTTAATTTTTGTGTATGGTGTGAGATGAGAGTTCAGCTTCATTCTTGCATGTGGATATCCATTTATCTCACCCAGTACCATCTATCTGTCAAAGAGATTATTTTTTTTCCCTTGAATGGTTTTGGCATCCTTGTCAAGATCTTGAACGCTTTTAAGAAAACAAATTTAAAGGTTAAGTAATGTGTTGTGTCTTGATCAATTCTAGTTAACCTTTAAGATCTTTGCCTAGTTCAACTTTTCACAAAAGCTTCACAGAACCTGACTTCCTGATAGAATTGTAAAACTCAAAAATATTCATGAACTAACTCCCAACACAATTTTCTTAAACTGTCTCTAATAACTTTTAATGAAGTCACCATCTATTAGATAAATGATATTTTAAAGTATAAACCAATGGTGAAAACAACTAGGATAGAGATTTTCAGTTCCACCCATGAAGGATTAAGTGCTGTGGAAATTGCCTTCCACCATAAACAACTAGAAAAGCAGATGAAATACATAAAACGTTTTTAGACATTGGACATCAGGAAGCAGTCTCAGGCTGTGACTCCCTGAGAGAAGAGAAATGCACAGGAAGGGGTGGTCACCAATCTTACTCATTTAGGATGCCTCCAACCTTCAGCACAGAGATGGGGAACCAGACGCCCACTGTATCACTGAATTGAAGAGACAGAGGTAGGGGTATAGGAAGGCCGAGGCAGCTAAAATTTACTTGGACATACAAGAGATATTTTCTTGGGCCCCAAAATCACTATAGACAGTGACTGTCTCCATAAAATTAAAAGACCCTTGCTCCTTGGAAGAAAAGCTATGACAAACCTAGACAGCATATTAAAAAGCAGAGACATCTCTTTGCTGATAAAGGTCTGTATAGTCAAAGCTATGGTTTTTCCAGTAATCATATATGGATGTATGAGTTGGACTATAAAGAAGGCTGAGCGCTAAAGAAATTATGCTTTTGAACTGTGGTGTTGGAGAAGACTCTTGAGAGTCCCTTGGACTGCAAGGAGATCAAATCAGTCCATCCTAAAAGAAATCAGCCCTCAGTATTCATTGGAAGGGCTGATGCCAAAGCTGAAGCTCCAATACTTTGGCCACCTGATGCAAAGAGTCAACTCATTGAAAAAGGCCCTGATGCTGGGAAAGATTGAAGGCAAGAGGAGGTGATAACACGATGAGATGGTTGCATGGCATCACCGACTCAATGAACATGAATTTGAGCATGCTCCAGGAGATGGTGAAGGACAGGAAAACCTGGCATGCTGTAGTCCATGGGGTTGCAAAGAATCAGACACAGCTGAGTGACTGAACAACTGAACAACAACATAACAGAGAAGGTAGCTGCACAGAGATAGAGCTCAGAAAATCCCACAGGGTTTCCTGGACCCCTAGGTGAGTTCTGATAAGGACATGGGATGAAACTCCATGCGACCAGGAAAAGAAAAAAGAGAAAATTGCATGCCAAATAATTCCCAGGGTTCCCATAGTTCTGGGAATAGTTGAAGTTTCTGCCAGCCAGGGAAGAGACATGTTAACACAGTGTTAGACAGAATCCTTAAAAGGTCATGCCTTTGTAGTGGGGCTCAAGTAATCCTAGGATAAAGGTTTCTTTTAGCCTGCCATAAAACAAGCTCAATATTAATCCTCAGACTGATCTGCAAGCAACTTAACTGCTAGGCAGAACAAAGTCCAGCATGTTTAAAGAAACACAACAAAACCCAACACTCAACAATGTAAAATTTATTATGTTTGGTGCAAAATAAATTCATCTGGCAAAGCAGTAGAAACGTATGATTAGAGTCAGGAGAAGAATAATTCCACAGATCCAGAATGACACAGATGATAGATAGGATTAGCTGACAAAGACCTTAACAGATAATATTATAAATATGTAAGGATATATAAAGAAAAGCATGAACATAATGAGGAAAGGCATAGGGCATGTACTTTTAAAAAATCCAAGTCAAATTTTGGAGATGATACATGAAATATTGGAATTAAACTAAATAAGATTGACAGCAGAAGAAATTAGACCCTCACAGAAGAATGAGGGCTTCCCAGGTGGCTCAGTGGTAAAGAATCCGCCTGCCAATGCAGGGAACACAGGAGATGCAGGTTTGATCCCTGGGTCGGAAAGATACCCTGGAGTAGGAAATGACAACCTGTTTCAGTATTCTTGCCTTGAAAATTCCATGGACGGTGGAGCCTGGTGGGCTACAGTCCATGGGAGTCACATAGAGTCAGACACAAGAGATCACACAGAAGAAAATGTCAGTGAAATTGAAGGCCCAGAAATAGATATACAAAATGAAGCACAAAGAGAAAATGCTTTTAAAGGAATGAACAGAATAGGCTGTGAAACAATACCAAGTATCAAAAATACATACCAGAAGGAGAAGAGAGAGAAAAAGAAAACATACTTGAAAAAATAATGACCGTTCTCCAAATGCGATGAAAATGATAAAGGCATAGACCCAGGAAACTCAGTAGTCCTCAGAAAGAATACACATGAAAAAAAAAAAAAACTTACATCCTAAGACACATCATTGTCAAACTGATAAACCACTGAGAATGAATCAAAAGAAACATACACCGAGGAACAAATATCAGAATAGCAGCAGACCTCTCGTCATAAGCTATGCAAGCCAGAAAGGAATGGCATGACATCTTGAATGTGTTGGAAGCGGGGGGAAAAGTCCATAATTCTGCATTTAGCAAAAACGTCCCTCAAAAATGGATAGGGGCATGGCCAAGATGGTGGAGTAGGAGGACCCCGAATTCAGCTCCCCTCACAGACACATCAAAATTGCAACTATTTAGAGAGCAACTCTCTATGAGAACAACTTGAAGGCTAGCAGAATAGACAGACTCTCCACAACTAAAGATATAGAGAACTACAACAAGATGGTATGAGGGGTGAAGATGCAATGTAACCAGTACCCACACCCTCAGGTAAGTTACTCACTGTAGGGAGCACTAGTTTGATCCCTGGTTGTGGAAGTTCCACATGCCGTTTGGTACAGCCTAAATAAATAAACAAGCAAGCAAGTGATAGATTGTTGAAGAAGTCAAAGAGGAAAATTTTTAAAAACCTGAGTGGGAGACTACTGGGCATATATCTAGAGAAAAACATGGTCCAAAAAGATACATGCACCCCAGTGTTCATTGTAGCACTGTTTACAATAGCCAAGACCTAGAAGCAACCTAAATGTCCAACAACAGAGGAATGGATAAAGATGTGGTACATACATACAGTCATTAAAAAGAATGAAATAATGCCATTTGCAGCAACATGATGGACCTAGAGATTGTCATACTAAGTGAAGTAAGTCAGAAAGAGAAATATAGTGTATGACATCCCTTATATGCGAAATCTAAAAAGAAATAATACAAATGAAGTTATTTACAAAACAAACTCACAGACTTAGAGAATGTACTTATGGTTGTGGTGGCAGGGGGAATGGATGGGGGAAAGGGGTAGTTAGGGAGTTAGAGATTGACTGTACACACTGCTATATTTAAAATGGATAACCAACAAGGTCTTGCTGTATAGCACAAGGAACTCTGCTCAGTGTTATGTGGTAGCCTAGATGGGAGGGGAGTTTGGAGGAGAATGGATACATGTGTATGTATGCCTGAGTCCCTTTGCTGTCTACCTGAAACTATCACAGTGTTGTTAATTGGCTATATTCCAATATAAAATAAAAAGTTTAAAAGAAAAAAAAAAGCCTGAGTTGGAGAACATACATGTGAACCATATAGCCAAAGGGGGTTAATACTCACATCAAAATAAAATAAAAAAAACAGACAGCACTTTTTTTCTTTATATATATAAAATTTTAAATTATATTTTTAATTGAAGGATAATTGCTTTACAGAATTTTGTTGTTTCCTGTCAAACACCAACATGAATCATCCATAGGTATACATATATCCCTTCCCTTTTGAACCTCCCTCCCATCTCCCTCCCCATCCCACCCCTCTAGGTTGATACAGAGCCTCTGTTTGAGTTCCCTGAGACATATAGCAAATTCCCATTGACTATCTATTCTACACATGGTAATGTAAGTTTCTATGTTACTCTTTCCATGCATCTCACTCTCTCCTCCCCTCTCCCCATGTCCATAAGTCTATTTTCTCTATGTTTGTTTCTCTGTTGCTGTTCTGCAAATAAATTCTTCAGTACCATTTTTCTAGATTCCATATCTAGAATATGATATATATCTTTCTCTTTCTGACTTAGTTCACTCTGTATAATAGGCTCTAGGTTCATCTATCTCATTAAAATGGACTACATTCCTTTTTATGGCTGAGTAATATTTCATTGTGTATATGTACCACAACTTCTTTATCCATTCATCTGTCGATGGACATCTAGGTTGCTTCCTTGTTGTAGTTATTGTAAATTAGTGCTGCAGTGAACAATGGGATACATGTGTCTTTTTCAATTTTGGTTTCCTCTGGGTATATGCCTAGGAGTGGGATTGCTGGGTAATACGGTGGTTTTATTCCTAGTTTTTGGGGTCGCAAAGAGTCGGACACGACTGAGCAACTGAACTGAACTGAACTGATTCCTAGTTTTTAAAGGAATCTCCATACTGTCTTCTATAGTGGCTGTATCAATTTACATTCCCACCAACAGTGCAAGAGTGTTCCCTTTTCTCCACACCCTCTCCAGCATTTACGGTTTGTAGACTTTTTGATGGAGGCCATTCTGACCAGTGTGAGGTGATATCTCATTGTAGTTTTGATTTACATTTCTCTAATAATGAGCTATGTTGAGCATCTTTTCATTTGTTTGTTAGCCATCTGCTTCAGAGAAAAGTCTATTTAGGTCTTTTTCCCACTGTTTGATTGGGTTTGTTTTTCTGTTATTGAGTTGTATGAGCTGCTTGTATATTTTGGAAATTCATCCTTTGTCAGTTGTTTCATTTGCTATTATTTTCTCCCATTCTGAGGGCTGTCTTTTCACCTTGCTTATAGTTTCCTTTGCTGTGCAAAAGCTTGTAAGTTTAATTAGGTTCCACTTGTTTACTTTTGTTTTTATTTCCATTACTCTAGGAGGTGGATCATAGAGGATCTTGCTTTGATTTATGTCATCGAGTGTTCTGCCTGTGTTTTCCTCGAAGAGTTTTATAGAGCAAACAACCTTTTTTTTTAATGAATATTAAATAGTTTTTTTTACCTGAATATACCTTTTTTCCCAAAGAAGACACACAAATGACCAGCAGACACATGAAAATATGCTCAACACCACTAAGCATCAGGAACATGCAAATCAAGCAATAATGAGATATAGTATCATACCTGTCAGAATGACTATTGCCAAAAATACAAGAAATAACAAGGGTTGGTGAGGAACTGAAGAAGTGGGAACATTCATGCAGTGTTGGCAGGAATGTAAATTAGTATAGCCACTATGGAAAGCAGTATGGAGAATCCTCAAAAAAAGTAAAAATAGAATTGTCATATGATCCAGCAGCTCCACTTCTGGGTATTTTTCTGAAGAAAACAAAAGCATTAATTCTAAAAGAGTTGTGTGCCCCCCGTGTTCGCTGCAGCATTGTTTACACCAACCAAGATATGGAAGCAACTTAAGTGCCCATCAACAGATGAATGGATAAAGATGAGGTATATACACATAATGAAATATTACTAAGCTATAAAAAAAAAAAGAAATCTTGCCATTTGTGACAACATGGATGGACTTAGAGGGTATTATACCAAGTCAAATAAGTCAGAAAAAGACAAATATCATATGACTTTACTTATATGTGCAATCTAAAAAACAAAACAAACATCACAAAGCAGAAACAGACTCAGAGATACAGAGGTCAAACTGGTGTTTGCCAGAAGGAGTGGTGTATAAAACAGGTGAGGGATTAAGAGGTACAAACTTCCAGTTACAAAATAAATATAAGTCATGTAATTTACAGCACAGGGAATATAGTTAATAATTTTGGAAAAACTTTGATGGTGACTGATGGTAACTAGACTTATCATGATGATCACTTTGTAATTATAAAAATACTAAATCGTGAAATTGTACCCCTGAAACTAATTTAATATTGTAAGTCAATTTTACTTTGTTTTTAAAAAGAGAGGAAAATGAAGACAAAAGGAAAATGTTTTCAAAGCAACAAAAGCTGAAATAATTCATTACCAGTAGACCTGAACAATAAGAACCGTTAAAGGAGGTTTTTCAGACTGAAGAAAAATGACACCAAGATACAAATCTGGATCTACACAAAGGAATGGAGAGCACTGAAAATAACCCCATGGAGGCGTATATAATTTTAATTATAATTTAAATGTCTTTAAAAGATAATTGACTATTTAAACAAAATTAATAATCTACTTAGAATTTTATGACATACAAGAAAGCAAAATGTATGACAACAATAGCATGAAGTCAGAAGGAGGAGAAATGAAATTAAAAGGATCATAGTGTTTGTGACATAATGACACTTGAGGATAAAAACTGATAGGATAAAAATATACACTAAAAAGTAAGACAACCATGAAAATAATGAAGAACTGTCTGTAGCTAATAAGCAAAGGAAATGCAATGAAATCATAAAAATTATTCAATTATTCCAAAAGAAGGCAGAAAAAGGAAAAAATAGAACAAAGAATAGAGGAGACATGTAGAAAACAAATAGCAAGATGATATGCTAAAATCTGATCATATCAGTAATCACAATGAACATCTAAATACCTCAGTTAAAAGTCAGATACTAGGAAATTCGCTAATTTTTTTATTTACCACACCTCATGGTTTGTGGGATTTTAGTTCCCCAACCAGAGATGTGGCTCAGTAAAGAATCTGCTTGCAATAGATTCAATCCGTCAGTTGGGAAGATCCCCTGGAGGAGGGCATGGCAACTCACTCCAGTATTCTTGCCCAGAGAATCCCCATGGACAGAGGAGCCTGGCGGGCTGCAGTACGTGGGGTCACAAAGAGTCAGACACGACTGAGCGACTGAGAACAGCACAGCACCATCAGACGTAGAACCTAGGCCCTTTCAGTGACAGCTCTAACCACTGGACTGCCAGGGAATTCCCAATAATAAGAAATATAAAGTGTATGGTGTCAGGTATTGGATTCACCAAGAAAGACACGACTCACACAGGCACTAGATGGAATGATACTTGACTCAGAGAGAAGAGAGCAAGGTCTGCTCTAAGAGTGAGCGCTGGTTCCCATGGTCAGCAGGTCCTGTCCTGCAGCTGACACAGAAAGATGATCTGCCTGCTCCCCTCTCATGCTGCAGGGGGAGGACCCCGTTCCCTCTCCCCAGGAACAGATAGATGCGTTGGGGTTGGCCAGGTGCCACTCAAGCAGAACAAAGTCACATCAAGCCTGTTTGCAGGGAAAAGATATTTGCAAACAAGTGCTGTGCCCAGCACTGTGAGAGCCCCTTACCTTCCTGTAAGGAAATGTTCCAGGTCCTAGGAACACTTTGGTGCAATTGTGCAAGAATCACCAGGCTGAGACTTCCTGGTGGCACAGTGAGTAATAGTCTGCCTGCCAGTGCAGGAGACATGGGTTCAATCCCCAGTCCAGGAAGATTCCATATGCCGTAGATCAGCTAAGCCTGTGCAGCACAGTTATCGAACCCTGTATGTGACTGAAGCCCATGCCCCCTAGAGCCTGTATCCATGAGAAGCCCACGCACCACAACAGAGTAGCCCCTGCTTGCTGAAACTAGAGAATGCCTGTGCAAAGTACCAAAGACCCAGTGCAGGCAAAACGTAATTATTTTTAAAAAAGGATTGGTGCACCTTAACAACAACAATGAAACAATCACCAGGCAATCGATGACTGCCTTTCCCAACATACTTACTATCTGACCCTTTACCAAAGTTTGCCCATCTTTGGATTAATGTAAGGTGCATTTCAACCCAACAGCGACCATGATGACTTCTGAATTAATGGGCTATGAATGAATGAGGTCTCCATGTATGTCCTAACATGGGCACTTTCAAACTATCAGAAGCCTAGGCTGGGTAGTTCTCTTCTCCCTGGCCCAGGAACCCACTGGGTTAATTGTGGTGTATTATATATGCATGTGGGCTCAAAGCCAGTCTAGAACGCATTTCACTTCCCTAGGTAAGATTAAATCTGATGAGTCCACTCAGCATGCTCTCAGTTCAGTTCAGTTGCTCAGCCATGTCTGATTCTTTGCGACCCCATGGACTGCAGTGCTCCAGGCTTCCCTGTCCATCACCAATTCCCAGAGCTTACTCAAACTCACATGCATCGAGTTGGTGATGCCATCCAACAATCTCATCCTCTGTCATCCCCTTCTCCTCCCGCCTTCAATCTTTCCCAGCATGAGGGTCTTTTCCAGTGAGTCAGTTCTTCACGTCAGGTGGTCAAAGTATTGGAGCCTCAGCTTCAGCATCAGTCCTTCCAATGAATATTCAGGACTGATATCCTTTAGGATTGACTGGTTGGATCTCCTCACAGTCCAAGAGACTCTCAAGAGTCTTCTCCAACACCACAGTTCAAAAGTATCAATTCTTCAGTGTTCAACTTGCTTTATAGTCCAACTCTCACATCCGTACATGACTATTGGAAAAACCATAGCTTTGACTAGACGTACCTTTGTTGGCAAAGTAATGTCTCTGCTTTTTAATATGCTGTCTGGGTTTGTCATGGCTTTTCTTCCAAGGAGCAAGCGTCTTTTACTTTCATGGCTACAGTCACCATCTGCAGTGAATTTGGAGCCCAGGGAAATAAAGTCTGCCACTGTTCCCACCAGTTCTCCATCTATTTGCCATGGAGTGATGGGACCAGATGCCATGATCTTTGTTTTTTGAATGTTGAGTTTTAAACCAACTTTTTCACTCTCCTCTTTGACTTTCATCAAGAGGCTCTTTAGTTCTTTATTTTCTGCCATAAGGGTGGCGTCATCTGCATATCCGAGGTTATTGATATTTCTCCCAGCAATCTTGATTCCAGCCTGTGCTTCATATCAGCCCAGCATTTCGCATGATGTACTCTGCATGTAAGTTAAATAAGCATGGTGACAATATACAGCCTTGACGTACTCCTTTCCCAATTTGGAACCAGTCTGTTTTTCCATATCCGGTTCTAACTTTTGCTTCTCAAGAGGCAGGTCAGGTGGTCTGGTATTCCCCTCTCTTGAAGAATTTTCCACAGTTTGAGCCCTGGACTTGAAACCAGTTGAAGTCCCAACTCCATCACTGCAGAATGGAGCAACTTTAGACAAGTCGCTTCACATCTCAGGGTGAGATCAAGACGATGTAGATTTCCAGATCTCCCTGGAGATCTTTCTTCTCAAGCTTAACATGAACAAACTTCATAGAGAAGCAGCACAGGGAGGTTAGGAGCTTCAGCTCCAAACTCCAAGGATCTGAGTTTGAATCCCAGTCTCCCCACATAACTGACACCTTGGCCAAGTGACTTTACTTTTCTTTGTCTCAGCTTCATCTGTACACTGGGGATGATAATGTGCTATTCTGTAAGTCACTTCAGTTGTTTCCGACTCTGCAACCCCATGGTCTATAGCCCACCAGGCTCCTCTGTCCGTGGGATTTTCCAGACAAGAATACTGGAATGAGTTGCCATTTCCTTCTCCAGGGGATCTTCTCCACCCACGGATTGAACCCGTGTCTCTTAGATCTTCTGCATTGGCAGGGGGGTTCTTTACCACTGGCACCACCTAGGGTTATGAGGACTTAATGAATATTACTAAACTAAGCCAAGAGTATTCGTTAAGTAAATAAAAGCTGTTTGTGTATATGGGACACTTTGTGCAAATTCTGGGCATGTCAACCTGAAATGTGGTACAGCTGGACTCAGCCGTTCTCCTCTAGAAATCATAGAGCAAGAACTGTGTCCTCTTAAAGTCATAGCTGTTGTGAAAAGATGCTGGAGAAGGACATGGGCCAACTGTAGGGGAGCAGCTAGGTCTCTCTATCAAGGTCTCCCAGGAAGGATGACCTGGAACAGTGTAGCCTGGTGATGAGAGAGTAAATATGGTGATGCTTAATATACATAGATGAAGAAGGGCATAAGCATGGTTCTAACTTTGAGGATAAAACTAGCGACAGGAGCTGGAGGTTTCAACAGGGAGAGCTTCTGACCCATTATCCAGAAGATGTTGTCCCACCAAAGTTGGCTGAGCCTTCTTGTCTCGGGGGCTGTTGGGAGCTATTCAATTAAGGTAGAGAGTTAGACAAGTTGAAACATACAAGGGCCCTCCCATATTGAATAACCCTGGACGCTAATATTTCTGTTGGCTTTGAGATCTAGTCCTGGACTCTAATGTTTCCACTGGCTTTGAGATTTGACTACTGATAAGTATGGTAAGAACAAAGCCATTGCTTTTAAAGTTCCAAAGTTTGAAGCTTGCCAAGAACTCTGTAGGAGCGTCTGCCCAGATTCTCTGGGCCACCTCCTGATGAAGAGCTCAGTGGCCTAACATTACTCTAAACACCCCCCCCCAACAACCATGGATTATGAAACACAGGGCATGCAGTGGTGACAGCTCCTGGCAGGGTCATAGAAAGGCAATTTATCTGAGCACTGTCATTGCTCAAGAACCCGAAGACAGACCTCCAAACCCTCTTTTGATATTAGCACGGATTTCCTTCAAAACTTCAAAAAGGTCATCCTGACGTGGTCTCTAGTTTGGCCAGAATGCGATGGCATGTGGATTTCATTTTGATGGCCTAAAAGTCTATGAAGTCATTTCCAAGAGTCATTTCTTATCTGTCTCAACTAAAACAAGCATGGACTGTCCTGGTTCTGAGGTAATTAAAATTCACTGGGCTTTGGAAGCACATTACAGCATGACCTGTTATACATGGATTCAGATAAGCTATGGTTTAAATCAAACTCTCCCTCCTCACCACCATTTACTTGACCAGCCACAGAATAGACTGGAAGCACACCCCTTGTCCCTGTTAGCATCAAACAGTGCCTATGTGACTCCTTATCTGGGAATAGTTGCAGAGGGGATTTGTAAACCCCAAAGGAACAGAGGCTGCAAACTCAAATGCCTTCAGGACTTGGGAAGGCGACAGGAAGCAGGCAGTGCGGCCAGCTGTGGACAGGCAAGTGTGTGACAGCTGGGTAGTTTAGCCAAGTGTCATATACCGGAGGGGAAGATCAGTATTATACCAGATTGGCTGATTTTTTAAGAGAATGTGGAAACTTGGATTTGCACGTAAAGATATTTTCGTTTTTAAATGTTGGCAACTAATTTGAATACCAGCTTTGAATTTTTTCTTTTCTTTTTTTTTGGAACGTTGGTTGGTTTGTTCTCGGAAGGCCGATTTGTTTTAGAATGTCATCTTTTCATTTCAGAACGTAGAAAGTTACTCTCGGCTGAAGACCTGAGATAGAAATTTGCACAGCTGAGCACAGTCTGAGGAAGAATCTCTGTTCAAAGAAGAATCTAGATCAGAGCCTGCAAGTACCTTCAAAATAATCCAGTCCAACTTTTTGAAGTCTACGTAGAGACACAGGGGCCGCTGGCCAGAGAGTGGAGAGGCCTGGGTTCCAGTCCCCACCGTGTCACTGATTCCCCGAGTGACCTTGTGAAAGTCTCTGCCCTTCTCTGGCCTCAGTTTCCCTTTTAGAACTGGCCCAGAACCTCTTAGTTCCCGACCAGATCAAATGGTCAGAAGCTCCACTTGCGAGGAGCCCCTAATGGAGAATTTTCAAGGGCAGGGCTTGTTCTTGATGTGGGGTGAAATGGCCGTTTTCAGACTGGCTGTGCATCTTTGGAACTGGTAGTTGCAGAGCTAAGAAAAGAATTTACCTGAAGGGAGACTTTGTCAGCAGCTTCTGAAGTTTTTGTGCTGAGGTCTTAGGATTGATGGAGGTTACCTGTTAGTGTTTGTCAGGGGCCATTGGTGAAGTTTAGGTGGTTATAGGAGGTTAATGGGGCTCATGGCAGATGGAAAGTGGCAGGCAAGGGGGTCATCAGGAGGTCTGTCTTCTTGTCTTGGTCTCCACTCATTCTGCAGCCCAGAAAGCCCTTCCCCATCTCTGGGCCTTAATTTCCTCTGGCTGGTTTCTGAGCCCCCTTTGAGCCCCCAAATTCTATGATTCTAATGAGCTCTGTTTTAAAATTGTAGTTTTATATTCCCAAGGACTTTAATTTTTAAAAAATTTTCTGTTTCTTTCTTTCTTTTTTTTTTTTTTTTTATGTTTTGGCTGCACCGAGTGGCATGTGAGATCTTAGTTCCCCAACCAGGGATCAAACCCATGCCCCCTTGCAAAGGAAATGCAGATTCTTAACCACTGAACCACCAGGAAAGTCCCCAAAATATATGTTTCTTAAGCACCCACTGGTTACAGGCACAATGGTTGCAGCTAGCAAAACCAGATTCGGTCCCTGCCATCATGGCACTCAGAGTCTTGGGGAAGGACAGACAGCGACCAATCAGATAAAGGCACAGCGGGCCTGGCAACACGCTATGACTAGAGTATGAGTTTTTAACAGATGACTTGAACCCAGTCATGGCTGGACAAGGTCAGCTTCTTCAAGAAAGTGACTCTTGTGCCAATATCCCCAGGGTAATGAGGGTCTAACTAGGTGAAGGGTACAAAAAAAGTGTTCCCGGAAGAGTAACAGCATGTGGGAAACCTGGGTCAAGAGGGCACGGGACATGTTCAAGGCACGGAGAGGAGCCAGCTGTGCTGCGAGGTGAGGCTGTCGAGGTTCAGGGCGAGTCAGACCCTGCAGAATCTTGTTGTCTGTGGAGAAGACTCATGCTGAGAATCACGGAAAGCCTCCGAAGAATTCTCAGCAAAGAAAGACAGCATCAAGTCTGCATTTTGACTCCTCTGAATACTATTAGGAAGGGACAAGTGATGGCGGAAGGGATAGTGGGGGCAGAGGGGAGCAGAATGGATACAGGGGGACCAGTGAGGAGATGGTGATGGAGTGATGACATCCTGGTGAGACATGATGGGGGCCTGACTGGAGCCATGACAGTCCAGAGTGGTCACACTCAGAAACTATTTAGGATTTTGAGTTAACAGGATTTGGTGATAGATGGAATGAGGAGTGGAGGCCAACTCCCAGCTCTGCACAGGTTCATCTGAAGGTGAGTCAGCCTTAGGTCTACCTGTGCGTCCCAGCCGCAGCCTCTCTGAGGTGGGCACATTGTGAGATGGTCCCCAGTGACCCCAGGCTTCCTGGTTTTCCCACCCTCATATAATTCCCCTCCTGAGTGTGGGCTGGACTTACTGACTTATGGCTAAGAAATAGGAAACATTGGTAGGGGAAACACACTGACTGAAACCGCCCACCCTAGCCAGGCACCATAGTAACTATTTGTGTGAGTTATTTTACATTTTACAACAGGAGGTACTGGTAAGGAGCATTGAACTAACAAGCCACCACCAACCGGAAGAGTTCAGGAAAGGTCCAAAGGAGACACCACGTGTCCCACCACCTCCCAGAATCCTCACTGGAGTTCATCTTGGCCAAGCAATGTGTGCACCAGCCAGCAAGAAGGGCCCTGAGTCAGAGTGATTGGCCAGAGACAACCCAGAAAGTAACCCCAACACCATAAAACCCAGAACTGCAAGCCACGTGGCAGAGCAGCCCTCCTGGGCTTCGTTAACCCTCCTGCCCTCCACCCAGGTGACCCTTCCCAATGAAGTCTCTTGCTCTGTCAACACGTGTGTCTCCTCAGACAGTTCATTTCCGAGTGTTAGACAAGAGCCCACTCTCAGCCCAGGAAGGGATCCCCCTTCCTGCAACAGCATCACAGTGGTGGGTGAAGAGGTTGGGTTATTAAAGGTCTGTGCCTTCTACCTTGGATGCTTGTCTTTCTCCCTCTTCATCTCTTACCCAGAGGAGGAGGGGGCAGGGCATGGGGGGACCCCAGCTGCCTTGACTCGAGGCAGTTCTGTGGTCAGGCACATGTGCGCGAACTCGGTCATAGCTCTTCGGAAGCTGGCCAACAGCTACACGAGTGAGGGTGGAATCCAGTCCTCCCAGAGTCAAGCCTCTACGTGTCTGCCATCTTGATTCCTGCTTCGTGAAATTTCTTGACCCGGAACCACCCAGTGACGCCACATTCAGATTCCTGAGCCACAGAAGCTGAATGTTAATAGTTATTTACTTCCAGCTGCTAAATGTGGGGGTAATTTGTTCAGCAGCAAGGGATAATCAATATAGTCCTCCCTCACACATGCTCTGCTCTTAGCTTCCCTGGGGCTGGGAAGGGAAAGGGTTAACCCCAGGGCCCAGGCAGCAAGGTCAATGCATCCAGCCTGAGGGACAGTTCATTACCGAGTTATCTAGCAGCTCAGCCAACATGTGGTTCTGCTGCCAGCTAGGCTTCAGCCCTCCTATGAGGCAGGGGTCCCCGATAGGAGTGGGGAAGATGCGGGGCATCCAGGAAACTGACAGATTTATTCACAGCCATGCTTGCCTACAGCAGCCTGGATACTACAGCTGCAAGGAAAGCCAGTGAGGCTCTGTGGCCATGTCCCCGGCAGGGGTCAGGGCTGCCTCAGCTCCTGGGTCACAGCATTTTCTAGAGATCATGGCCCTTGATTTATGGTGTTGAAAGACCAGAAGGTGAAAGTGAAAGGTGCTCATTCGTATCCAGCTCTTTGCAACCCTGTGGACTGTAGCCCGCCAGGCCCCTCTGTCCATGAAATTCTCCAGGCAAGAATACTGGAGTGGGTCGCCATTCCCTTCTCCGGGGGATTGTCCCAACTCAGGGATTGAACCCAGATTTTCCCCATTGCTGAGAGATTCTTTACCATCTGAGCAACCAGGGAGGCCAGAAGGAGGTGCTGAGGGGCTACCCCAAACTCCAGAGACTGCCAATAACTGCAGGCGATACGTCTGCAGCACCTCCCGGGTGACGAGCCTTTACATTAGCTATCACCTTTAATCCTCACTAGAACCCTACAAAAGCAGGAAGGCCTTAGCCCCATTTTGCAGGTGAGAAAGCCAAGACTTAAGGTCAGGTAGCTAGAGAGCACAGGTCTGACTCTAAAGCCTGCAGCCTTTATGTGCTCTGCCTCCTGGGCCCCTCCTGTGAGGACGGTGGATTCGGTGGCTGAGTGCCAGCTGAGGGAGCTGCTTCGGGGAATAAGGTGGAAGAGTCTAGGAGTCCAGGCATGAGGGCTGGACTACTGTGCCCTGCTGCACCTTTCAAGGACTATGTCAAACTTCCCTTGGAAAACAGTTACAAAATCCAAACCAAGAAAAGCAAATATCATATATTAACACATATAGATGGAATCTAGAAAAATGGTACAGATAAACCTATTTGCAGGGCAGGAATAGCGATGCTGGACAGACATGTGGACATAGGGAGGGTAGCACTGACTTATATAAACTCTCCGTTATAAAATAGATAGCTTGTGGGAAGCTGCTGTGTATCCCAGGGAGCTCAGCTCTGTTCTCTGTGATGACCTAGAGAGGTGGAATGTGGGGTGGGAGGGAGGTTCAAGAGGGAGGGAATATATGTATATTTACGGCTGATTCACTTTGTTGAACAGCAGAAACCAACACAACATTGTAAAGCAATTATACTCCAAGAAAGAAAGAAAAAAAGGAAGGAAGGAAGGAAGACAATAATCTGGGGGGGAAAGAAAAACAAAACAAACCAGATTAGCATGGTGTTTCAGACGGTGTGGCCTCAACTGAGACTGACCCAGTCCCAAGCTCTCACTTAGTGACCTGGAGCTAATAACAGGTCTTACCTGGAGCTAATAACCTGGTCTCATGGGGGATTTAGTGAAGTCAAGCCTAAGTGCAGCGCTGGACACAGAGGAAGTCTCAGCAGAGTGCTGTTTGCAAGGAAGGATTTGCCTTTCTCAAGGGCTCTGCGGTGTTGGGGAAAAGCCCTGACTCTAGGCAGCAGGGAGCCTTTGAAGGTTTTGAATAGGGTGAACCTTCTCCACTTTCCCTTGTGGAAAACCCCCAGGCCAACACCCATCCCCCTCCGGGGAGCTGTTTTGTTTGCCAGAGAACTTGGTAGATAATTCTGGTGGGGTGGGGATGGAAGGCAGGAGGCAGGGCAAGAGAACTACTGTTGCGGGTTTTCTCTGAAACGGGAGCCTAGGCAAAGAGAGTGGACAGCGATAAGGTTAGCAATTGCGTGCTGGAGCCGTAAATCCTGGCTCATTTTACCTACGTTGCCAGAAGCATTAAGTTAATTTTGACAGGAGCCAAAAGAAAGGAGAGAGGCTGCCTCCCGGGGCCAAGTGTGAGAAGAGCTGAGATCCAGCCTGGGGAGAACCAGTCTTCAGCCCCCTTGGACACAGCTCATCCTGTCCCTGCTTGAACCCTTCCACTGACAGGAAGCTCACTCACACACAGAGTAAACCGTTCCCACAGGTTTATCTCTGAATGTTCAGAAGTCTTGTCCTCCAAGTGCAAATCTTCCTTGTGGTAGCTTCCTTCAATAATTCAGTGGGTGGTTATATGGAAACATATTTGCAATAAAAATGCTACATTTTCTCATTAATTTAGATAACATAGTGGTAGAACATTTTGCCTTCCTCTATACACATTAGCTGTAGCACCTTTGAAAGACAATTTTTATTTCTTTTCCAAATCTTACATCCTTCATTTCTTTTTCCTGTCTCCCTGCACTGGATAAGACTGCCAGTAAAATGTTGACTAAAACGGATGCAGTAGACATCCTTGACTTCCTGATCTGAAGAGGAAAAGCTTGCAATACTTTACCATTAATTATGGTAGCCACAGACATAATCTTTATCAAAGTATGGAAATTTTCTTCTGTTCATAATGCTGTAGATTATCATCTTCTAGTTTTAAAATCATGAATAAATATTAACTTGTTTATCAAAGGGTTTTCTGAATGTAGTTTTTGTCCTTTAATCAGTTTATGTGCTGACTTGCATGAATAGATTTTCTATTGTTAAATCAACTTTGTGTTTCTGGAATTAGCCTATTTTGTAGTATCCTTTTATATAGTGATTTTTGTGGCTAACCCTTTATTAAGGATATTTTCATTTATATGTATGAATAAAATTGGCCTGTAACTTTCTTTTCTTGCTGTATCCTTGTGCTGTTTTGGTCTGTGGGTTATGTTAATCTCATAAAATGAATTGGGGATTATATTACCCTTTTTCTAGTCCCCAGAAAACTAAAATTGTTTCTTCCTTGAATGTTGGATAGAATATGCCAGTGATGACTTGAAGTTTTCTTAATGAAAAGAATTCTCAGGGCTCTTAATTGTTAGAGGAGTCTCTAGGGTTTCTATTTTGTCTTGTGCCGAAGTTGGTATAAGGTACCTTTCTAAGTTGTTGTCCATTTCATTTAAATTTTCAAATGTATTGATCAGAGTTGTTCAGAGTACCCTATTTTTTCCTTTAATGTTGGCAATATCTGTAGTGATGTTCCACTTTTTATTCCTAATATTGTTTTTTTGGTGCCAGTTCTGCTTTTCTCTTCACTAATTTCATTCAGGGGTTTTTCAATTTTTCTGTATTTCCAAAGAACTATCTTGTAGCTCTGGTTTAATCTTTGCTTTCTTACTTTATTTTCTGTTCTTGCCTTTATTATTTAATTCTTCCTACTTTTATTGGATTTGTCTTGACATTCTTTTTATAACTTCTTGGGGTAGATGTTTATTTTGATCATTTTTCAGCTTATTGTCTTTTCTGACATATGTGTCTAAGACTATAAATTTCCCTTATATGGATAATTTACCTACACTTACAAATTTTGAAATGAATTTTCTTTATTATCAATTAATTCAAAATATTTTCTAGCTTTCTTTATCAGTTCTTTTTCAACTCATGGATTATTTAGAAGTGTATTTAAAAAAAAATTCCCCATTAATTTATTGGCTGCACCATACAGCATGTGGGATATTCGTTCCCTGACCATGGATCGACCCCTGCATTGGAAGCTTGGAGACTTAACCACTGGACCACCAGCAAAGTCCCTAGAAGTGTATTTTAATTTCTCAGAATATGAAAATTTCTTATGCTCTCTTATTATTGATTTATACCTTAGTTATAAGAAATAACTAGTTAAATAATATGCTCTATTTTAGTTCTTTGAAATTTAGTGACACTGGCTTTGTAGCCCAAGTTATAGTCAAATTTTGTAAACTGTCTTCTGTGTTTGAAAATAAGGCATTGGATGCAGAATTGTATGTGTCTATTAGGTCAGGTTTGTTCATTGTTTTGTTTAAATTCTCTGAGTAGAGACTATAAATGCTCTTTCCTACCTGGTTTTCCTCTCTTTTCTGGAGTCATAGGCAGACTACCCTTAGCACCCTTCGAGGTGGGAGAGAACATGTGACCAGTTCTAGCAAAAGATGTAAACGCAAGATATGTGTGACTTCTGGGCTAAGGGATTTAAGAGTCAGTGGGCTACAGTCTGTGCGGTCCCGAAGAGTCAGACACAACTGATCAACTGAGCACATGTGCATATGCTACCTCCACAGTTTTCCTTAGAAGTATCCGTGGGATTTGGGTACCTTCTATGGTTTCCTGTACCATGCCGTTCTTTACAGGATAACACGGCTTCCTTCTTCTGTTCCCCATCTGGATTGCAAATCCTCACCTATCCCTCTCCATCCTCCACACTTGGAGGCAAGTTTCATTTCCTTTCAAAACTTTTCACTGGATAGTTATGATGGAAACCAAAGCCATCTTCATCATTTAATCATTTTCTGTTTACTCAACAACAAAACAACTATAAAGTGCTAGGCTGTTCCTAGGGAGGATACGATGCCTCAATCTGCTGTTGAGAAGCTGTATGCTGGGAGAAGACTGATGTGAGAAAAAGGGAATGTAGGGCTCCCTTAGTGGTCCAGTGGTTAGGAATCCACCTGCCAATGCAGGGGACATGGGTTCAATCCCTGGTCCAGGAAGATCCCACATGCTGTGGGGCAACTAAGCCTGTGTGCCCCAACTACTGAGCCCATGCTCTAGAGCCTGTGCTCTGCAACAACAGAAGCTTCGCAATTGAGAAGCCCAAGCACTGCAAGCAAGACTAGCCCCCGCTCACTGCAACTAGAGAAAGCCCACACATAGCAACAAAGACCCAGCACAGCCAAAAATAAATACATAAAATATCATTAATATAAATAAATAAATATTTTTAAATATATACTTAAAATAATATACCATATTATATATTTATTTTTGGCTGTGCCGAGTCTTCGTTTCTGCACTGGCTTTTCTCTAGTTGCAGGGAGCAGGGGCTGATCTATAGCTGCGGTGCACCAGCTCCTCATTTCAGTGGCTTCTCCTGTTGCAGAGCACACGATCTAGACATGTGGGCTCAGTAGTTGCGGCTCTCAGGCTCTAGAGGACAGGCTCAGTCGTTGTGACAGGCGAACTTAGTTGCTCCAGGGCATCTGGGATCCTCCCAGACCAAGGGATCCGACCCTTGTCTCCTGCACTGGCAGGCAAATTCTTTACCACTGAGCCACCAAGGAAGCCCAATAAGTAAAATATTTATTTAAAGAAAGCAAAAGGAAATGTAGAATGAATTCTACATACCTTCCTTGAATACCTTTTGGGTGCCTGTCACATAGCTGGGTTCTGAGTACACAAAAGGGAACAAGATGTAATCTCCTCCCTCCAAAATTTCACAGCAGAGTAACAGAGATGAAATCAGGTCTTAAATAGTCCTGTGAAATGTAATAAGTGCCAGACACATGATAGATGCCTTATAAATCATCCCTGAGTGAATGATGTGAGTTAACCTGGGAGTTCAGAGGAGAGAGAAATTACTTCTAAAGGAAATAGATCAAGGAGATCTTTGCAATGGCATTCGAGTTGGGCCTTAGAATCGGTTGTTTTAGGGGCATTCAGAGAACTAGCAGAAGGTAGGGACAATCTAGGTATGGGAAGAGTATGAAAAAAGGAATGGAGTATGCTTTTATTTATTTATTTATTTAAAATTTTATTTACTTTATTGTGTTGGTTTTGCCATACAATGACATGAAACCACCATGGGTTTACATATGCTCCCCCTCCAGAACCCCCCTCCCTCCTCCCTCCCGATTCCCTCCCCCTGGGAAATCTCGTTGCACCAGCCCCGAGCATCAACCCTGATGATAATTAACATGTTTCAATGCCATTCTCCCATATCATCCCACCCTTGCCCTCTTCCACAGAGTCCATGAGTCTGTTCTATACATCTGC